>OX387333.1:5218264-5698264 GCA_947562085.1 Eudonia lacustrata | reverse complement strand
CATACACTTGGGAATGTACCGTCTTGTAAACATTTATTTATTAGGAGGTGGATGGGAATATATATTGTGTTAGCTGTGTTGGCTAATAGAAGAGGAGGTATACCATCTAGGCCTGGTCCCTTGTTTACATCTAGTTTTTTCAGTTCTCTTTGTACAGTTTGAGATGAAATTACTATATCGCTCATAATAAAATCTGATTTAGTACTATGCTCATTAGTAATGTTTTCAATGTTGCATACAGTTGGTACATGTGAGGGTTCAAACACAGAGTGAAAAAAACTTGAGAAAAGGTTACAAATTTCTTCTGTTGGCTCGTTAGTGGTTTTATCCTTAAAAACCACGCTGTTGGGTATATCGCAGCTGTTCTTACGATTAGACATGTATTTCCAAAAATACTTTACATTAAGTTTTATACCCTCTTCAACAGAGTTTATGTATTCATTGTAACGATGTGAGGATTCCTTTTTAAAGCGACCACGGTACAGAGAAAATACCTCATAGTCTGCAATGTTACCATAGACTTTCCATTTAGTCCAAGCTTTTTTTTTATTTTTATAAATATGTATTAGAGAAGAGTTGAACCATGCTGGATACTGACTATTTTTTATGATTTTTGTAGGAATGTACTTACGTATGTAGCCTAAAATAGTTTTATAAAAAACGTCAACCATGCCGTCTGCTGACTTACCCTTAAATAAGCTCACCCAATCCGTGTTCAAGATTTCCTCGTTCATGACCGAATAATTAGCTTTATTGAAACAATATTTCAGTCTGGTTTTCTCACGTATATCTAACGATCGTGTAAAAGGTACAATTGCGTAAAATGGAGGGTGATATTTATCTGGGGGGACTAGTGCAGAAGGTGCTTCTCTAACCATGCATTCATTATTATTTGATATAAATAAATCCAATATTTTCTTATTAAAATTTTTTATACTATTATATTGTGATAAATTCATAAGGGACATAGCATTTATTAAAGTATTATCTGTTGAAGAGAGAAAATTACTCAATACCGGTTCCATATAATTATATCCTTTATTTTGCCACTCTAATGTGGGTAAGTTATAGTCGCCGACTAAATAAAAATGGGTAACATCCTCGTACATAAATATATTTAGTAGGTAGTCAAGATAGGAAGAGTAAATATCATCGCTCTGTCTAGGTGGAATATATACGCAACTAATAATGTGCCGACCTATAGAATTTTGCAATTCTATGATAACATGATCAACAATAGAATGCGGCAAGGGTGATGCGGGCGCGTTGCGCGACGCCGGCGGCGGAGAGTAGGGAGCGGCGGCCAGCGTGCGGCGCACCGCCACCAGCGCGCCGCCGCCGTCACCGCGCCCCGTCGCCGCACGGTCCCTATCACAACGGTATACACGGTACCTATGGTCGATGAATTCATTGTCAAAAATGTCAGAGTGTAGCCACGTCTCCGTTAGAACTATAACGTCATAATCATATAATAATATATTCATATATAGCGTGTGAAGCTTTGTCCTAAGCCCGCGACAATTTTGATAATATATCGTAATACTAGAGCTATCCATTTTTAATGTTACATTTAAATAATTTTACTAAGCAAAGAAACTTGTTTTTTATATACATCAAATCTAAACTATGAAGCTCCATCATCATGATACACATGTTGGATACACAGCATATAGTGTATAATACACAGGGAAATATTACTAACCTTTTCTTATAAATACCAAATATACGGTACAAAAACATGATAATGTTATAGGTTATGTAATCATAAACGCAGACAATAATTAGCAAAATACTAGTACGCTCATAGGAAGGGCAATATTTCAATGATGTTAAATGCAATACACCAACGAAACTGTTACAATAATCTACATATTTGTTTATATAAGGGAATATTAATAAACACTTCGTACAAAAACCAGAAATACGACAAAAAAATTCAATAAAATTATAAACTATGCAACCAATAACACAGACGATGTTATGGAAATTAATGTTACGCTCATAGCAAGAGTAATATTTCAATGATATTGTATATAATATTGTTATATCAACGAATCTGTTACAACCATCTATAATACATACATTAAAGAAAAAAAGGTGACGTTCCTTCCTCTCATATAAAGGACTAGGCGGGTATCCATGAATAAAATTTAAAAAAGACATACTCACGCCGCAATAATGGTAGTAACACTTTAAAGTAATTGTTACTATTAAAGTTAATCTAAACAAGGTATACCTGTAAATAATGACAATACTTCATTTAATCTTCGCCATGTCATGCATGTTTCGAATTGCCACCGCTGGTGAGTTTTCGTTCTTGCGCGCCAGCACGGTGCCATGCTTGACCCATACGTACTTAAAGCCCTGCGTTTTGGCTCGTTCACGGGTTTCTCGAAACAAATGTTTATTGTGGAGCTTAAGATGTTCGTTTACATAAATTTTGTGAGGTATTCCAGGGAACGACAGCTGCTCTGTAGATATACCTTTACGTGCACGAAAAGCGGCGATGAAATTATCTCGTAGAATTCTTGTTATAAATTTTACAATAATATTTTTTAGATCGTTTGTCGTTCTGCATAGCATGAGGAACACGGTGAATGGATATGATGTCATTTGGTTGTATTTTAAAATCAATCACTGCAAATAATGTAGTCATAACAGTCATCAGATTTTCACCGCGCCTTTCGGGTAGATTCATAATTTCAATGTTACATTCCCTTGCGTGCTGTTCCATATATTTCAGTTTATTTTCTAGCATAAGCACCTGATCCGGTAATGCAGCTGAATGAGTGGTTTGGTTTTCTAATAGCTCCAATCGGGTATTAAATGAATCCTGTCGCGTATCAAGAGTGGAAAGCGAAGCATCCATCTCGGTCAGGCGGCCATTGAGATCCTTCAATGATGCATGCAAAAGCGTGTTGTCATTGCGCAATCCAATTATAGCTGCATTTATGTCGGTAAGGCTGCTGGTAATGCTTGACAAGATGGAGTTGTTTTTATTAATCGAATCGGTGATTTTAGAGGTGATGGATTCATTAATTTTAGCATAATAAGACTCGAGGTGCTTTTCAAATCTTTGCTCCAAACCTGTTAGCTTATTGTCGATGTCATAATCGTCCGGCTGTTTACGTTTCGGTTTGCGCATGCACACATTATCCTTGAGGGCATCGCGTATATCTGGATTCGATGCACACTTCTGAACAATGGGAGGGCTATGTTGTAACGCCATTATCGACTTAAGTGCGATTGAGATAAGAATCAATTAGTCGGAGGGGGTGAGGTGAGGTACCCCTTAGTAACGGCTCCAAGAGACGATACGATCACTGTGTTGATGCTACGTTTTTTTATTAATTATCCAGATGTATTACTACACTGCACTATTCACCTTAGCACGTTGTTATTAGGACGATAATGCCTTGCGGGTTTTTTAAACTGTTATACAGACCGAGACAACGTGTCCACTCACGAGCAATTTCGAGCGACGACTGATATATGTCTTTGCTGCGCCTCCCCACGTCGTAACACAGTATGTGAGAAGGGATTGACACAGAGACTGGTAAACATTTAAAATCAGCTGCTTGCTAGCGACTTCTCTTAGGTTTCGAAAAACATACGTCAGTTTCCTAACTTTTGAGATCAGATTTGTAATATGCTCTTTGAAGTTCTTATTTTGGTCTATTTGAAATCCTAAATATTTAGCAGAGGGTACTTTTTTTATAGCTATGCAGTTACATGTGTCAGTTGGTGGATAGGAGCAGTTATGTGCTATTATTTTATTCGTGATGTCAGTGATTGGATTCCCTCTCGAGCTATATGCAATGAAATTAGTTTTTGTGGCGTTTAGAGAGAGAGAATTTGCGGCCAACCAGTGGCAGACTTTATTGAAACTTATTTGAGCCTTTAGGAAAACTTCATGCCATGTTTTTCCGTGAAACGTCAGACTAGTGTCATCTGCAGAGATTATTCTGCAGCCGTCAATCTTCATATCGCACAATTCATTTATATAGCATAGGAACAGCGTAGGACCCAAATAATGGGTATATTCATTTCTACTGCTGAATTAGAATTCTACTGCTGTTAAAAACATTGTATTATATCAAAAATAGTTTAATAATCAACGATTATTGTAAAACATGATTTTTTATAAACTTTTAATTGTCACAAATAGACTTAGATCAAATATACAAATAGACATAACAATATAATAATTGCCGCTTTTTATAAATAACATGCAAAATCAAATAAAATGTAAAAATAATGTTCTCAACTTATAATTGGACGTAATTAGCAGATTATAAATAAATTTCTAAAGTGATCCTTTTTTACGATCCGTTTTGCGTAACTACGTCCAATTTTTTTGTTATTAACAACCTAACAATAGGCAGAATACTAATGTATGATAAAAAGGGGATTACATCACATACTTAATCGCTATCACTATCATCGGAGAATGTTGTTGCACCTACATCGAAAAATTCTATTTCTCTAGTACTGTTTCCAGAAGTTGATGGTTGCGGTTCAATAACGTTTAACGTGGGAATGGTTAATGGGCTAGCTCCAAGAGGACTAGAAATAGGATCCTTCTCCTCTTCTTCTTCTTCGTCTATCTCTTCGTCGCTTTTATTATGCAGCAAATTCCAATTGTATGATATATAGGCCAGTTTTGCCGCTCTCTCTGTAGTTAGCCTGTTCCGTTTAGTGCTGTGAATATTTCCATGGGTGCTAAAGGTGCGTTCTGTTGCAGCTGAGGTACAGGGAGCGGTTAAAAGGCACATCGCAACTTTGCTCAGAGGTTTACTTTAACATATTCCTTTCCACCACGTTAGTGGGTTCATTTTATGGAGACTGCTCCAAACAAAAGATTTTCCCCACAAGCCGTCTCTTGCTCTATAATTCGCCAAGTCGGTCATAATATCTAAATTTAACTGATTTCCTTTCTCATTAATGAAATCCATTGCAATTATTTCTTCATCTTCATCTAACTCTATTCCTTGCGATTTAGGATCTAACAAGTAAGCTGCTAGATGAATGGGTTTTATACAGTTTCCTCTGCGTGCTTCAACAGCATTTAAAATCCTTTCTCCTACGCTGTGGTCAACTGAAGAAGAAAAACCGGGTAGCAAAAAAATCAGACGTGATTTTATATCTTTAAATGCCATATACACGTCATTTATGTGCGCTTTGTTTCCTTCTAACTTAAAAATATTTTCGGTTATTGGCTCTAAAAGAACAGTAGATTCGTCGACCATTTTCCAAAACTCTTCGTTAAGTAAGTTTACTTTTATGTCAGCTGGGATCATAGTTGCATCTTCATGTACTGCCAAACATTGTAAAGCAGCTTTGCTTTTTTGTTAACTACGTAAGTAACTGCCCCAACGTGTCTTGCTTGGCAATTTAAGGAACTCACCTGAACCCTTTTCTGCGATTATCTGCTTGAATAACGCACTTAGAATTTGACTTTTTCGGATAGATTTTATCACATCGATAGCAATCGACATGAAGGCTTGTATAGCGTCTTCTTTCATTATGTCATGGCACAGTAAATTCGATGTATGTGCCACACAGTTAAGTGTGATGATGTTCGGGTATTGCAGTTTTACCAATTCAAAAGCTTTTTGCAGATTTTTTGCATTATCTCCAATTAATGTCACAAATTTATCGGTTTCGTAAGTGCTCATCGCTTGTTGAATTTCTGCACTTAAGTATTCGCGTGTTATAGTTTATGTGACGATGAGTATTTGTGACTATACTTTTTACAAAAGATGGTTCAGGTTTTGCAATAACAAAATTTAGAACACCTTCGTTGTGTCGGTTGCTCCACCCATCACATTGGAGATGTAAATGGTTTTTCGACTCTAGCATGCGCATAGGATCTGTATTTTTTTATATCTATTTCAAATCCACTTGACACCACTATCAAAATTGTATGCAGTTTTTTTATCAAATCTATGTCTATTTTCGTAAAGTCTGCAGACAATGTCGGGTTCTGAAAAAAAAACGCCTTGCTGTGTTACCGTCATTAGAGTTTCCAAAGCCAGGCTTAGGCTTGTCAACAATAAGTTCGCATCTTTCTCTGAATTCTTTTTGTATTCGAGTTTTAGTCTCAGTTACTATTTGTTTATTATCAGCACCACGACTTTGCCACATCTTTATGGGCAGTTTATAGGATAAATGCAGTAAACATTAAAAAAAAACGAATCCAACCATGCAATACGTAATAGGCCAAATCGTAAATTTTCAGTTTTTACTGTTTTTGCTATCATTTCATCGATATTATTAAATTGCTTAGATGTTGCACCGCATAAAAAACATTTCATAGTCGACGTAGGTTCTGTAAGAGCATTACAGACCTTTCCATCTACCATTGAAAATATCAATTCATGACTAATCTCTATTTGTTTTGCCTCAATGGTCACATTGCTTTTCGCAAGCTTTTTAATTTCATCTTCTATATTACGACTTTCTGTAACTGAAACTGTTTGTTCTGTTTCTGTAACAGTTTTATCACAGTTCCATATTCTTTCAGCAGAAATACCATGTTCTGATAACTGTTCTTCAAATTTTTTATAAAAATCCCTCGTTTTAACCGGGTTTGAACAAGCTGCTCTTCCACCTGACAGATTTTTTTGGTGTTCGCAAAGACAACCCATATCGCAGTTTATACTTCACCCACCAGTTTCAACCTGCAAGTCCTTTTTCATCGTTGAATGGACAACTTATGTTCGCAGCTTTTGCTAAAGATAATGCGATTTGTTTTATTTTGGTTAGGTACTGAGAGACCAAAACTAATTTCTTGCATTTCAATAATGTAGGCCAACAACATTTGTTTTAGTTCCACAGGTAACGCAAATGGCATTCCCACCTTGGACATCACAATCTGTGCATCCTGATTTTTCTTTCGTAGTTTTATACTTGTTCACATTATCTTTTAATGTAGACAATGGAATGTTAAAAGTACTCCTTAGAAGCTCTGTCTAATGTCATTGTCGAATTCAAGACATTTTCAACAGCGTTTTTGACGTCTGACTCCAAGTACTTTCTGTTTTTCTTATTGGTGTTATGCCTTTTGATAGAATGGTAGGCCATTATATCAAAGGCATAACAAATTATTAAGAATCAAAAATTATAAAAAAATATATTTAGAGTAAGCAATTTGTAAATATAATGAATACCTTATCTTGTCTTCATACCTAATAAAAGCTCATAAAAGTTTGTTTATTTTATTTTATTCTCTTTTGCCAACCCTACTAAAATAGGTAAGAATTTCGTATGCTCCTTAGGAGCTTGTCTCTGTTCCGTTTCTTTACTCATGTGCCTGAGTGGTAGCACTTACTTATGCATGTATTCATTAAATTTGCCTGAGTTTCGGCTGACAAACTTTAACAAAAAAATAAGCCATTTCATCTGCTACAAGGTTACATATTATTCGTTTACCTGACAAGGAGCTTTTCGTTTTCAAAATATCAAAGGCTTGCTTAGTGAACCCAGGTGAGATAGAACTGTTTTCATACCACTTTGCTAATACCCGCGGATGTGGCAAAGCAGTATGAAACACGCTTCTTACATATTTGTATGCAGCACAAGAATAGAAATTGAGCGTGGGTGCAAACTTCCTGCGGACTGGAGGATACTTCTTGCGATACCACCTCTTCAAGTTCAGCTCCGAAAATTGTTCTCTTGTAATGTAATTACAACTCGCTTTCTTGCAATTTGTGGGAGTGATTTCGTAAAGTTGGACGGAAGTGTGAAACAGGAAGTCGGGGAAACGCGCAAGCGCGCGCCATTTTGTGCATTCTGTAATCGATATTATATGTGACATACACGCACACACTGAATGGATGGAGTCCACTTTTGCGAGACCCGTTTTTGATTGTCTTCAGTAACTTTTTATAGAGCTTTATCTAAATTTGGTGCAAAGTCTTTTTTTAACCGCTGACCTGGCTGGATGTTCAATCTTCCAAGTTCCAATGACTGACTTGGTTTTACCAAAATATTTTTAGAGGTCTGAAGACAGCCACGTCCATAGGCTAGAGTAAATGCGTTGAATTTGGATAGAGCGCACTTATCTTGGCAGAATTCGGCCAAATGAAGTGTCATATGCGACCTATGACCGTCTAGGAAGAACAGTACAGGCTTAGGCACTTCATGTTTTTCCAGCCAAGGGTTAAATACATTCGTTAAATACTCGAAGAATGTTCGTGCACACATCCATCCAGTCTCAGATCGGCCTATAGACCACTCTTTTGGAACGCTGTTTACGATCAGGCTAGGCAAATGTTCGTATGGAAACACAATCATAGGTGGTGCTTAAGTGCCGGCCGCATTACCGGTAAGTAACCAAGTTAACCGGTAAGTAAGTAGTCGAGTTTTCTTTTTCATCCCCAGCAGAGTTATACACATTTGTTTCACCTTTCCGAACAATACTTTCTTGCTTTAGGTTGTAAATAGAATGCGCTCTCGTCCTTATTAAAAATACGGTTTGGGTTATTTAAAACATCTAACAGTCCTCGCTCTTCTATATACTTATTATTTGTTCCAAACCATTCTCTCAAATCATCTTCTGATACATCATCTCTAGCCCTAGTTAAACTTTGAGCTGTACGTTCCGAAATTTCCGGATGACGTTTTAAAATGAAGCAAACAATTTTTTACCAGGCCTGTTGTCTTTAAAAGGACAAGATTGCAGATTTTTTTTGTAGTATAATTATCTGAACACTTTCTAACAAAATGATCTTTGGTGACTGGAAAGTGGCTGTCGCTCATCTTGAATAACCACTGAACCAGCAAACTTTCTTCATTCTTGCTTAAAATTGTAGCAGGACCAAGGGTACAGTCTATAGGACTTTTACCTGTAATTTTGTTTAGCAATGTTATTCGTGGAACGGCGTTCTTAGCAGCTGCAAGAGCGACCT
The DNA here is from genome assembly GCA_947562085.1 of Eudonia lacustrata. Taxonomy (NCBI): domain Eukaryota; kingdom Metazoa; phylum Arthropoda; class Insecta; order Lepidoptera; family Crambidae; genus Eudonia; species Eudonia lacustrata. The sequence goes on along the minus strand of OX387333.1, from coordinate 5,689,352 downwards.
TAACACCTTTGTTTACTTCATCCATAGCATTTGCCATATCTAAATAAATAAACAATAAGTTAGTATTGTAAGTTTTAAAACTAAAACCCGACTACGCAAAAAGTTAAGAACAAATACCTACCGAATACACGACCTCAAAAAACGATATTTAGAAGAAATCATGGAACATTCTCACATACATACATAGACTGTTAAAATCATATATAACCCTTTTTGGCTTCGCCGTAGTCGAGTTAAAAGAAACAACAGATGTTACATTTTGACGGAACCAGTTATGGACAACCAATCATGGATATTTCATTACTGGATCGGATTGTTATCCTAATAACTCTGACTCACAGAATGCACCTTTCAACAAATAGTTTGTGTAGGGCATGTGGAGAGCAAACCGAGTCCATGCAGCACCTACTGTGTGACTGCGACTCTGGCTAGGAAAAGAATGGGACTCCTGGGGTCGGCCTATCCGAAACCGGAGGACTTCAGGCTTTAAGCCTTCTAGGTACTCCGTATCTTAAAAACACTTTATTGATGAGTGTCATAACACACATTTCAGCGGTAGCTGTAGTGAGAGGAAACAGTGCTGCCCATCTGGTGGCTACATCTTCCACTATTAAAATTCACAGTTTACCATCTGGACTTGGTGGAAGTGGACCAAATAAATCAAATGATATAACTTCAAATCGTTGTTTCATCGAAGTAGTTTGAAGTAGTTTAAACTAGTCCTGCGGGTTTCTTATTACTGGGTTTATAACGTTAACTTGACAGTCTATGCAGTTCTGTACATAACTTGTGATTTATTTGCGCAAACCATTCCAATAATATCTGGCAGCGATTTTCTTATAAGTTCTTTCTGCTCCGTAATGCCCTACTAAAGGATCATCATGATAGGCTTTTTGTGTGTTACCCCATTCGTGTTTAGGGACTACTAAACGAGCATCGTCGTCTTCCTCGTCATGATTTAGGCGGTAGAGCAAACCAAAGTGATATCAGCTACTTCTTTCTTAAACTGTTTTCCGCTAGCTAGCAGGTTCTTATACAGACTGTACGATGCGATGTTAATCATCGCACAGGTGTCAATAAAAGCAGTTCCTTTTTCGCCATTTATGTTCACAAAGACTATGGGCCGACTTCTCGCATCTGTACGGGTTTGGACGGAACAGAATATCAGGTCTTCTGGATACAAGTTGACACTATCTGTCAGTGTGGATGACAGTAGCTCTCTGAGTTTCTAAATAATTGTGACGTTACATAATGGAAATGAAGACTTTCACTTGATCATCATCATTTGATACACCCGTTGCCGCAATGAAACAAAACATATAAAATCATAGATATTTATAACATAGGTAATAAAAATTACTGTACTTAAATATTATTCTTAATACTTCTTTAATTACAAATTTAGTCGCTATCACTGCTGTCATCAATCACAATTCTGTTGTTAGTATCACAGAATTCGATTTCTTTTGTGTTTATGCGCGATGTTGAAGGTTGTTCGTCGTTAATTAGACTAGTTCTTGGGCTAACTAACACTCCAGGACTAGATAAGGGCTCGTCATCTTCGTCGTTGTTGTCATCTTTATGTTTATGTAAAAGATTCCAATTGTAAGATATAAATGCTATCTTTGCTGCCCTGTCAGTAGTAAGTCTATTTCTTTTCTGACTGTGTATATGGGCATAGGTGCTAAATGATCGTTCAATGGCTGCCGAAGTGAAGGGAGCAGTCAGAAGACGTACTGCTACTCTACTCAGCAATTTGGATTCGCACAACCCTCTCCACCAAACGACGGGATCCATTTCTGCGACATTCTTCCATACAAATGATCTACCCCATAAACCTTGTTTAGCTCTATAGTTGGCTAAATGGACACCATTGTCAATGTTAAGCAATTGGCCCACCTCATGGATGAATTCCATGGCATCCACCTCATGCTCTTCTTCCAACTCAACACCTTGCGATCTGGGATCTAACAAATATGCAGCGCAGTCGATTGGTTAAATGCAATTATTTGTCCGCCTGATTACAACATTTATAACTTCTTGTTTATGTTGGTTATTTAAAATTGAAATGTCAGGTAGTACAAAAGTCAACGAAGATTTAATGTCTCTGAAATCCATATCACATCGTTTATAAGTATTCCGTTGCCTTCAAGTTTAAAAATTTTATCACATAAATCAGTTCCAACAATTTTATAAACAGTTTTCGATCATAGACCAAAAAGTCATGTCCAGTAAATTCGACTTTGTTTCTTCTGAAATGGTAGAATCTTCATGGACAGCCAATGTCTGTAATGCTACTTTGGAGTTTTTTAGACTTTTCAATGCTGTACAGTAACTGCCTCATCGTGTTTTTCCTGGCAATTTCAGTGTTTCACCTGATCTTTTGTCTTTTACAATCTGGGCTAATATAGCACTCATAGTTTGACTTTTTTCACTGCTTTTATAGTCTCGACGGCAAGTGATGTGAATGCTTTGATAGGCTCCGGTTTTAAGCAGTCTTCACAAAGTAAATTTAGTGTATGCGCTACACATCTAAGCGGCAACACTTGTGAATGTGTATCTTTTACTATCTGAAATGCTCTTTGAATGTTATTAGCATTATCTCCAATAAGAGTTACAAACTTGTGGCTTCCATACATATTCATAACTTCAAGTATCTCCTTTGAAATATACTGACTTGTGTGTCGATTGGTGAGAGTATTGAGGCTCTTAACAAAAACAGGCTCAGGTTTTGAGATAATAAAGTTGATGATACCCTCATTCCGTTGATTACTCAAACCGTCACACTGCAAATGTAAATCATTTGCAGATTTCAGTTCTTCTGTAATTTCCAGTAACATTTCATTATATGTTGATACTAGATGTGCAGTTGAGATTGCTTTTCTAGATGGCAGTTTGTAAAGTGGTTGCACATCTTCAAAAATTCGTGCCCACAATGGATGCTCAACGATCGACAAAGTAGAGCCGGTAACAAATATTATTTATTGCCTATGACAAAAGCTGATTTATATAAAGTTTTTTTTCTGCAGATATTTCAGTAGAAGTTGTATTAGAACTTTCAATAAAACTATTATTTTGTTCTTGCTGTGTTACCTATATCGTTAAGTGGCAAATTTGTCGTAGTTGCACTAGATTCTGACATTTTCTTTAGTTTGTTCTTGATAACCGAAGGACATTTGAAACATTTAAACAGATGACTCTTCATCTTGTTGACGTTTGCAAATTTATAAACTTTTTCGCAGTGTTTGCACTTGACGCTTTTGTTGGTTGCTGAATGCAAATAATTTTCCCATACATCTTGTTTCTTGTTTCTGGGCATAATATGTAGTTATGTCCTAAAACAAAAAATATACACTCTTCTTGTCTTCTTGTCTTCGAACAAAGTATCGGCATTTCCAATCTCCACCTATCTCTTCTCGACGAGTCAAGTAACCCGCTTACAATAGTGTAGTAATAAAATTAATAGGTAGAAAACCTTAAAGCCAAACAGAACGCGCTATAGCGCGGCGTCAGAGCGCTAGACTGACGCCGCGCCATAGCGTCGAATTGTAATGTACTATGCCGGTAGACGCTGTCAAACAGAGCGGCGGGCGCTAGCACCGGCGCTAGCAGTACGCAACGTGTTGTCGCGGCGCTAGGACGCTCTGACGCCAGGCGTTGTATTTTTTTACAGAATTTATTTTAGCGTCCGACTAAAATAATGCATTATGACTGAAAAACTGATAGAAATAGTTCGAAAACACCCCTGCTTATACAATATAATAATAAAGATAAAAAAAAGAAATAAAGAAATCTTATAAAAACGATCTTCATGTGATGAAAGATCGCGACACAAACGATGATATTCTCCTAATTCCTTTCTCTTTTTATTGATGTCGTGAACTCAAAGGTACTCTTTTTCTCTGTGATAAAGCGTATAAAAGTAACAATTCTTCCACATCTGAATCACTCGACATCTCAATAGCGAATAAACTCACTGCGCGTGTATTGCGATCTGGCGTATGGTACGTTGCGTAGCGTATGTGTGACATCAAAGAGCGCGACGTTAAAACGCGACGCTATTGACGCTTTAACGCGGCGTTAAGTACGCGTTCTATTTGGCATAGCCTTAACTTTATACGCTTTCTGTGAAATGAAAATTAATATAACTCACCTGCATCTGATTGTTATAATAAAACACGATTTTTTCATCGAACCTCACTGCGAGTAAACCAATTAATGTATAATTTTATGGAAACAATATGGCCGTCATCTGTCAAATATTGAACGTACGCCATAGGAGTTGTAGATATTCGGAAAAGTGTTATCAGTGGCAATAAATCGCTCTAGTTAGGTTATTTTTATAGAAGTTGTTTCAACTGTACATCACTGGAGAACTGTTCATGACTGGTGCTCGTAAGGTACGACCTACACTTAATGAGTATTTTTTTTAAATTTTGATTTTTATCTAAAATAAGAGTTGCATTCATTTCTATAAGTTCACCTGCAGTTAAACGAGTTCCTTCCTTTAATGTCCTAATCTCAATATTTCTAAGAAAATTTCCTTCTATATCCATAGCAATACCGTCTAGACTTGCAGAAAACCATGGTAATTCTAGTCGAACCAGCAATCCGGACTCCAAAATCGTGCAGTTATAATACTCTGCATATAAATCTCTTGCGACTGCCTCACAGCGAAGAAGGATAGTATCCTCATTCCAAGGAAATTACTGTGAAAAACCTCTTTATATCTTTTATCCCAATCAGCATTTTTATTAGAATAGTAAGTAAACTGGGCTCTCGCTTTGGAGGCTGTTTGTCTCATTTTTCTAGCTTTATACCAATAAAGAGTACCCTGCTCAGCATTGCTTATTTCTGTACTTTTAATGATACAGCTACATGTCTTTTGTAAAATTCAATTTCATTTACTTCACATGTCTTCAACTTTTCTTCAGTCTGTCTTCTTAACACGTTCATTACCCGCCACGAATTAAAAGTCAATAGTTTTTCAGGAAATTTTGTATTGTCTACACTTCTACTAAATACCCTTTCACCATGATCAACAACTCCATCACCTCTTCGCAAAAAACTTGTAAATAAAGAATATTCACTATTTGGTGTGCCTGAAATATACAATAATCATTTTTTTAAACTTCATTCTAGTTAAATTTCATTCTAGTTCTACTTCCAATCTGCCTATTGTTTTTATTTTATGTTTTCCAGATAGGTGCCATATCCTCTGATGCTTTAAAAGTATTTACTTTACATTAACTTTATTCTCCAATGACTTTCCACCTCTTCAGGTACTTCTGGCATTGTTTTGACATAAATGTCCCTTTGTCCTTTCACATGACACATTTCTGACAATGATTTTGCCTCGTATTCCTTCAATGCTGTAGTTTTAAGGTGGACTTTCGATCCGAGCGTCAGTGGCGCTGCGTCAGTGATGCTGCGGCAAAGCGACTCTGATGACTTTGGATGCCCGCAACAGACGCACATCGATCGCCGACTTACTCAGTCGTATTTGTTTTGTTATCGTAAAATGGATCTTGATCTAGAAGAATTATTATTGAAGAATCCTACTACTTCCTATTAATATTATAATAATAATAATAATTCATTTATTTCAGGCAACACACAATATACAAGGTGGTAAAAACACAAAGGGGCCCATATAATAAATACCTTACAGACTAACATACATACAATATAAAACAATTTTTGTTAGTAGATATAACTTATAACTGTTGCGGAAACCCACAACACACACTATGCTACTGTTTAAAATTAGGTTACAACTAAAAATCTACAAAATCCACTCACAGTTCCATGCCGCTCCCGCCGTCCAGAACGGGATCCATATGGTCCGATGGGGCCCGAATCCGACTCCGGGTCTTCTAGGGTTCCCTAATCACACCCAAACTACCCCAAGTGCACTTTTTCCCCCGAGGAAATACCTGTTTTTCTCCAGCAGCAAAGACGCCGACATCCAATCCTGGGATGGCGAATTGTACTCCCGATGCGATTCGCTTACGACGCACACACACACAAAACACAGGTTGCACAATACACTTAATTAGAGTAATACGGCTCCAAATGCCCTTATTACTGCTTAAAATCTATTTAATTATCAACACACGATAACCTATCAACCAGACATATTGCCTTCCCGAGACAAGTGTACCAACAAAGAAAAAAAGAACAATTAGTGATGGGGCCATTGTGCCACCAAACAAATTGAATCTCGATAATCGATTCGTCCATAATACAAATCAAAGTTTTATTTCCAACAAAAATAAATGCCTGTTTATTTGCAACATCCCGCCACCCAAAGCGGACATACCGCTTTCTAGCCTGAAATCTTAAACTAGTCAACCGGTAATCGAGCTAAGGTCGTGACTGCGCGATTTAGCACCGATCCATCAACCAACACTTGCGCCACACGCGGAGTCCCGTCCGCGCCCCAGATCAACTTTAAAATGCGACCTCGTCTCCAAAATAACGATGGCAAATTAGCCTCTTTTAACAAAACCAGATCCCCCTCCGAAGGGGGCGACGTCCGGTCTGTCCACTTTACACGCTGCTGCAATAAATGCAGATACTCCAGTGACCAACGACGCCACAAGTCCTGACTCATTTGTTGTATCATTTGAAAACGAGACATCCGGTGTCTGCGTTCATCCTTCCAGGGATACTCAGGCAGGGCAGTGAGTGGCTGACCGACCAAAAAATGACCAGGGGTCAGGACTTCCATGTCATTTGCGTCAGAGGAGAGTGGACAAAGCGGACGCGAGTTGAGAACCGCCTCAACCTTACAAAACACAGTTGTAAGTTCCTCATACGTGAGGGTAGTTTCCCCGACTACCCGGCGCAAGTGGGTTTTTGCCGATTTTACCGCGGCTTCAAATATCCCGCCCCAGTGGGGACAGGCTGGCACACTAAATCGCCATGTGATTCCCCGCTGTGCGAGAGCTTGACTTATGCTATTACAATTTTTATCCAGAAAATCGTTCACATCTTTTAAGTAGTTGGCAGTGCCTCTGTAGTTGGTACCGTTGTCGGACCGAATGAGAGAAGGTAAACCCCGTCGCGAAACAAAACGATCCAGCGTGGCGACAAAGGCTTCCGTAGACAGAGCCGAAACCACTTCCAGGTGGACGGCCTTAGTGGCCAGGCAGACAAAAACGCACAGGTATGCTTTCGTGACCCTAGTGTTACGATAGGCTGTGGTTCTCACCAGAAACGGTCCAGCAAAATCCGTACCGACCCCGTCGAACGGCCTAGTAGTCTGTCAAACCCGGTCAGAAGGGAGATTCCCCATCTGTGGCTGCATAGTGGAGGCCTTCACCCGATAACAAGCCACACACTTAAATAACACGCTGCGAACCACTCTCCGAGAGGACAAAATCCAGAACTCCCTCCGTAATATCGCCAGTAACGCATTACACCCCGCGTGAGCGTTTTTCAGGTGTCTATCCGAGACCACCAGTTCTACCAAAGGTCCTCCTTTGGGGAGTAGCAGAGGATGACGGCTACCGAAGGGCAGGTCGGCATTTTTGAGGCGACCTCTAACGCGTAACAGTCCATCCGCATCCAGAAATGGGTTGAGCCGAGAGATCGCTCCCTTGAGCTTTGCGCGACCGACGCGCAAAATCTTCAGTTCGTCCTCGAACCGGTCAGCTTGAACCAGCCGTATCAGGGCCAACAGTGAACTCCTGCGTTCCTCAGCACCCGCCACGGGTGATAACTGCCTCTTGTCTGGATGGCGGCAGTTATGTAGAAATCTCCGGATCCAGCAAGTTACACCTAGCAATTTGTCCAGTTTGCTGTATCGAGCCGTCAACCAATTCGGATCTGGCCTTGACTCGTTTGTTGTCACCAAAACTTTTATTCCAGGGTGCTCCCTGGAATAAAAGTTCCTAGAGAGCCATCGATCATGGTGACCGGCCATGATGACTCACCTTCCTTCAACCACTCTGGACCCCACCAGAGGGCATGCTGCACCAATTCCGGCGCGGTGCAGCCCCGAGAGGCACAATCGGCAGGATTCCAGGGGCCGGGAAGGTGCCTCCAACAAATTTCGATGCCCGAGTTCTGTACCTGAGATACCCGATTGGCCACAGACGTTTCCAATACGTGGGGTGCCCCGCGTAGCCATGCCAGAGCCACCTGACTGTCAGACCAGGCGTAGACATTCTGGATGTCCACCGTAGACGTCAGTTCCTTGTGCACGTGGCACAACAGTTTGGCCAATAGATGCGCCCCGCAAAGCTCCAGCTTCGGGATTGTCAGCCTAGTTTTGAGGGGAGCCACCTTGCTTTTAGCCAGAAGCAAGGAGACGGCGACTCGACCCTTCGAGTCCACCGTTCGCAGATACACCACTGCGGCATACCCTCGTTCTGACGCATCGCAGAAGCCATGTAGGCTTGCCCTGTATTTGCCCCGCGGCAAGATCCGCCGCGGCAACGCCACCTGATTGATCGCCTCGATCGTAGAGATCAGAGCGAGCCAAGTGTCGAGTGAGAGCCCTACCAGTGGCTCATCCCACGAGACTCCGAGTGTCCACAGTGTTTGCAATAAACACTTCGCCATAAAAATGCACGGGCTGATCCATCCATTTGGATCAAACATCCGAGCGATGGTGGAAAGGACCGTCCTTTTCGACCAAACTCTTGTAGTTTCCAGTTCTACCCGGAATGTGAAAATATCGTGAACCGGCTGATATTTAATTCCCAAAACGGCGATAGAGTTCGGGTCTCCTGCGTCCTCGAATAGCTGAGGATTCTGTTGGTGATCTTCCGGAATCCCAACCAGAAGCTGTGGCTCGTTGGATAACCATTTTCTCAACTCATAACCACCAGCCGCGAGGAGTCCGATAAGTTCATTCCTGATGATGAGCGCCTCCTCCAGAGAGGCTGCCCCTGTGCAGATATCATCTACGAACACGTCACGTGTCAGTACAGCGGCTGCCCGGGGAAAGCGAGCCCGTTCCTGCTCCGCCAGTTCCAGCAGTGACCGGATGGCAATGAAGGGACTCGACTTCAGGCCGTACGTGTTGGTGTTGAGCTCGTAGACGGTGATGGGATCCTCCGAATGTTCCCTCCAGAGTATTAACTGAAACCTCCTGTCCGCAGGATGTATTACTGTTTGGCGGAACATCATCCGGATGTCCGCACCGAACACCACCTGGTGTCTTCGGAAATTTAAAATGATGTCGACAATGTCCCGATGTAACTTCGGACCAGAATGGAGACATTGGTTCAATGAAACTCCAGTCGACGACGGTGCCGATCCGTCAAAAACAGTCCGTAGTTTTCCAGATGAGGCCTTCAACACCGCGTGGTGAGGCAAGAAAAAATGATCTGTCGTTGTCCAGTCGACAGTCGCCCGCGACATATGCCCCAAGGCCTCGTATTCTCGCATGAACTCGATATACTTTTCCCGAAGTACCGGATCGCGAGACATACGACGCTCCATGGACAAGAGTCGTTTCTCTGCCAACGCCCTCGATTTTCCCAAGAGAGGGGGACAGTCGATAAAGGGCAGTCGAGTTTCGATCCTACCCGACGCCATCCGGCGTGTGTGATCCTTATAAAAGGTTTCGCACTCCACATGCTCCGGATCCAGACGGGAGACCATGGGAGGCTCTTCCAGTTCCCAGAATTTTTGCATCGTCCTAGCGATGGAGGTAGTAGCGACGACAGGTGACACATCCCGCGTCTCCTGGTCGAAAACCGGTCCCATTAAAACGTGTCCAAAGATGGTAGGTATAGCTACCAACGAAGAGCGGCCCAGAATCCGCTGAGGCCCTAAAAGGATCCAGCCCAGTACATCCGCTCCCAATATGAGGTCCACCGGAGCCGGCTCCTCGAAATGAGGGTCTGCCAGCATGAGACCTGATGTGTCAGACATTGCGTCCCGCGGAATGTCTGTCGGTGGATGCCAACCCAGCAGATTGTCGAGTACGATCGCGACCGCCGCAATCCGTATCGAAGCGGAATGCACAGGAGAGAAGAGAATGTGGGTCTGACCGGACAGACCCCCCACTTCTGTATCTCCGGCTCCCCGAATCGGAACTGAGGGAGGCGCGCACTCCAGACGTAGGCGCCTCGCTACCCTCGTAGTAATTAAGCAGCCCTGTGCCCCAGTGTCTAGGAGGGCTCGTATCCGGACGAAGTCCCCCCTAGGTCCCCAAACGCGTACCTGCGCGATGGGCAAAAGAACCGTCCTCGGTTCCGACGTAGACCGACCACAGGCTAGTCACGCGTCAGAGCCAGCAGCCAACCCTGTCGAACCGTGATGACTCGGCCAGTAAGTCGGACGCGTGCAGGCCACCATCCGGGGTGGTGCGTATCCAGCTGCCCTACCATACCGGTGATAGGGTGGGTGGTATTCCAACCTCGGGTACTCGTGCAGTACCGGTGAGAACTGTTGACGGTTCTCATGTCGTTGTTGTTCCGGCAACGGCGGCGGAGGATACGCGTACGAGTATCCGGGTGTTGGGTCCGGAGGTGGGGCTCCCTGTACCCAGTGGCCCTTAGAAGCACCAACTCCTGGTATTGGTCGCGCCGGGTGCCGGGTTGTAGCCAGAACCTGGCTCCGTTCCGGCGGTCCCCAACTCACCTGAGCCGGGGTGTACGAGGGGTTGTAGTGTGGCGGCCGTGGCGGACTCCGTCTTTCCGGAGGCGGAGTTGACCCCGGCCCCAAACCGCCACCCGTGGGAGATCCCCTCTCCCGAACCGGTGCTGAGCCCTCAGCACTACGGGTGCACAGTAAGCGATGGTGCGGTCCGCCGCACACATCGCAAGGCCTCGCCTGGGGACACTCATTATACCTATGTCCTCCCAGGCAGGCATAACACAATCCTCGTGTCCGAACGAGGTTTCGGCGCTCTTTTGTGGGCAGCCCGAGAACTGCTGGACACAGCTGTTCTAAGTGCTGCTGTCCGCAAACCCGGCATCCAGAACCGGGGTTGATGGCGGCCGCAGCCACCAGCCTGCCGCGACCCTTCCCTGGGTTGCGTGGCGGCTGGGCGCCGTAGACTCCGGAAGTGCGGGCCGGCGCACTTGTCGGAGCCTCCTGGGAGGCTAGCTGGTTTTCCAGCAGGCCAGCCTCCTCTTCCAGGAACTCCAGAAGTTCCCCTATCGAGGGCAGAACGCTGCCGAGATCCTTGTGGACCAGTCGATTCCGCTCGAACTTGTCCCTCATCTCCTGCGACAACTTGGCCAGAACGATGTGCAGAAGAAGGAAGGACCACTGGTCGACGGGCAGTCCGAGCGTCCTTAACCCGTTTAAGGACACGGTGAGCGGGGTGATCAGCTGCGCCCTCAGCTGAGCCCTATGGTTGACCCTCGGCAATCCCAGCAGATGGGTCACGTGCGCGTCCGCCTGAAGACGCGGCTTCTCGTACCGCTTCTCCAGCAGCTGCATGGCGGTGTCGTAGCTCGCATCCTGCAGCTCCAGATGCTGTACGAGCTGTCTGGGTTCTCCGTCTAGGAAGGAACGGAGATATGCCAGCTTTTCGGCCTTGGTGAAATCCTTCCGAGTATCCACCAAGGCCAAAAACATGTTCCGGAATCCAGCCCAGTCCCGCATACATCCGGTGAAATGCGGGACCTCCAGGGCACCCAATCTTCCCATGGCGCTGGGTCCAGGGGTGTGGAGCGAAGCGGGGCGCGCAACATGCTTCCCCTCCCGCAGTCGCTCGATGTCCTTCACCCGCTGAAGGACCTCGTCGTAAATGTCTTGGATGTGCTCCAGATCCTTGACATATTGGGCGTGGAGGGCTAGCTCCTTCTCCCCGACCGGGTCGGTTGACAATAGAGCGGTTACCGACCGCTCGGCCAACAAGAAACGAGCCTGCATTTCTTTCGAACGCGTCTCCAAGGCGTCCTCCCGGTTAGGCCGATCTACTAATGCAAGCAGCCCGGTGAACCACCGGAGCTGCTGAGCCAACTCCTGCCGTGACGCTGTCATTATAAATAATTTAAACTAAATAAACCTAAACACAAAATTAAAACGAGTCAACGAAAACACGGAATCGATTATCCCGAATCGACTCGATGCTTTCAATTGAACGAAATTAAATAACAATTAACGTTCCGAGAAATGTCCCAGCCCAAATACAACGAAAACAACGGTACTACCAACCTTACAATTCAACCGCACCTGTCCCGGAAGTGCGATTTTACACGAAATGAGCTTAACCTATTACGAACTAAAAAAAATACACAAAATTACACCGATTAACCTAGAGGTCCGGTATTAACTACGCTCTGCTACCAAAATGTTGCGGAAACCCACAACACACACTATGCTACTGTTTAAAATTAGGTTACAACTAAAAATCTACAAAATCCACTCACAGTTCCATGCCGCTCCCGCCGTCCAGAACGGGATCCATATGGTCCGATGGGGCCCGAATCCGACTCCGGGTCTTCTAGGGTTCCCTAATCACACCCAAACTACCCCAAGTGCACTTTTTCCCCCGAGGAAATACCTGTTTTTCTCCAGCAGCAAAGACGCCGACATCCAATCCTGGGATGGCGAATTGTACTCCCGATGCGATTCGCTTACGACGCACACACACACAAAACACAGGTTGCACAATACACTTAATTAGAGTAATACGGCTCCAAATGCCCTTATTACTGCTTAAAATCTATTTAATTATCAACACACGATAACCTATCAACCAGACATATTGCCTTCCCGAGACAAGTGTACCAACAAAGAAAAAAAGAACAATTAGTGATGGGGCCATTGTGCCACCAAACAAATTGAATCTCGATAATCGATTCGTCCATAATACAAATCAAAGTTTTATTTCCAACAAAAATAAATGCCTGTTTATTTGCAACAATAACTATGTTAGTATATTAAGCACTAGCTTGTGCTGCTCCGGTGGTGTGGACGGGTAATCGTCCGCGGAAACGCCTGTACACCACGCCCTTCGGCCAGAAGTCTTCCCTCATAAAGGTGTCGACCAGCTTGGTTGTCGGGACTCGCGCCACAAATGCCTTAAATCTGACATTGTGTCGCGACTCCAGCGGCTCCACCCTCACAAGGAAATTTGTCTTCGTCTTGATGTACTCTATCACATCCTGCTCTGTGATGGTGTGATGCAGGCGCTACAGGTACATTGGCGTAGTCGGCGTCGCAGCGCGCAATAGGAACTGGGGCCCTGCCAGTGCGGTACCGCAACGGTTCTGAGTCGGCCGGTGACGGCGTGCCCTCTTCTTTTGGACCTTGATGAAACCGTCGTCGTCTCGATCCATGGTGGCACGCTCTGACACTCCTAAGTTGAATGCAGCAACAGAAGCGTAGTCACGACGGCTGGGCTTTGTTTGTTTGGTGACAGGCTCAGGCACAGCTGTCACGTGCGGCACAGCGACGAGGTCGGCGTCGAAAACGCTGACTCGTAACTCAACCGCGGCGCGAATGCACCGCGCCGCGTGTTGACGTTTGAGTCATCGACGAGTACGACTGACCTAGTTACTGCGAGTGATGCACGCAAACTATCTACGTCTTTGCGCAACTCACTCACAGTATTCTGTGATGCTTCATATTTAAGCATCACGTCCGCCAAGCCCGCCTTCAGGGTCACAATGTCTTTTAGCAAGCAGGTTACGTCGACGTGGTCGAACGTGACGGGGAGGAGCTTGTTTAGGTCCCTCGCCACAAACGTCGGCACGTCGTCAGGGTCGGTCTCCTTCAGAAGCGTTATTATCTCCTGCAGGCTCTTCGGTGTTCCGTCGCGTCGATGAGACACCATCCGGTCGCCTTTGTTTAGCGACACAAACAAAAGTTTCTTGGCAGCAGATATGTCGTCCTCGCTGAAGCTGGACTTGCAGATCTGCATCGCACTCACTTCGTCCATCACGTCCAGCTTCTGCTGCAGGAAGGCGAGGAGCTCGTTGACCACGAGTTTGTCGCTCATGGTGATTGTTCGAGCGGCGACTCGCGCCGCGATACGTGTCCAATTTACACTTTTAAAATTGCAATCGGCGCGTCTGCACAGAACGGCGCATAGAGCGCGATTATAAACGCGAAAGTTTGTTTGGATGTTTATTACTCTTTCACGTAAAAACTACTGAATGGATTTGGATGTTTTTCGGCATACAGATAGTTTACAACCTGGATTAACACATAGGATACTTTTTATCTCGATATTCCCACGGGAACGGGAACCACGGGGGTGAAACCGCGAGCGGCCGCTAGTTTCCTATATTTCAATTACAAAAGCTATTTTTCTAACTACAAGTTTGTAGCTGTTGACGCTGGTTCATATGAAAAAGAAGGCGATAGTAACATATTTCGAAACTCAATTATCAAGAAAAAAAATAGCAAGCAACCACTTTCATATTCCTGACGGCTTTGCCAGGATCGAACATCACTTTGCCTCATTTTTTGATAGGAGATGAGACGTTTCCACTGAACACGTAATATACGTGTTACAATACATACTCCTTTTATTAAATTGTTCCGCAATTTCAGACCATACTTGGTCTTTTTTGCGAATATTTCTGTATAATCATCTCTACTTAAAATCGAAGAGTATTGGGTGCTGTGACACTAAAGTTATTAGGAGTTTATCCTCTTCTTCCGTAAACACTTCTATGGATGCCCTTTTTACTTATTTTCTTCTAGAAGTTATCAAAACCAACAAGTGCGAGCGCGGCACTGACGCGAGCGTCCGATGTCACTGTCACAGCGTAAAGTACTTTACATCATCTATTACCTAGCTGTAAGTGTTACAGACAGAGTTAAATACTTTAACTTATTTTATAGTACCTATTGCATTAGGAAAGATACAAATGGATATAAAAGTAATTGATCAATTCACAAACCTTGAGAGATAAAGCTAATATGTGTTTACATTTCTCTGAAGCTCCAGCAGGGCAATCGCAGACTTTTGTGACTTCTTGTTCATTATCACCAACTTATCTATTTCTTGGAATACATCTATCCACAGTTTTATAATGGCTGGATGTTTGGAATTTAATCCCGACGTGCGCAGTACCAGTGCATGTTCATGAATTAGGTTATTCTTTTTTGCCTACAGAAATCACCATTCCACTCCGTAATAATTCTTCTCCAGAACGTATTGGTTTTGTGTATCCTGCAGACGCTTTTATTACCTCGACTATTGACAACATAATTATTGTCTCGTTCAGCAAGAAACCACGTAAATCTGATATAAATATATTACTTATATAAATTTTTCTGTGACGTAAATTGTATTGAAAACTGTCAAAGTGTCGTTTTTAGACAGCTTCACAATTTTGACACTAGAGGCGCTTGTTAGAATCTTTGCATCGCCAATGCTTTCACTCTTTAATCCATGAACGAATTTATCTCTTAGACATCTTTCTAAATGTGTGGTAAAGTTCTTGGTAAAGTTGGACGTCTGTGCCAATTTCTTTAACGCCACCACAATCTCACAGATTGACTCGTCTGCCAACTGTTCACGTTTCATAAACTTATATGTTTCCGCAATTTCTGATTGCTGTGGCTCCCAAGTGTTTTTCAACAAGTTCCACTAATTCAGTATAACTTTTATCCTGTGGTGTTTTCGGGAAACAGAGTTCAGGTGACCATGTCAAAACCTATAAACGGGATTAAATATTGCGACCACTTCGTTTCATCCACCTCTTGGATCTTCATTTTGTTTTCAAACACCTGTTTGTACACCTTAAATGTGCATTTTGCAGCTGAGAACTCAGGCAGTGAGAGCCCAGCAGCCGCCATTATGTAAAATTTCGTCCGACGTAACAAGACGGAATTATTCTACTATTTTTCTTTGTAGTTTACGGACGTAACACGTAAAACTTTTACTGTTTTCTTTTTATCCTTGTTGCCACTGTCACATATTTGCTAAACATGTGCAGGGCTGCTGGGTTGATTGTTTAAATAAAACTCGGTGTTACATTGCTACCGGACACGTTGTGCACGGAAGAGCGATCAAAATTTTCTACGCTTTTTCCGTGTCGGGAAAGAAGGTTTTTGCCTCTTTTATGATTATGAACAACGTTTAGATCTGTTGGGTTTGGTTTATTATGCCAGAATTGCTGCCAAAGCTCGACTTCAATTTTTATGTTTGGTAAATTATAAAATTGAGCAATAGTATCATAAGTTTCTGTGAGATTTTCGACTGAAATCGTTTGCATTTGCGCGAGGTGTAATTTAGATAAAGCAAATGATGGTTTTTTTTTTGAGAGAGATTGCTGATTGTCTCTTACGGCATTTTCAGCGTCACCGGGCTTTTTTGGGGGCGGCGAGGTACGTAAAGGGTACCTCAAGCCGTGTTGAAACGAATCACCTTCGGAGGTTTTCTAGAGGGAACGGCATCGCACACTCAAAAGTGTGCGTCCCCGTGCCCTAATAGATTCTCTGAAGGGTTCGGATCGGATCGGGGAGCGGAACCACCCGAGGGCGCCTCTAAAGGCACAGACCTCTACTCGGGTATACCGGGCCGTGGAAGAGGAGAGAAGCGCCCAGGTACATGCCTGTACCTGGTATAGAGCGCGCAAATGAGAGAGGAATTCTGAAGGGCTTTCTGCTGGGTCATTACTTCGATGAAGGGGGAGGAGGGGGGGCAGATGCTCCTCCCTGCCCCCCCCCCCCCCTTTGGCGACAATATGTTCTGCGAGTTCATTATTTTGTTGCATTTTTTCATTGATAATCGCTACAAACTGTTCAGCATAAACATGTTTTCATATGATCAACGAGTGGCGTTTAAAATTTGCTGTAGTTACTTTGAAGTCTACCATGACTATCATGTGACTCGCGGCAACGTTAAAATAAACGTGGCGACATTTTGAAATCCTTTTTAAATCTGATATTTATAGTCTCGACCACCCATCGGACCATTCTGATTAATCTCGATTTATTGGCATCGATTGTTGTCAATTGTTCTCGTCTATGTCTTGTTAGTGGCATATGTGGATTATAACCGCATGCTTCGATAGATTCGATTGCATCTCGAAACCCACGATCCAATATGAACACGTCGTCAGGCAGCAAAAAACCATGCAGAGGAGATTCATCACGCATTAATTAAGTCGTAGCTTTGTACGGTCCGGCAACGTCGAGTATGTAACCATCGGTATACACCTTAGAGCATTAAATGTTCTAAGGTATACACTATCAAAAAAGGTCTTAGAAGGTTGCGGTATTTATGTAAACTATAAGATTCTCTTTGGAACAGGAAATTGGGACTTTTTTGATCATAAATGTACGTTCCATCACAAACGAGAATAGCTGCTTGATGATCGTTACCACTAAAAAATGGGTCGGTATTAGCAAGTTTCTAGCTACGACCTCTTCTCTGGATACATGATTTATTCCCAGATGATGTGGCATAAATTCTTCGGCTAAGCATTCCCGAGCTGTTTTGAAGTCACGTTCTAATGTTCTTCTGGATATATTGAACTTTGTTGCTAAGCGCTCATCAGACTCGCCGGTTATTAGTTTGGTTAAGTACATACCTAGAAACGTGACAGGACGGTTTGACCTATTGTGTAGTGAAAGCGTCTCATTCAAGATCATATTGAACTCTTTTTTCGTCACACCTGTCCAAAAGTGTCATTCTTTATCATCTATCTCATTAATGTTTTCGAAGTTTAATTGTTTTTTGTTTTCGTAGCCCCATTTGTACATGTTTATTACATCGAGTACATGGTTGAATTTTTATACCAAGGCTCCAATTCTTCTGTTATTATATTTTTTTAACCAAATTTAGTAAATCCTTTTTTTTTGCTTCTTTTTGAAACTTAGTTGGAAATTCATCCTGTTCCTTTCTTTTTGTTCGTGTAGTTCTAAATTTTCCTTCTTTACCGGTAACGTCAATGTAATTAAAAGTCGCACTCATGTCATAACTGAAGTAAATTCTTTTCTCCCCCTTTACAAACCTTAGTCGTTTGATTTTAAGCCATTGTACTAAGCCTTCTTTATACTTATCTTTGTTATGTATAATCTTAGAAGCAAGATCTTTTAAATCATAAAATTCGTGGTATTTAAACTCTGTTATTTTGTATGGCTCCTTGACTATCTTCTTCTGTTGAACAGTATGTATTTTCTTACGTCTTGCACGTTCGCATACTGATGTTTGTTTCTTCTGTGATCCAATAGCACTGTGCATAGAATCGGCTTCCATGTACGTATGCCCGGATTCTAAAATTTTTTGCTCTATAATCTTTACATGTTTAATATTCTGAACAGCCCACAAAAGAATTGCTGCCACATATTGATTTCTATTGACCTGACTGAGCTGAGCAAGTATCAGAAAAAAGGCTAATTTCAGTTACATTTGCTGGAATACATTTAGATAAATAATGTAATAAAATCGTTCCAATTTCGCAGCTCCCTTTTTTACCGTTCAGTTCGGACCATAGAAAACAGTAAGCATTATTGGGCAAACCCGCTTCATAAACAGTGAGATTAAAGTCGCACAGCTTTAGAGAAGTGAGGGATCTGAAGTACAGCCTGCAGATCGAATGAAACCGAAAAAAGTTAGGATTTTTGTTAGCTCTCTCCTTGTCTTTTTCCTTTTCCGCCATACAAACATTTTTCCTCTGAATATGCTCTTTATAATTAATAATTAAACGAACTTACCTTGTGAAGTTCGATTATAATTATACGAGTATCACGAAGAAGATGATTACCAGTTAACATGCAGCAGTACGTAGTCTGATGCAGTCCTTGTCACATATTTTAAAGCTACTAAAGAAAAAAAAAAAATCTCTGTCTCACTCCCTGCCGCCCTACACAGCCGGTCGCCAGATGGCCGCCATTAATTTTAGAGGTAACTGAAATCAAATTTTTCAAAGGGGTAAGGAAGGAGAATGTATTCGAAGTTGGGTTGGGTGGGAGTATGGTAATCATCTTCTTCGTGATACTCGTATAATTATAATCGAACTTCACAAGGTAAGTTCGTTTAATTATTAATTATACTTCGTATCTCTTCGAAGATGATTACCAGTTAACATGCAGATGTTTAGAGCTTCAAAAGAAAAATTTGATTTGTTACATGAAGAGTTCTTATGAAATCTTTGCAGACTGCCTATAATACATAGGAAAACACTCATTTTAACAACAACATTTTAAGCAGATAACAAAAAGTGATTTATACATTATTTACAGAAAACGATACCCATCTAACTTTTCTAGTATTATTATTGTAAAAATGTACACAAATTTATGTTTTATGTATTAAAGAAAAGAAAAAGATTTGTAATTTGTTATTGTCTACAGATGTACTGATATCTCGATTATAATATTTACGGGAAATCTTGCCCGCAGTCCCAACCACGGTTAATCCAAAAGTGGCGCGCGGCCGAGGTGGCCGCGTGTGCTGCGTGCACTAAACAGACCTGTATACCATATATATTCCACTTTTATGCTAATTGTACTTTTTCTCAACTCTCATCATTCTAATATTTAAAGTTTTGTTTGTTTTGACTGTAAAGCCTGTGCTGGACATATATTGGGATTTTCTTTAATTGAAGGAAGTTGACAAGTGGTTGGTAGGCGCTGGGTCTGTATGTTTTAATTAGATCAATGATTTTTATTGATATGTAATACTTTTTAACAAGACATATGTTTTAATTTTTCATTAAACTTTGCATTCGCTGAGCAGATGCAATTGCAAGTAATGTAATTATTTTAAGTGATAAATTACAAAAACTTAAATTATCAAATGGGTAAACATCACTTTAATAATAGGACATAAGATTTGGGTTCCATGTATCATGATATTTTGGCTTAGGAGATCTTTACTCGGAAACGCCCTTTAACAGTCTAGTAATCATACCATGTGAGGATACTGAAGTGTTTAAACTATAGTTGATCTTGCCGTATCCACTAGCTCTTGATATTAAATGTTGTGTAAAATATATATAAATATACTTATCACAATAATTGTAATAATTAGCTTGGCAAAACTCCCGCCAAGTCTTTAAAGATGAGTTAAATTGATTCAACGTGGTTTCAGAAAAAGAAGCCATATTAAAAAAAAAAAGACAGATGGAGCTCCTCTTTTCAAAAGAGCTTGCCGGATAATAAAAGGAGGATATAGCAATGACGTATTAGGCTCAAATATAATTTCGTGAGAAACAAACCTTTTTTGATACTTAAGGTGCCACTTCTGAAATGACCAGTGTGGCACGTTAACAATGCCTTCCGCTTCCAATTTAATTTTTAAATATTTTTTTGGTAATGAAGTGACACGGTAGGAATGCGAAAAAAGTAAGCAATGCACTAGCATTGCTTACTCTTTTCCTGTAACTGTACTGGTAAATTCATTAATTCGGATTGAGGATGAAGGTTCCATGAAGCGCATTTCTAGCATTTGTCATTTTATAAGCTGGTAAAAGGTCAAAGTTCGGCTAGCGAAATGTTCTTATGATTGGTATAAGCGCATATCCAGCAAGTTGCCATTCGGTATCAACATTTAACTGACGTGACGCACGATCGACACGATCAATCCGAATAAGTATATTAGACATAAATATGAGAAGTAAATGTTTCTAATGCATGGATATCAGCTTTTAATTCAAGTTGACCATATCATATTTGTTTTTTCGAATCAGAAAGAAACTACTTTCTACTTGTTATTATTGGAATAATAAAAACTAAATATTTTTCCCACTTCAACAATTTTGTGTAAACCCAGCCATAACGAACTGCTGGGCGTGCTAAGGTCAGAAGTTCAATAAATTCTGAAAGTTATCATAAAGTAAATTTGTTGGTATTGAGCAACTTAATTACCTTATCCTTTATTCAAGATTAATTTTATCTGTTAAATATTTTGTCATGGTTGTTGTATTAAAAAAAAAAAAAAAATGCACAATATGCTAGGCACTATCTGACACAATACAGGCCTTAGAAGCACAGAATAGATATAGGATATTTACTCATGTGTTAGAAGTTTCGTGTAAACAAAATGGTGCAGTACACAAAACAAGTAAAATACAAAAAAGTAGTAAGATTAATTTGTGTAAAGAACGATCTTCAATAATCATACATGCTAAAAAGTAAGTATATTGTTCTATTGTTGCCTTGTTAGTCATTTTGATTCATGAGTTTCAAAACCGTACGGTCTTGCTCATCACTCATTGCTCATGGCTCATAAAACTCATTGAAAATCTTCAATTTTAAAGTGTACATGATTAACCTTTTAGATTTAATATAAGCTGTGTTTGCCGTTCAGTTTAGAAACAGTAAAAATTGCTGAAATATATTAGTTTTGCGCACGGACTGCAAGTTGAAGTAAAACTAGACTTAGTAAGATTAAAAATGCAAGCGTCAATAATTTCGGCCTCTTTTAGTGTACAGCTCTTGTTTTGTAGTAGGTTGTATTCTATTGGATATCTATTATAGAATTTTTGTTGCCATTGACCCAAGATAAAATTATAGGGTCGTTACTAACTAACTAACATTTAGGAACTAGGTACCTCTGAAGTAAAGTTCTCCTCCCACGATTTCGTTGCGTGGTCTTCGAGCTGTAGTTGTTTCGGTTGCAAAACGCCAAAGCTGGAGCCGCCTGCTCCTTCTCGGTATGGGGCACGCTCGTGACTCGGTGGCTGATGCTTGCGGCGCCCCCCTTACGTTTAGAGTCGAGCCGAGTAGATGACTTTAAATGTTCCGCAAAATCGGAACTTAACAATTATGCATCTATTCTAGTGTTGAAACAAAAAATTAAACAAAAGGCAATTAAACATACATAGCATTATAGTGTCTGTGTCGTTCACAAAACGATATACGTGAAGTAAATACAAAATTATCCTCAACACGGTTTACGTGGAGTTTAGCAGACAATCCTCGACAATACTTACATGGAGTCTGCAGACAATCCTCAACACGTTTAAGTGGAGCTTAGCAGACAATTCTCAACACGATTTACGTGGAGCTTAGCAGATAATCCTCAACACGATTTACGTGGAGTTTAGCAGACAATACTCAACACGACTTAAGTGGAGATCTGCAGACAAGCCTCAACACGTTTTACGTGGAGCTTAGCAGAAAATCCTCAACACGATTTACGTGGAGTTCTGCAAACAATCCTCAACACGATTTACGTGGAGTTTAGCAGACATTTCTCAACACGACTTACGTGGAGATCTGCAGACAATCCTCAACACGATTAACGTGGAGTTTTGCAGACAATCCTCAACACGATTAACGTGGAGTTCTGCAGACAATCCTCAACACGATTTACGTGGAGTTTAGCAGACAATACTCAACACGACTTACGTGGAGATCTGCAGACAAGCCTCAACACGTTTTACGTGGAGCTTAGCAGAAAATCCTCAACACGATTTACGTGGAGTTCTGCAAACAATCCTCAACACGATTTACGTGGAGTTTAGCAGACATTTCTCAACACGACTTACGTGGAGATCTGCAGACAATCCTCAACACGATTAACGTGGAGTTTTGCAGACAATCCTCAACACGATTAACGTGGAGTTCTGCAGACAATCCTCCACACGATTTACGTGGAGTTTAGCAGACAATCCTCAACACAATTTACGTGGAGTTTAGCAAACAACCCTCAACACGACTTGCGTAGAGATATGTGTATTCATTCCATTTCATTTCAATTCATTTTAATTAATTTTATTTCATTTACCTTAATTTAATTTGATTTGATTTAATTTAATTTAATTTCATATAATTTAATTTCATATAATTTAATTTCATATTATATTATTTTATTTTATTTTATTTTATTTTATTTTATTTTATTTTATTTTATTTTATTTCATTTAATTTAATTTCATTTTTAGTTATTAACAATTTAAGGGCTTTTCCCAAACCCGAATAACAAGTGGGTAATTGTTTGTTTTGTCTGAGAACACACATCTTTCTTTTGATTCATTTTTGTGAAAGCCACTATAATTTCTAGATTAAGTATATGCTCACTCACACTGGGACAGTTTTCTAAAGTCATGGACGTTTTTAACAACTGTGACTATTTTCTTCGATAAATCATATAATAAAATATGTTACCTACAAGTGGAAACATGTTTGTACAAGTTGTCACTGAATGGTGCAGAATATAGCACTAGAGTTATCGCCCAATATTTTTGAAATAACTTAGTCAATTCAGGATACAACTACATATAAAATTACTTATACCCAAAACAACTCTAATATAAAATTCGTAAAATATTTCCATTCGTAAAGAAGGATACATAATGCAATAAATACTTATGACTATGATTACACTGTTATGTTATTATTTTAAATTTATCAATCTATATAGAATTCTATTGATGCTCAAATACAATACATGGAGCTCATGATATTTGGTCAGTGTAAATAAAAAAGGAAGTAGGTACGATAAACTCTTTTAAATAATTATGTTATTTTATACCATAATTAAGTAGTCGTTTTAAATTTGTATAATTTATTGTATCCTAGATTCTAGGATCTAGGACCTAGAATACTGTTCACTGGTACAAAAGCCAATGCAATAATATACCTAGCATCAAGCAGAATTTGAATACGCATATAACAAAAGCCGTCGCGACATGATGGCGCCGGCCGGCGCGGCGCCTATGCACTATTGGTGTCGCCAAGCGTGTGCATTGGCTTATTAGAAAATCTTTTAGCAAACAAAGGAATCCAGTGTGTTCCTTAACCGTTTTTAATGAGATGACTCGTTTTAAAGATTCACTTTTGGAGGTTAATATTTTTCTACGATGCACATGACGATAACGCCGTGATTTATTATTTTGTTCTAATGAACATAATCGTCGTCTCTCGACCGCTTTTTTCCACTCATAGTAGCACTAATGATCGCGATTGAAGTATTACTAACTATTAACAACACGAACGTGTGACTTCGACCGCACAAAAAACGTAATGGCGGCCATCTGGCGACCGGCTGTGTAGGGCGGCAGGGAGTGAGACAGAGATATTTTTTTTTTTCTTTAGTAGCTTTAAAATATGTGACAAGGACTGCATCAGACTACGTACTGCTGCATGTTAACTGGTAATCATCTTCGAAGAGATACGAAGTATAATTTTCTTTTAATAATCCTTTTTTTCTCTTCGTCAACCTTTTCATAATTTGTGCAAATTGTACATTGATCTTTTTTCGGCACAAAAACTAAAATTGTATTTCGTAGCAAATAGGTACTCTTCGATAAGTGAGCTCATGCTTAAATTGGCGAATGTCGCTGAAAAGTAGAAGGTAGAGATAAATGTACAGACAATGGCTGTGCCTGTAATGTTCTTAGTTCATCATCAGATACATCATAATTATTAGAGACAATACTGTTGAGGAAAGTACGAGGTATCTTTGTGTATACGAGTTCAACTGTGAATAAAGTGTCAAGTGTAAGTAGCAAATTGATTTTATTAACTTTCAAGCGAAATTCAACTTTATTGCAAGATATTTTAAATAAGTGCAGCAAGCGATTTTGAACTTTATTCTTTCCCTTCTAATAACTTTGAAGATTTACAAAACATTTGGTCCTTTGATGGCGACATGCGAAAACTTTCTTTACAATCCGTGTCAGAGTCATTACTGTAAAGAACAGCTGATTCTCTAAAATTTGGATATGCTGTTAAAGCAACTGAGTTAGAAGCATTTTCATGCAGGGTAAGCCGCTGAGTGAGGATAGAAGGTGCAAAAGCCTCCTCGGGAATCGCATTTAGATTGTAAGGATGGAGCCCAGTAGCTCTAAACCCGTTTTTTATATTATCTTGAGTTATGCACTTAGGCCATAAGTACCTGAGAGAAAACTTTATTACACCTTGCCTTCGTGAGCTTGCGGTCTGGATGACGATAGGCATGCAACAATACTTCTTGATCCCAATGGTGTTCATTGTTCATATGACTTATTTACCGATTTATCTAAAGGCTGTAACTCATGTGTGGTGTTTGACGGTATACAATATAATACAGTGTCATTCTCATCTGCGGCATCCACAATTCTTGCGTCCAAATGCGAAGCAGCTCCATCAAAAACTAGCAAACATTTTCCGGGTGACTTATTGCCAAGATGATGCATAAAATCTATAAACAATTCAGTAGTCATGCTAGCTTTTGGTGATGTACAAGCAGCTCTTGCATGCATAAAATGACACACCAGCTGCAGTAATAATAATAATCTTTTATTACTCTCTTAAAACTCCAGACATCACCAAGATACCACATAGTACTACACAGATCTATTGTAAAAAGGGCGGGCTGTCATATCTGTCAAGGTGACATTGACATTGACTGATACAACATCCCCCTTGATATGTACTTTTTCAAACTTAGAAAAACAAATTCAAAATCGTCTTTTATATAACAACACCGCGCAAGTCTATTTTGTCAACTCTTCAGGAGAGACAAAAAACGGGTTTGACGCATTTGGTGCATTTCTCAACTTGTACACCATGCTCAAATGGTACACTTCTCAACTTGTGCAGTTCTCAAATGGTGAAGTTAGCAACTGGTGCACTTCTCAGGTGCACTTCGCAATTGGTGCACTTCTCAATTGGTGCATTTCGCAAAAGGTGCACTTCTTTAAGATGAGTGGAGATTTGGAAAATTGTCTAAAAATGAAAGAATCTTTGGTTTTGCGCAGGTAATTTTCTTAAGAATACAATCAACAATCATTTTTCAAGTAGATACTTACATAAACTTAAACAATTTTCAATAATAATATAAAAAGTCACACGAAAGTAATAAAAAAATGTGTAAGAAAGATTTACCTACTGCAAAATATTATAACAAAACAAAAATAATTTTAATTAAACTTTACATAATCACTATACCATTTTTATTTTTATTTTTTCAAAAATAAAATAAAAAGTCATTCGGAAATAATAAAAACATAATTATGTAAGAAAAAATTAGATTTACAGCAGAAAGTTATAATAAAGTCATGATATAATATCATAATTATATCAATAACCTTTGTTTATGAATTTAAAATGTACGTCTGTTAGTAATTGTTATTATTATTAATTAAATAAAAGCTTTAAATTAAATCATAACCTGTTTGTCAAAAACAGGTTATAAATAATATAGATAAACCTTTGTTTCTTACTTAGTAATTGTTACTATTAATTAAGTAATAGCTATAAATTAAATTACTTGAATAATTGGAGGAACGTGATCTTTTTCATAAAATGTTCTACCGCTAGATTTCCGACTTCCAATTTACGTAATAGTTTCTTATATTTTCAATCAAACATCACATCACGCTGTTTACGGTTTTTTCTGACATTGTGAAACAAAATGTTACACGCACGCTTGTCCCAATACTTGCTTTCTATTTTTAATTTGTGTACAAACATGTACAAGTTGGGATGTTTAGGTATTCGAGCATTTACACGGCGATGCCAGCCTTCCAAGGCATTAGTAGTCCTGTGTTTCTGGTTTACGCAGCTCAGAATTGACGGTGGCATTTTCGGAAACCATGTTTTTACAAAATATTCTTGGAATTTCGTCATTTGTTGATTGTTTGGAGCAACACTTAAAATGTAAGTCCATGCGGCGGGAATATGGTTCTCTGGTACTAGTGCTATAGTGGAGCACAATCTGGCGGTATTCCGCCCAGCTTTTGTGCTCAGCAATTTGATTGTTTTAGCTTTTTTCCATATAGCGGCGTTAAAATGACGGTAGCATCCGCCTAATTCTACAGCCGGAAAAACTGATTTAGCTGCATTCAAATGCGCTGTTTCATAATCAGATTTAAATTTTTTAATATTAAGTTTTTCCTTCAATATTGAAAAGAGCCGTGTGTATGTTTGTTGTGTTTTATTAGGTAGTAAAGCATAAATTGCAGATGTTATACCAGTAACCTGTTCGTTTGAGTTCACATCCTGATGTATAGTGTATACCTGATAAAATGAAGTGGAGCTGATTGAAAAGTACCATCTGCGTAATACGATCCAGGCGCTTTTATTAATCTTCTTGCTATGTTAGTGGCAAATATGATAATTTTTTCCTCTTCACCGTCCTCACACACAAAAAAATTCTTACCTAACGCTTTAGGTATGAATTTTAGACATCTGCAGGAGAACTATGGTGTAATAGGCATGTGTTTAGATATTTTTTGCGTGCCCTGTATAATGTGTCCTTGACGGAATGAAATAATGGTAGTAAAAAATGATATTTATTTTCAACAATTCTGCGTACTTAACTTTATATCATTTTCCTCAAATATTTTTTGGACAGGCCTAAAATCATTGCATACTGCCTTTTTTTAAAAACGATATATGATTACGTATTTTATTTGTAGTTATTATCTTGCCCGTCACAAGTATGTGCAGATTGTCTTATAACAATTTTCCTTGTTTCATCATAGGTAACTGAACCATTACAATGTTTTCTGTTTACACATGTCCACAAAGTACTTAGTCCTTTTATTGGTCTTCTTTTTATTGTGTATTATGTTCACCACATATAAGAGTAATATTCCCCCTTCGACTTGCATCAAATAGAACGTCCTCTTCATCCATCAAGAACACTAAACTACGAATTGAATATACAATCAAGAAATATGTACAAATAATATCAACCTAAATGCTTAACAAACAGAAAACAACACACTGAATAAAACCATCGTTTAACTAAATTTCTAGCTGCCGTAGTCTTGACAGTTATATGTTTTTTATTCTAACTATCCTCATTTAGTTTTATATCGCATCCATATTGGGTTACCACTCTAAAACACCTAATAAAACGCAATAAACAAGTACTTTAAAATCGTATGTTTGTTATAGTATAATCACTTTGTTAAAATTATATTTTTTTTGCAGTAGGTAAATCTTTCTTACATATTTTATTATTACTTTCGTGTGACTTTTTATATTATTATTGAAAATTGTTTAAGTTTAAGTAAGTGTGTACCTACTTGAAAAGTTTTTGTTGATTGTATTTTTAAGAAAATTACCTGCGCAAAATCAAAGGTTCTTTCATTTTTAGACAATTTTCCAAATCTCCACTCATCTTAAAGAAGTGCATGCGTATCTATTTTCCAAAGGAAACTCCAACGCCCTAGCTTGGAAATCTTTATTTTTTGAATTATTTAAGGATTTATAGGCTCCTAATAAGAATTTGGCTTCCAATCTTTTGATAGTAACAGACTGGTAAGTAACATCGGTATGGCTTATTTAAAATACAATGTCGTCGATGTTTCCCTATCCACCTTAACTTCACTACATCCGTCCAGTTTATTGAACTACTAGATTCATTGTCTTTACGAGGCTAAGTATCTTCAAATTTTGGGAAAGTTCCTTGTAGTCCTTAAAATCATTGGTACATTGCAATGGTCGAACAATGTATGGGTGAGAAGATCCAGCCGTTGTTCGGATGGTAGGAATATATCTCCAGCCTTCTGTACTACGTAACTTATGACACTATGTGCAGAGTCTCCCTCGTTCTGCCCGTGATTTGGAGCAATAAATCTTAAAGTTATAGTTTGAAGATGTGTAACATTATTAATACAATATACAAAGCAGAAGAGTTTTTATTTTGCCCTGCACATTTATCTTCATATTATTATAGACTTATTGATTTAAAACCCTGAACGTTATGTTCCTTAAGGAATATCGATACTGCTGACCATCCGCGTCTGCTTTCAGTTTCAAGCCAGGTAAAACAATAATATTCACGATTTGCTATCTTTGTAAATCAAAAGTTCAAGTTTCCATTGGTGATCTTATGCAGCAATAAAAGGTCGGTAACCTGCCTCCTGTGTTGTAAGCTTTTGACAGCGAAGTGTCTCAATCTATCTTCATAATCTGGAAGCACCCGTCTTAAACCCAATCCACTACTCAGAAAACGCAAAAACCGTTCTTGGATGGCTTCTATCCTGTTGATGTGGATTGAATAAACTGGTGACCACACCGCAGTACTCCAGTATTGGGCGAACCATTGAACCGTACAGCAGCATAAAAGACTCGGTTCTTTTAAATGGTTTGGAAATACGCTTTATAAGCTTTGTTGACTACTACATCAATATGGTTTTGGAATGACAACGTTGAGTCAAAAACAACACCTAGATCCCTAAGTGTTGTTACACGCTTTAAAATATTGTTATTAAAATTATAAGAATACTTAATTTTTTTTTATTCTTTGTAAAGGTTATTAAATTGCATTTATTAACGTTAAGTGCCATCATGTTATTTTGGCATCAACTATTTATTAAATTTAAATCGTTTTGCAGTCGTTTATAAACACTAAAACCAAAAGCGGACCAAGATTAGATCCCTGTGGTACTCCAGAAGTTGAAAGAAAAGGAATGGAATCATAACCACAAACGGCGACCAACTGAGACCTATTCTCTAGGTAAGATTTAAACCATCTATGCAAGTCGCCATGGATTCCCAAATGTTATAACATTATCAAAAGAATGTCGTGATTTACGCGATCAAATGCTTTTGCAAAGTCGGTGTATATAGCATCTACCTGCGTTTTATTATTCAGGCTGTTACATAGATAATTGGTGTAGACAAAGTAAATTGCTGTTGGTAGATCGGCTACTGACAAATCCATGCTGGCAAGGACTAAGTATATGGTGAAAATGGTAGTAAAGACGTTCATACATAAGACTTTCCATTATTTTAGCGAAGCAATTTAAAATGCTAATTGGTCGATAATTGGTAACAACTGACTTGTCAACTGACTTGTTGTGATGTCAGCAAAAACTGTTTTTATTTGTTTATTTCAAATTAAAAATAAAATTGACATACATAATTTTTTTATTACTGTATTAAGATAATATCCAATTCCATACAAAGTTTTGGTATTGTATGTACGCCATACAAAGAGAAATCGTTTTTTTTTTCTATTTTTACTAAATGTCATTTTTCTCCGTATTCCTATCGATTTCGCAACTTATTTTTTGTCTGAACATACACAATATAGTTACTAATAGAACAAAATAAAAATAAAAGTCGCAAACAGTGCGACTTCGGAAATATGACATTTTTAAAGTTTGCATAGAATTTCTCTAGAAACAGGGTTATCAAATTTTTATTATCTATTTATTTTATTTTATTTAAATGGAATGATGTAATAACAGAGAAAATTGTTAATGTTGAAGCCGTTTCATTTTCTTTAGTTTTCGACAACCGAAGTATTTAGTACTTCGGTTGTCGAAAACTTCTTCAGATGGTAAAATTATATTTTCATCATGTATGGGATTTTTTAGTAAATCCCCGTGATAAAGAACGTTTTCCTTTGCTGGTTTTAAAATCCAAAGAACTTTTTCAGGAAGAACCAAACGCTTTGTTTTTTTTGGCGACTGCTGAGTGACATGGATCTGACGATTCTAAGCGCGGTGAAATAGGTTAGGCACAGTTGTCTTCCGGTTTAATTTTCTCGTATGGTGTTCCCTATCGTAACGCAAGAATTTGTTACGAGATTCTGAAGCTTGCTCACTCAGCATACCGATTGGTAACGGACTAGATTTTATAATTTGACCTCTGTGAGCTAAAATTTTGTGAAGTGTTACTGACATGTAGCACCACTCGTACTTTTCTACATATTTTGCAGCTAAATTTGCACAAAATTCTTAAAACTTTTCAGGATCTATTTCGAAACTACTGAACTCACAGTGCTACTAATATAATATGTAAATCATATACAAGCCATTCTTCGACGCCTAGAATGTTCGCAAAGGTTTTTCGATGTAAGTCCGATAATGCAGTGCGGGCTGTGTTACCTTCGTTGGATGTACCTGAATTGGGACGTACAACATCAACTGCCCAAGACATTTTGGCATAAATTTCAGCTTGGATCCTCCATTTTCGCACTGCTGGATCATTTTTGTATCCTAAATGAAGAAGAAATTCGAAAATTCTAATCCATGCGTGCGGCTTAGACCGTATTTTAGCGCTTCCGATTTAACTAGCCTCCCCGAAACCTTCTGCAGATTATTAAATTCTGAACATGTAGCATCGCAACACGCGCAACGTAATTGTGATTAAGTATCTGTAATCGCGTTAAATACTTTGCCGTCAATTAAGGTCAAATATAATTTGGGATCTCCAATGACACTATGCCCAGCGCTAGTTTCGGCATAAATAGATGTGAGATCTTTTATTTCCTCCTCAACCCGGTTTTTTTCTTGCAAAGTCAATTCTTTAGATTTATTGAATCTTGATTGGGCGACAAAACCTGTAAGATTGTAAGATAAGCTGGGTTTTTTTTTTTTTTTTTTTTTTTGTGTCTTTGCTCCCCGCTTCTTGGCAGGCCTTTGTTTTCTTTTTGTCTTTCTTTTTTTTCTATTTTTAATGGGGTTAATAATTCGGAGCTTGAAGATCTCTACTCTTTATGTTTATTTTCATTTCTTTTTACTTTTCTCTTTTTTTGTATACTTTCTTTTGTCTTTTTTTTTTCTTTTCTTTTCTTTTTACAATATGTCTTATTTCTATTACATTTTTCTTCTCCTTTTGTTTACATTGTTTCTTACGTACTATTACATTATTTTCTTAACTAATGTTTCTTATATTTAAATTACATTTTTCTTTTTACTTTTTATTTATATTACTTATTCTATTTACATTTATTTTATTACGTCTCATAATGAGGACATATTTCTTATGTACTAGTACTGGTATATCTCTTTTATCATATTTCTTATTTTGTATAAAAAATCCTAGTGTATAATATATTTCTATTTCCTTTCAAACATTGGTATTATAAATTTTGTATCTTTTTTGTCTACCTTTCTGTGTAATATTATTCTCTATATTGTTTTCACTATTTGTTTCTTTCCCCAATAAATTTTTTGCCGCGTGTTTGGTCTTGCTTATAATGTTTTTGTGTATCCGAGTGTTCCTAACTTGTGTGTTTGCTTTGTGTGTCTTGTATGGATTAATGATTAAGTTCTTTATTGCGCATATATTGGCCGTACCGCTTTTGTATCTTGGAGTTTTCTTGGGGTCGAACGAGACCACCGCTTGAGGAAGTACAGCCTCCACGAATGGAGGGTTGCAAAGGTCATATTTGTTTCCCTCCTTCTCCTCTCGCTTCTTTGTGGTCCTCGTTCTCTCCCTCACCGGGAATCTCCATATCAAGATTTTCAGCCAATATACGCGTCGACTGATTTATACTACCATTTTTACTGTTTCTATTTGTTGACTGATTAATTTTGTTTGCCGTGGGAGCTGACGCTAATTTGCCTTTAGCACTTGTACGCTACCTTATCACGAGCCAGCCTGTCCCATTTGGTCCTTATCGAGCACACCTCGTTGAAGGTGTTATGGGCTTTGTCCTCCAGGCCGGCTCTCTCGCAGTTAAGGCAGCGGGGGGGACTTGCTTTCTCCGTACACGCGGCGTAGAGGTGGTTACCCCCACAGTGGCTGCAGCTGTCCAGCCGCTCCTGGCAGACCCGCTTGATGTGGCCGTAGCCCAAGCAGCGGGAGCACTGGATTAACGGGGACTGATCCTCTACCTTGGAGATTCCCCATTGTAGCTGAAGAGTCCCCGCCTCTGTCAGCTGCTGCCATATAGCTGGGGCCACCTTGACCACCACATGTGCCACGTGCGGATTCCTAGTTTGCTTCTCAAATATCACTTCTATATCTTTCTTCCCCATCTTTGGTTTCCTTGATTCCAACCTTCCTCCTTATCGCTTGTTCTACCTGCTCTTTCTTCTTGTCCCCCCTTATGTATCTTACAATTACTAGTGGATTCTTGTTTTTGGCCCTTTCTATTTTGAGTGTTCTTTCCTTTTCTAGTCTCTTGCTTAACATCTCAGCGTCTCTCTCCGTACCACACCCGATAATGACCTTTTGGTCTTTCGCTTTACGAACTCTTTGGACCTGTATCCACTCCCCATCAGGATCGGTGTCCGCCGTCTTCCTGACCGTTTCCATAACTTGATCACTGGTCAGGGTTACGTCGGTCGACGCCACGATGAGGGAGTGGAGAGTTCTGGGTGTGGTTTTCAACCGACCTTCTGCGGTTACTCCTGCGTACGATGCCTTCTGCGGCTTTTCTTCTTTCCCTTTTTCTTTTGCCATTTCTTCTATCTTTTCTGCGATTTTCTTACTTGTTTCTTCCTGCAGTCTTTCGCTTCTTTCGTTAACTGCTTTGTTCTCCACTAGTAATTCTTCTATCCTTTGTAGTCTCCTCCCGGTTTCTATTTCGAATTCGGAGCTGTCCCTGACAATCTGTGTATGGACAGTCCTACTAATTCCAGTCTTTGGTTCTTTTTCGATAAGCTGGGTTTACCAAGCTTATCTTACAATCTTACAGGTTATTATTTATAATGTGTCCTCGTGATTTTGCACCATCATAGAGAGTTATATAGGGTCTAACAATATCAATAAGCGAACGTTTAAGGGGAGCATCTATACATCACACTGAGCATCTCAAGACGAGTCCACTTCAATGGTGTATTCGTCGTACTATTTTTATCAAGCATTGCTGCACTACTGTTTTCATTTTCGGTATTACATTCTGCCACTCGCTGACCACCATGAGGGTTGGCGCCCTCATGCTCCTCTAGCAATAAGTCCCCCGGTCGAGGCCCGGAAGGACATCCCCCCGCAGAATGGGTCAGCTCAGCAGGCAATGCAGCGCCATGGGTCTTTAACGGCTCCATGACAACTCACCCCCGCTTTTCCAAACATCATGTAAAGATATTGGGTTTTAGCAATGCGCTTGACGAGGGCGGACCCCTACCCAATATCACATGATGTCCGTCATCGAAGATAGTACACAAAACATGATTAAAACATCGATGATAATGTGCAACGTATGATTAAAATTTTATGTATGCAGTGGACCAATCTAACGACGTATAATTTGTCCAAGTTGGTTCATCCATTTAGTAAATACGAGGGAACAAAGAAACTGACATAAAAACATACATATGTATAAACATATTTGACAAAACAAAAGTAGACTATAAAAATTAGTCAAACCAACATTTTTAGGTCAAATAAATCATCATCATCATCATCATCTCAGCCAAAGACGTCCGCTGCTGAACAAAGGCCTCCTCCAAGGATATGAGGGGTATTTGCCGTAATCGCCACGCTTGGCAGGCGGGTTGGCGATCGCAGTAGGTTGAGGGTAACCTCGGAGATGCTGCTGCCCATCCTCTGGAATGGTCCCTTAGTCAGCTTTTACGACACCCACGG
Organism: Eudonia lacustrata; assembly: GCA_947562085.1. Classification (NCBI taxonomy): domain Eukaryota; kingdom Metazoa; phylum Arthropoda; class Insecta; order Lepidoptera; family Crambidae; genus Eudonia; species Eudonia lacustrata. Next base: position 5,655,263 of record OX387333.1, on the reverse strand, counting down.
GAAGAGATGGGGTGGTGCAATTCTTTATCCCCGGCACCACACAGGGAGTCAAAAAAATGTCTGGTAAGTATTTTACCATTTCTATTATTCTAAAAAATGCTCTTTTATTTTGTTGTATAGGATCATTTATTCTCTCCACAGTGTCTGTCATACCAAATCCTATCCTGTCTTTCCGGCCTTCGGAAGGTGTTTCCATTTGACAACGTCATAGTACTAATTTCAAACAAATTTTTGTCATCCTTCGTTTTCAATTATTCGTAGGAAATATTCCCCTTCATACCGGATTATTACATAACAACCCCTTTTTAAATCTTTAACGGAGATGCCACTTTTTGTGTTCGTTTTACTGACGTAAAATATTTTTGGCGTCCCATATTCTCTACAAGAGAATTACTGTCTTCATTTCCACTCACTATCACCACTTTCGGCGTATTCAATTTCTAAGTCGTTTTCGTCCGATGATGAATATCTTTGTAACTTTTTGTTTTCTGCTTTAAACTACCTATTCTTAAATTTTTTCTTTAGATTTTTTTCTTTTAAAACCCGTTTTCCGTTCTCTCCTTGACTCTGTTTTCTTTTTCTTCTTGTAGTCTACGTTTTTCTGCTTCTTTCTTTTCGTGATATTGCTTCCACTCTTTACTTGTTACAGCGGATTGTAGCTTTTCTCTCTTTTTTTAATTTTTCTTGTCTTCAATTTCTGGCCAAAAAAGACTTCTTTTAAACGGCGACGGCACTTCCATACCCAATACTTTATTTAGTGAACCTTATTTTTAACAGGTGTACAATATTGCGTTGCTAGATCAGCAAAAGATTTGCTAGGTCCAGCTTCTTAGCAGAGATATTATGACCTAATATCTAAAGCTGGACCTAACACTGCTCAACCTTTCAGCCATACTCAACCTTTTTTTCCCCTGGGCCACATAGCCGCTGCTGCTTCACCTTGAGGGCCGCAATAATCTATCATACACTACTGTATAACATAGCATAATATTAAACTAAGCGCAAAATTTTAAAGATAAGCATTTATTTAAAATTTAATGTGATTTTTGACACTGAAGCAAACTTTTTACAATTTTTGATAAATCTGGCACGTAATTTCTGCATGCTACTCTCAAAACGTCGTCTACTAGGTGCGAATCAGTAAGCCGAGATCTGTAGACATTTTTCGCATATTCCATTTTTGAATATGAGAATTCACACAGGTATGCTGACGCAAACAACGTCAGGAGCAGGTGTGCGCAATTTTTGAGCGTTTCAAAGTTATCCGGTACTAATCTCCAGAATTCTTCAAATTGGTTTGCCTTCCTTTTTTCTTTAAAAATCGCCTCCAGATTTGTGTCGTTTTTAAAATCAATCAGCTCATCCGATAACTTTGCATAATCAAATTCCAAAGCCGCAAGTTCTGTGGTAGTGGTTACTTCTAAGTGCCAGGGATTTTCCACTAATATAAAGACTTTTTTTATATTTCGTAAATCCTGAAGTCTTTTCTGAAATTCGTTGCTTAAGGAAACTAAGTGATGAGAAATACTAGCATAGTTTTCTGGAGACACATCAATTCCATCTTCTTGAGCTTTTGCCAATGTTGGAAAGTTATGCAATTTTTTATTATTTATTTCTTCGATGTACACACGGCGGCAAATCAATTTACCCAAACCTGTCAAATTTCTCTAATGAATATTGATCCTTATAACCAAACAATAAAGTTCAAAATTGTAGAAATTTGACAGTTTTGGGTAGGTTGTTTTGCTGCCGTGTGTACATCTTAAGCTTGTCTTCGAAAGCATTACTTGCCATCTGAGAAATAATTTCATGTTCACCTTGTAAACGACGATTAAGGTCACCAAGTTTTTCTGTAACGTCGCAAAGAAATGCTAAAAGACACCACCAACTGTCTTGCTCAAGTTCACTATAAACTTTATTATTTTGCTGTAGAAGTAAAATAATACGTGCCTTAAAGTGTAAAACCGTTCTACAACTTTTGTTCGACTCAACCAAGGTACTCCGGCATAGTAGATTTTTTTTTAAATGTCAGAATCCACTTAAGAGCTTATTTTCCAATGAATGGCATTGTTATCTTTTGTTAAGTTCGACCGCTAATTGAAAGTGCACAACAAAACGCGTAAACAACAAAATATTTTGTGTTAATAGCAACTCAACCACCTAAACAAAAAGGCTCAAATTTGAACGGCAACGCATTCCAGATAGTACTTTTGAAATTGAAAGCGGCAGCAAGGTACAGGTGTGGTACAGGGTGGTGAAACTATTTAAGATTTTTACATAATTTTATACCTATGCATGTTATGAAGAAAAACAGCATTTAGTTTAAAAAAAGTTTATTTGTCTCTTTGAAACTTTAATTTAACACACATTTGTTGTTTATTAAATAACTATGTTTACTTATACTTATATAATTCTAACAAAAACCAGTAAGTAACCTTTAAATATAAAAAAAATCAATGTATGGCTGTAATGTACTGTAATTATTGAAGTTACATAAAAAAAAGAAACAACCAAAAAAAATGTGTTTTAAATATAAATAGTCTAGTCCTCGGAATGTGATTCGTCAAATTCATCGTCACTGTCGCTGTCTGTAACTTTAATAATTACCGCAGGATAACTATAATTTCGGGCCATTGTGAATTTTCTATATTTAGGGCATGACTACAACAACTATTCCAATGACTATTAGTAACATTGATGGAATTTATAATAATTTGAAATACGCCTTCACTAAACTTAGGATTATTGTTTTCTTTTCTTACATTTCTTACTCCACATGAATTCAATCGGATTAAAACTACAATAATACGGCTTCGCACTTCTTTAGCTTTGCTGCCTCGTCAACATAATGGGTCTTGGAAAAAAAATGTTCTTTTATTATCTATACATATAATACGAACGTAGGGATAAAAAAATCTGTAATTGGAAGATATAAAAAAAAAATTACACAGGGTGCCTTAAAATCACTTACGGAACACGATAGAATAGTTTAAAAAAAATTGTTTGTTTGTTTGTTTGTTTGTTTGTTTGTTTGTTTGAACCCGATAAACTCGAGAACTACTCAACGGATTTTGATCCGGTTTTTACCAAAATGCTAAGAAAAATCCGGAGAATAATATAGGCTACATAAATACTCGAAAAATACAGGATGTCTCATTTAAATCGGTCAGTATGGGAAAGTCTGAAACTATAAGACATACGAAGATCTGTCCTTAGGAACCTGTCATCGATTTTAATAAGAAGAAAAACTGCATTAATACATTTAAAAAAAACCTGTACTCAGCTCGGGAATCGAACCCGGTTGTTTTGAAAAAATAAACTTATACTATTTCTATTTAGATATCGATTGTGTAGGTCTTAAGCAGTAAATTGCTCTTTGAAACATGATGTCTAAAATGAATAAAATGCATTGTTTTCACGTACTTTAATTTATTTTAGTAGGTGTTCGAAGTGACCACCGTTACATTCAACAAGTTCAGGCATGTAAAATTGTCTCTATGGTTGTTTGTACCTCTTTGCTGGTTTTGTAATTGTAAGATCGTTACCTAAACGTGTTGAATATTGTATTGAAAAAAACGGTGATTAATTGATAGTTGTTGCCATGAGATACCGATTTTGATGCGGTTATCACCAAAATGCTTAGAAAATTTCGGAGAATAACATACAAATCGAAAAATTTTAAACAAATTTTGATATACGTATTTACGCGACCAACTGTTAGATACGTTCGTTGAGTTATTATTTTAGAAAAGTTTTGTTACTCTCTAAGGTTACCTACCCTTTATAAATCTGTGAGGCACCTAAGCGAACATTAGCACCGCAGTAGTAAAGCGACGGAAAATAAAAACAAGCTCGAAATCACGCACATCATTAAACTTGGCTGTACATAGGTACACCTTTTGTTTCATTTTCCAAAATAACCAATAATAATATGGCTATTTAGTCGCGCCTGCGCGCGTCGCTTATTGCAGTTTTATAATACACAGAAATGTTAAAAGTTAAAACATTACCTATATTTGGCGGTATAAACCTCTGTGTCGTTGCCCAAAACAATGTCTCTTTTTTACCTACTCATTAAATTTGGCTGTATAAAACATTGTATCATTGCCCAAAATCATGTCTCTATTTTTTTAAATATTGCACATAGAAGATAACTTGAATTACATAGCTTGGCTGCATAAACCTTTGGGTCGTTGCCCAAAATACTTAATGTTATTTTTTTAAATCTATTTGGTGAAAAAACGCGAGAACAGGAAAATATAAAAAAAAATTGGCGCTCAAATTTTGAAACGAACACAAGGAAATTTTGATGTTTTGCAATGCATTAAGTACCTATTTTTATTTTGTTAATAATTTTTAAATTATATTAATTATTCATTGTGTAAAAGTTTTTTAAAACATTTAATGCAGGTACGTTAAATATTTCAGTACTTATTCAGTTCTTATTAATTTTCAAATAAGATTTATTCATTGTGTAAAAGTTTTATGAAACATTTGATGCAGGTAAGTTAAACACTTATTTCAGTACTTATTTTACATGTAAGCGGTTTCTTACTTTGGTTTCTTAACATGTTTATAGGATAAATCTGTGTTATATAAGTAAGTGAGTATCATAACAATTTTAATATCATAAAACCTATAAAGAATGAATTTTGTACACCTCTAGATTACAGAAAAATGGTTTTTCCATTCTTCTATCGCATAAGATAATGGCTACCTCTGGTATCAGAGTTGCAAAAATGTTTAAGTTTGCAGGGTACAACTGTATTAGAGGCACGGACTTCAGATTTTTTTTATTAGAGGTAACTTCTTTCTGTGTCCTGTGATCTACCTCTAAAAAGCTACCTACCTAACAAGCGTTTGTTCGCATAAGGACAGATTCTCAAAAAGACAGACTCGCATAAGGACAGATTCTCAAAAAGACAGATTCGCAAAAAGACAGTGTACACATAAGTACAAAAAATAAATTTATTTTCTCATCGTACGACTTACTCATATATTTATTACTTCTAACACTTATAATGACAAATTAACAAAAACAATTGTTATTTTTTATTGAGATAAAAAAACAGGAATACTTAAATAAGAAAAAAAAATTGTGACAGAATTCATTCATTTTTCCTTGTTGGGTGTTATCCTCGCCTTAGTACCGCAAGACGTTGCAAGCATTCTATCATCGATATTTTATCGGATGTACAATCAGATACAATTTTATTAATTTGAATATCAACCGCAATATCTGATTTTCTCCTTCTTTTATCGGCACAATAATATAAACTACGCTGTATTTTAATGTCAGCTAGTTTTGCTTCCTTTTTTAAAAGCTTGATGAATAAAAATAATGGTGTTTTTTCGGAATTTTCGCATTGATACGTTTATGCCAACCTTCGATGGCATTTGTAGTACGGAATTTTTCGCCGTAACAACTGAAGACTTCTGTTGTGATGAGTTTGATCCACTGCTTGACAAAATAATTTTGAAATGATGTGTTTTCCTCAGTGCAAGGAGCCAATTCACACAACGATAGGTATGCCTCGGGGATAAGTACCGGAGGCAACAGTGGTAACTGGGAGAATAGCCGAGTGCATTTACGGCCTTCTTCTGTAGAACTGAATCCAATTGATTTTGACCTTTTCCAAACAGCATTTAAAAAATGATAGTAGCATCCTTTGACCACTATGTCAGTATATATCGTCTTTATGGCTTGAATAATAGCAAGCTCATAATCACCCTTAAAAGTATCAATATTCACGAATATTTTTTTTTTTACAATTTTAAAAAGTCTCTCGTATGTATTTTGATTTTTGTTTGGCAACAAAGCAAACAACAATGGTACAAAGCTGACAGTTTCTGAATCATGCGTGATGTCGGCGTGCAAAGAAAACAACTGGTAAAAAGGAGCCGGACAACACTTGAACGTTCCATCAGCGTACAATAAATTTACTTTTTTAATGGTTTTTTTTGCCAATTGAGTACCAAAAATTATAATTTTGTCTTCAACGCCTTCATCAAATAAAAAAAATCACTTACAATACAATCCGGCAATTGAACATCCTGTGGATGCTTATTTACTGTGTGCTGTGTGATGCTTAGTTACTATGCTTATTAATTTACTTTTCTTTACATTAAGAAATTTATAACGAGCCCGACACAGTGTATCTTTTTTGGAATTGAATCTAGGCAATTCAGTTGTGGAAAGTACATAATCAGAACACTCATCCTGCGTATCAATATCAATTTTGTAATAATGCTTCTCGAATAGTTTAGGTATTGGCTCCATATTAAGACAAACTTCTTTTTTGGCTTCTGACATTATGAAGTCATTTTTGTTGCGTGCAAAATCCGGAAAACACGTATGTTTCGCTTCTTTGACAATTGCTTTCTCTTTCGATAATGTTATGGATGTGCTACACAATTTTTTGTTGACGCATCGCCAATTAGTCGGGCCACTAACATTAGTTTTTACAAAATTATATTTGTGGCCAGCGTGCAGCAGCACCATCCCTTGATTTGGAAGACGTCCTTTTCCTACAATAAAAAATAAATATATTAGTAATCTCTGGAATTATATTACAATAAGATCGGCTCTTGCAGATTTACTAATTAATACTATGAGTCTTACCTTTATTTCCTTCTATGAAAACGATGTCGATTTTCCCTGAACTAGGGCCCGCTTCATCCATTTTGTATTAAAATATTTTATAAATGCAAATGAAATAACAAGGAAAAATTAAGTTATATTGACTTAATAAGTCATTATATGACAGAATATCATGGATAAATTCTGATAAATTAGAAACATTATCTAATTGCCAGTGACAAAAGTCATCCAAACAGCACGAGTTGTTTATGCAAGAAGTATGCATTGTTGCATTATGTGCTGGCAAATAATTACTATGAATAAAACGAACAACAGGGGAATGATATGCAAGAAATTTACAGATGAGATTTTTAGACCTTACGACCAAAATTTTTAATGAATGGTGTGTTGATATGTACCATTTCTGTCTTTTTGAGAATCTGTCTTTTTGAGAATCTGTCCTTATGCGAATCTGTCTTTTTGCGAATCTGTCCTTATGCGAACAAACGCTAACAAGATGCCACGAAGAAGTTCAAATTTATCGCAAGTATGTAACATAAAATACTATACTGTATTACCTAATAAACAATAATATAATTTATTACAGTTCTCAATTTATTGATATTTTGTATCTACGAATAAGAACATAGTTGGTAAATAGTTTTTTGTGCCTTCTGGCCGACGACCAATAATCCTGGACCGCTACCTGCTACTCGATATCCAGCTTCGGTGGACAACGCAAGAAATATTTGGAAGTCCGTGGTTGGACAGTATAACAGTAGACACATCTTAGCTAAGATACACCAGTGCCTAGGACGACTCCGGACGAGTATCTGAGCTGTAAAATACCAATTTTATTACATATAATTAAGCGTCAGTAAACCCTTTTCAGGTTTGTATGACGTAGCAAATACGCGCAACCCACTGAGAAACGGTGTTGTATACTGAATGTATGTGGAGAGATAATTGAAACGGGAAACCTGTATGAACGGGACGATTCTGTGCTTCAAACTGAATATATGTATGTACATGGCAGAGATGATAGTCGAAAGAATAAGAGATAGTGTATGAAAATAATGATGAACGTAAAGGAGGCACAGGAAGTATGCCAGAAACACACTAAATGGAGATCAATTGTCTTTGTCTATCTCAGCATTCCCAGCTGAAAGGATATTAAGAGTGAGTAGATGTACGTATGTCGGTAAATACAATGTCAATTTTCTAAATTTCCGATGCATATAATTTTATTATACCCTAATAAGCTTAAATAGATACCTACATAAAAATTAAACTGTACAGACTACAGCCTTTAGCTCACGCGGACGAAGTCGCGGGCAACAGCTAGTCTCTAATAAATCTTTTTTTTTGCCTTGGGGGGATAGTTTATACTGTGTTTATTTAAAAACTCTTGTATTTCTCCTTTTCTTGTATTTGTGCAGGGTTCTAATTCTATCTGCCGTGAATGGTATGAAGCATTATCCATCACGATGATTCTCCATTCTGGTATATTTGGTAGTAATTGATCCTTAAACCAAGTTTCAAAAAGACTTGCATTCATGTGCTGATAGTATTCTGCATTACAATTGGCGACATTTTTTGCAGGCAACAATAACGCTCCATCCGCCTAACCGTCTTTAGACCCTGCGTGTAATATAATAATTATTTTACCGCGTGATGCAGGTACGTTCAGTGCACATGTGTTTTCATCATTTTGCCAACCCTTTTTGGAGACAACATGCGTGTCATACCACGTCTCATCTAAATAAATGATATTTTTTCCATCTTCACGATGTTTTTTGATTTTGGTTAAATAATTGTCACGAAGACTTATTAATCTTGGTGAATCCATAATCACTTTTCCTGTATTTAATCTTTTAACACCATATGTTCAATTCAATTCAATCATTTATTGCTCTCCATAAGTATACATGAGTATGTTAGAGTATATGTACGAAGTACGACCGGCTATGTGGGAAAACATCACCTTCTGTAGTGAAACAAAGTGAAATAAAACACTGGATCACACTTTCTCACGTTATAATTTTGATTTATTGTGGCGAATGGTTAAAAATTAAAACAAATATTATAAAAAAAATAACATCACACTAGTTTTATTGTTTAAATACTCTTTAAAATAAAAAAAAGGTTTGACGAATTTAACACCGAAACAGCAAGGATTGATACAAAAATATAACGCGGCACAGGTGAGATAAAAAAAAGGTGAGAATGAGATGCGATGATTAGGTGATTCGGCCGGGTTAATTTTAGTTCAAAACTACGCAATGGCTCGGGCCAGAGGGTCAGAGGGGTTTTAGAATTTAGGGAATTTCTTCACTGATGATAAAATTTATCACCAGTGAAACCAAAACTTAATATAAAGAGTAAGCTAAAAAATAACACAGTTTAACAATGAATTTAAAAATTAAAATAACAAAAATTCATAGAAAAATTAGGGAAATAAAAGAACGACCGCTAGCCGCCGCCGCCGCCGCGACCGTGTAACCTCAGAAATGGACCAGTTAGAAGATAAGGTAGGTAATTAAGTTGCCTGAGTCCGTTGGGAAGGCCTTGCTGACCGGCTGCGCGCCGCGATGACAATCTGACGAGCAGCCAAGATTGCCCGGAACTAATGGCTAGGCCTCGCAGCCCGTACCGGAAAGCTATAACCAAAGGCACTTGATCAGAACAAAGAAAACCGATCTAAACCACCCCTAGCACTGAAGGAAACAATAACTTACCCAGTTGGCCTGGCTTTTGATGAATTAATTAGCAAAGCTGTATCCCACAGCTGCCTTGAAGATTACTGCAAACATTCAGCTAATTCGTTCAGCTGAACACTGTATTAATAATATATTAATTACGCACACCACGATTCAAAATTAAAAATAGACTTTAAAGGAATCCATGAGAGAATCACTTAAAAGAAAATCGCCACTTCAGCCGCAAACACAATAATGAAAGTGACACTAAAAAAATCTCACGATGTCAACGCAAAAAGGAAATCTTCAAATTCAAAATTCGACGCGACAGAAAAAATCAATATCAACCAGCAAACAACCATAGAGGTTCTAAAACGCAAAAGAAACATTCGCGACACCTGGTACTATTTTCTTTGCACGATATTAAATAATGGGAATGTGGCAATTCGACAAACTAGTAGCGGATAAAATATTTAACGCTACACTTCCTTATAAATTAAGTCCACAGTAGGTGATACGTTTTTCGTATAGAAGTTATTGATTGTTCTGGCAATTAAATCTTCCATGAAGTTGTCTATTCTTCCAATTTTTTTTTTGTTTCGAGTGGCTTTTGTTGGTTTTCCTTTTTTTACAAGTCTTTCAATAGTCTTTATGTTTATTTTTGTCAATTCTGACGTGCGTTTCAATGCTCCATATTGATCAATTTCTTCTTTAACTACATTAAAAACTGTTAAAATAATTTCTTGAGCAGCAGGGTGCAAATGCGTTTTCCGTAATGTTTCACTATTGGCAACACAGGCGGGTTGTGAAGATGAAGTTACAGCTTCGTTGTTTTCCCAAGGGCGGAACATTTCTGTACCTCTTATTCCATTAAGGTACATTGCTTTACTCACTATTTAATTCTTCTAAGAAACTCTTGAATTTTCTAGGACTGTGTTCTCTTGCTCTAATAAAATTTATAATGTTAACAACGGTTTTCATAACGGCGCGGCGTCAACTTCCGGCACGGCGGTGGTGCTTGCTGCTAGGTTTTCTTGGTGTATGATGCAGTGAAATGATAGTACATTTATTAAATCATATTTCTTTTTCAAAAGTGAAAAAAACCCAACATCGTTTCCTGTCATAGACGGGCATCCATCCGTGCACGCATACACATACCAATTTTTTAATATCAATGTTATTTGTTTCTATAAAAGTGCAAATAACATCAATATAATCAGTTCCTCTGGTTTGACCTTTCATCGGCAGAAATTTTAGACAATCTTCACATTGAGATGTTGATGAAACATCAGTGCTCAAATCAAGTGCTAAGCTGAAATATTTACAATTCTTCAAGTCATCTATGATGCGGTCAGAAATATGTTTCGAAATATCTTCAATTCGCCTGACGCAGGCGGAATCTGAGAGTTTTAGTTGCCTGATTCGTGATATTATCTGTGTTTTATTGCTAAACTTTTCAAATAATATATTTGAAGCATTTAGAAAACATTCCTTCACAGTCTCAGCGTCAGAAAACGGAAAACAGATGAAAACATGAATCCATTTAGGATTCATGTTTTTATCTGTTTTTCGAGTAAATAGTAAATTTCGTAGGACGCTCGTCACTGCTACGCTGTAACGACCTTTTGATGGAGCTTAACTTTTCTGTTCGCAATGCAGACCCGACTGGGAAACTATCGATCGCTAAATATCCTGTGTTTTGTAGTAAAGTGTCGAGTAATATTATATTTTCACACTTTTTCGACAAATCAAACAAGTTGCTGAACTGTGTTTGTTAGGTATAACAAAATACTCCTCCTCCCAATTGTCTTGACACAATCTGTTTTCGTCGGATAATTAACGTTTTGCATTTGAAGACACACCAGCCATTCTAAGTGTTTTGAATTCCTGGGCTGGCACAAGTAAAACAACAAGTAACACGCTTACTGCATTCGACGGACATTTTAAAAAGTAGATAGGTTTACAGTCGCAAGCGTTTGGTTAATGACTGATGGATGGATAGGAGAGCGCGCAGGGGCGGGGCGCGGCGCAGTGCGGCGAGCGGGCGATGAGGCCCGAGTCGGGCCGACCGACACTTCGACGCCCGCCCCGCACCCGGCCAGCTGGCCATCTCGACGTGTAAAGTGTTCTGTGGATGCGCTTAAGATGGAGGAATGAGAGTGAGTAAATGAAGTAATGAATAAATAAATGTTTTTTTTTGTACCGTTACCAGTAAATATTGCTGTCAATCTAAAAATACTGTACTAGGCTTCGGGCCGCATAGAAAAGGCTGAGTACGGCTGTATTAGTTCATTGGGATGAAAAGGTTTAGAGCCTGGTAAGTAAGCACCAGGTGCAGCTGGAGTTGCGTCTTTTGTGGGGTCAATACTTGTAGTCGATTCAAGCTGTTCTAATTCCATCATAAATACATCTGATGTAATATTTTTGACTATCGTATAGGAAGTGCTATAGGTCCAGCTTGAGATATTAGATCATGGGGATGAAAAGGTTTAGGGTCCTGTAAGCCCGCATCAGGTGTAGCTGATGTTGCATTATTTATCGGATCTGTACTTATAGTCGACTCAAGTTGATTTTTGACTCAGATTCGACAGGTGCGGGTGGTATACTGTCTGCAGCTGCAGGTTTTGGTTCAGAAATCTCTAACTCGACATGGGTCGGACAATCGGTCGGCAGATCGACAGGGAGCACTTCAACTGTGCCAGAGGATGGCGGCAATTCATCAATCATAATATTGGAAGCAGAATTAGTTGCAGAGCAAGTGCTTTTACTATCTGGTTTGCGACTATGACTGTGAGTGATGTTCTGTTGTTGTGTGTATTCTGGTCTGGACTCTGCTGGAAATTTAATATGGCTTAGGTGTTTGTATTTAGCCCATAATGTATAGAGTCCTATGTCCTCAGCAGGTAATTGTTTTTCTAAACCAGATCTCGACAAAAAAGAAGCATTTCTTGAACAAATCAAATTTTTGATCCGTAAATATTTTTACGATTTCGGACTCTAACGTTTGAAAGAACATACCTAATACACTGGACAGCAAAATTAACGGGTCATTTAGAAAAACCGCGATATCTCCCAAAGTTATTTACATAGATTCCTCGTATAAATAATATGTTATAGGCAGTTTTGTGACGCTTATTATACATATCAAAAGGGGTTGCATTTGAACAAGTTACAGCTTCAAAAAAAAAAATTCCGATTTTTGAAAAATATCAAAAATCAAATTTTTGGAATAGAAAATTTTCTCGCTTTTGTTTCAAACCGAACTGTCATCATAAACAGTTTTTTTGGCTGGTCACAGTATTTTGTGCATCAACCATGCACCAACATGCCGTTATCTACTGAAGAATGTACACGAATTATCACCATGGTACAAGAAGGAAGGAGTCAGCGGAGTACTGCTAGAACAGTAGGTGTATCTTTATCCACGGTCCAAAGAGTACTCCAGCGATTTCAAGAGACCGGCATGAACATCAGGAGACCAGGGAATGGCAGGCCAAGGTGTACAACTACACGAGAAGACCGATTCATCGTGAGCACTATGTTAAGAAATCGACATCTCACGGCTGTTCAGGTCCGAAATAGCCTTCAAGAAATTCACCACAACAATGTAAGCTCTGACAAGATCCGGCGGCGACTTCGGGAAGCTGATATAAAGCCTTATAGGTCAGCAAATGGCCCTAAATTGCTCAGAGAACATCAAGTTGCCAGGTTGCGATTTGCTCGAGAACACGTCTGATGGACAGATGAAAATTGGTCCTGGGTTATGTTTTCCGATGAGTCAAGATTTTGTTTAACCGCACACGATGGAAGACGAAGAGTATATAGGCGACCAAATGAACGTTATCGTCAAGCGTGTTTAGAGGAAAAGGTGCCATTCGGTTGAGGATCAATAATGGTTTGGGCTGGGATATCTTTAGAGGATCGTACGGAGTTAGTAATTATAGTAAACGGTTCTCTGACAGCTCCCAGATATGTAGAGGAGATTTTAAATGAGCATGCTGGTCCTTTCTTGGTGAATATGGGTGCAAATTCCATTTTTATGGACGATAATGCGCGACCACATACAGCACATTTGGTCAACGCGTATATTCAAGACATCGGTATCACCCGCATGGAGTGGCCAGCTCGCAGCCCAGACTTAAATCCCATAGAGCATTTATGGGACGAGCTCAGGAGATGCGTTAAACAACGCTCTCCAGCTGCAGCTAACTTACGTGAGTTAAGAAGTGCGCTAGTAGAAGAATGGTCAAACATAGACCAAAACTGTATTAGAAATTTGATTTAAAGCATGCTACATCGTCTTAATGAAACGATACGGGCTCGTGGAGAAAATACAAGATATTAAATTTACAGAAAAGCTTTCATTTTGCAGATTAACTGTGTTGTATATTTTTGTTGTCAAAAGTTAGAAATGTTTTTTTTTGTATTTTTTAGTACTTAAATAAAATTATACAGTTTACAAACGTGTTATGTATTTTCTTTTATGTATAAGTCAGTCATCTAAAACATACTACAGTTTCACTAGTTTGTGTTGTGTAGTTAAGAAACTATCACACTTTTTATAAGCGACCCGGAATTTTTGCGGCCCAATGTAGTTTGCGCCGAAATAACCTGTTTTTCCATGATTTCTGCAAGTCTGTTTTTGGAATTCAATTTGGTAAAATCTATGTACTCTGTTCCAAAAGGGAATATACCGCCAGCTCTAAAACCATTACTGATACAATCCTTTGTGATGTCATTTAAGGCCTTTTTCAGAATAGGGATTCGGGAATAGGGAATTCTAGGGATTCTACTTACGCAATTAAAAAAAAAAATTATACCGAAAGGTTTACCATCATCATAATAGCCTATCATTTGCACAATCTCATGTTCTTACTACTGACTTAAGATTGGTCAAGCCGTTCTTGAGTTAAAAGTGGACATACAGACAGACAGACACAAAACACGTGAAACAACGGCACTCGTTGCTGTTGTGTTTCGTCCGGTGAGTGAAAGTACCGGAGACCCATCTCTCACCCCTCCCCCCTTCCAATTCCTACTCCCTCCTCAAGATCCAATTCCTTCCTCAAGGTTGGCAACGCATCTGCGATAACTTTGGTTTTGCGGGTGTCCATGGGCGGCGGTGATTACCTTCCATCAGGTGACCCGCCTGCTCGTTTGCCTCCCTTTAACATTAACAAAAAAAAAAAAATTATAATCGTAGAATTGGTGTCAGTGAGTCATAAAAAAAATATTTATCCTAAAATTTGTCAGAAAAATTGCAAGTACACACAGAGCCTACAGATATATATTTTAAAATGGCAATATTTGCTTTTGGTAGTTATTTCAGACCAAACTACTACTTAAACCAACTGATACTAACTCGCTCTGACAATCGGTCGTAATCTATTTCTTATACCCCTAAATGATAAAGGTGGTCCACCCCAAACATTTTTTTAGTTTTTGGAAACTTTTCCAATGCAAAATGGTTTGTTTGTATTGTTGTCATGGAAACTGTCAAAGCGAAACTAAGTCTGCTGGGTCAGCTAGTATTTTTATAAATATTCAAGATCAGTTAAGAATTTTGGCGGTTTGGAGTGAGCCAAGATAGCGTAATTGGTAGCGTACTGGTTTGTCAGAGGGTGCGGGTTTGAATCCCGTTTGCCACAAAACTTTGCGTAAATTTATAATATAAAACCCATAATTATGTAAGTACAGTAAGTTCTTAGTGTTATGTTATTCTTGTATTTTTTATTAAGAATTGAAATTAAAAATATTTTTTTTGGTGATTTGACCTTAATCTCACCTGATGTTAAGTGATGATAAGGCCAAAGGCGCACCTCTCCCAGAATCCTCAAGCACTGTGGTAAACCCTCCGCCCGATCCTCTAAATCCTACACATTTACAGAATACACTAACCTTGCACACTAGTTTAGGCCCAAGATACCGTACTCGTAGAACAAGGGTAAGACGAGCCGGTTCACACGCGCTCTATACCAGATACAGACATGGATTCCGGCATATGTACCTGGGCGCTTCTTTCGAGTCCAGTAACGGGTCGACACTTTCCCGAGGAGTCCGAGCTCTGAGTCCTCCACCACGGCCCGGTCAGCCCGAGCCGGAGTCCGAGCCATTAGAGGCGCCCTCAGGTTGTTCCGCTCCCCGATCCGATCCGAACCCCTCGGAGAATCTAGTAGGGCACGGGGACTCGCACTAGTGCGTGATGCCGTTCCCTCTAGAAAACCTCCGAAGGGGATTCGTTTCACACGACTTGAGGAACCCTTTAAGTTTCTCGCCGCCCCCAAAAAAGCCCGGTTAAGCTGAAATTCTGTCTGTGGCAATCGGCAATCTCAAAAAAAACTGGTAAAATATATTATACAAGATTCTAACTTTCTATAAAGTTTTAACCTTTTTACCGCCAACAACTTCTATAGAAGTTCGAGATTTTCGTGCCGTCCACGCCAGCACTTCTATAGAAGTTCTTCTTTGTACCTACTTTATTAAAATACATTTATACGTTGGCATACAGCGGGACATCGCGTGCAGGCAGTGACGGATTAAGACTACTTGATGCCCTAAGCAGTCCACGCCTGTGGGCCCCCCTATCCGTATGTCTACTAGAATCGGTCTTTAAACCTTTACCGCCTAAAAATATTAGTTTTTTGTAAAATAAGGTGATGAGATGTAACGTACCTTATGCTACGGCCACACTATCGCGATAACGCGAAGATTTGCGTTGTCGAACAATTCGTCCTATCGCGAATCATTATCGCGAATACAAATGCTCTTCGCGTCGCTGTCGGTAAATTGCCACACATCAAAGGGTTTTATCGCGACAAAGTTCGTGCGGTTGGCTGGTTGGTTGGTTTGAACGTGTTTCATAATTGAATCGTGTGATTTTATAACAACACTAGCAGTAGAATAGTGACTTTCGGCAGCATTTTTAATTTTTTAGGCTCTTGTTCCCGTTTTTGCAACATTTTTCACTGATGCTTCGCTCCTATTGGTTGCAGCGTGATGTTATATAGCCTAAAGCCTTCCTCGATGAATGGACTATCCAACACAAAGAGATTTTTTCAATTCGAACCAGTAGTTCTTGAGATTAGCGCGTTCAAACAAACAAACTCTTCAGCTTTATAATATTCAATATAGATAATAATGTCAAGGAGCTATAATTTTCCAGTAGGTAGATGAAAAAAAGTGATTATTATTTTAAACAAGCGTTGCCTGAAATAAGTCTAAAGAAAAATATATGTTACGAATCAGGCTAAATGTATTTGGTACAAAAAAAAATATCAGTAAAAATATATTGCCTTAAAAATCTTTGGACATGTGTTTTTTCTAAACTATATGGGACATGACTGTGTTGTTACAAAACTATATATATAGACCTGCACTTGTGTTGTTACAAAAATAAGTTCTATAGGAAATATGTAAACTACAACTCATATTAGAAATAATCATCTTTATTAAGCTTAAAAGCTAAATTTTACAAGTTACATTTATTGCTATAATAATAATAATAATTTGCTGACTTAGATGAATGATAGGTCTAAGTTTAAGTTTACTAAATTTGCTGACATGTAATATAGCGCAACCGCCTCTTCCATTTTTTTCCGCGAAATGAATTATCGCAATGTTCTAGATTATCGCGACGTAGCAAAGTTTTTTTTGATGTGGCTAAGCACTTCGTCGTAGCTCGAACATGAACTTTTATCGCGACAACCCGAACACGAATCTTCGTCAAGTGTGGCCGTAGCATTAGAAGTGCTGTAGGTGCGACAACAATAAAAATCAAAGCATAATTCATTTATTTATTGAAATGCGCCTTGCGGCTTTTTGGGCATTGAATTCACGCAAGATAGTATTAACGTCTAACGTTTTTAACATATCGGACTCTATGTATAATATCGATAAATGATCGAGCCTTTCTTGTATCATCTTTGTCCTTTTTTAATTTTTTTATATTTTTAATTTTGAAAACTAACGTTCCGCTGAGCAATTTGTAATCATAAGCGATAAAAAAATACGCAGGGCTGTTTCCACATTAGGGAAAGCTGATTCAATTTTATACAATTGTGCGTGAGTTTGATGTAAACTTGTGCAAGCCGAATCACTGGGTCTGGAACTTTTTTTGGTGTGGTTTTTGGTGACGTGAGAGTGAGACGTGATGCCCTAAGGACGGATTTTTTTGTGCTTCTTCTGGTGCCCCCCCAGACGTGATGCCCTAGGCAATTGCTTAATTTGATTAAGGGTTAATCCGTCACTGCGTGCAGGATAGTTGGGCGGTGAAAAGGTTAAAGAATTTACATTACAGTTCTTAATAACAAATCATAACATCATAATAATCTAGGTGCCTAGTGTGTGTTTTGTTTACTATCCGTATTCATTCAATTACGTTTACGAAAACGAAAATTAGTATGGCAATGAAGCAGCGCCACCTGGGCCCTATTTCTCGAAACTTATTAGACTAATAATATTGGTCCATGAACTAATATTTTTTACAAGTTTACTAGGGTACGTTTCTGGAAGCTACAGTAATAAAATATTAGTTACCAACTAATAAATATTAGCTAATATTATTAGAGTCAATTGGGTTTTGGTTTCATGAATAAAAAGAAAAAAAAATACACTACTAAAATACACTTATAAAGCTATTAGTCTCGGAAGGTTTGTAAAAAATATAAGTCGAAACTATTAGTGTATTTTATTTATTTATTTATTTATTTGAACAACCAACAAGATCAAACACTAAACATGCTAGTAACTTACTTTAAACATTTTCTAAGCAAGGTGTTGCCTTAATTATAGGTTGCCACGGCATGCATAAGAATATAATACTAAGGGTATCGGAAGCCGAACCAAAAAGAAAATAATACTATAAAAACTAAATCTAGTAATTTGGACTTAATATTGCTAAATATGATCTTACATTTATAACATGTGTGACCACTGAGGGCGGTCACACGCGACTTTGGGAATTAGGTATGGGAAATAAGGGACTTACTTGGTAGGTACTTTGGGGAAACTCGAGCAGACGTTGATGACGTTGCCACGTTACGATTGTCGTGGCGATGGGGCTGAGCTGGTAGAAGTCTCTTCTTCTTAATAATGTCTACTTACAACTTTAGCACGTATCAGTTCGCGCACACATACACACGCGCACACGCACTTTATGAAAGGGTTTTCACCCACGCAATTGAATCTTGGAGCTGAATGCACTATCAAAGCGGTTAAGTACCGGCCGGTAGGCTATCGAACGAGATAATCTAGAATAATCTAGCAGGTTTGAGCGGAGAACTTAGCGGATCGGCACTCACGTCGTTACTCGTCACGGGTCAAGCCACACACTCGCGCCGCCGTCGGTTTGTGCGGCGTATCTTTTAGTTAATGAGTGAGCGGGCAAACGAGCGAATGAGACCGTCGCGTTTCTGGCGCGAACAACATGCTACTATGAAGTTTAAAACAAAAAGAAAAAAAAAACAAAACAAATATACAAAAGTAAAATTTCACCCAAAAGACCCAGAAGCTATATGTTTGACATAAACATAGTAATTAAAGCGACGATAGACCTTGGAACAGTTCTAGTTTTAATTATTAAGTAATTTCTATCGGTGAGAACCTATAAGTGGTTTTTATGTGTTATATTTTGTAACCCTATTTTAATTTTGTAAACCTTAGTTTTCCTAAGATAATAAAATAAAATAAAATAAAAAAAAAAACAAAGGTTGGTTGGTTGGTTTTACCAAACAAATTTCTAAAATGTGGACCGATTCGGACGTTTCCGACGGTGAAGATGGTTAAATAATAATTCGCCGTCGTCGAGTCTTTTTGAACAGAAATACGTACGAACTATTTGAATCCACGTTCCAGTTTAATGAAAGATTTCGTTTGACAAGCAAAAAAATGAAAGAGCTGATTGAAGTTATCGGGCCGGGGTTGCAACGGTTGACCGAGAGAAACCAGGCCCTGTTACCAAAACTAATCACTCTAGTTCCTCTACATGGAATCAGGCGTTATTTTGCGGGAGCACAGTAGTACCGTAAACCGGGGCTACGTAGACATGTTTTTGGAAGTTTTACTACATAACACGAAAAAATATGCTCGCAATTCAAGCTTTTTCTACCTCATCAGAACTATTTAAGTCTTGGCTTTGAGATGTATGCTATACAGCAGTCTAAGACCCCCAATCATTTTTTTAAAAAGGTGTCAAAGTAACCTCTAGTGTTTGGTTACTTTTACACCTCATTGGATTTGCCTGAAAGTCAATGATAATTGTAGTGCAGGTTTCTTTGGCACCTTTAAAACAAAAAATATATAATATATACCCGCCACGCGCCGGCAGCAGCCGAAAAAGCGCGCCAAATGACCAAGATCGCATCGTGTCAAAGTAGCCCCAAAAACTGTTAAAGTAGCCCCGGTTTACGGTACTAATAGTTATTCTGTGGCACAGTACCACGCAGTAGCTGATATGCATGGTGTATCAAAAGCAAGTGTGTGTCGAGCTGTTATCAAGTGGTATACCTAATATGCTTCTTAGAACCATTAACTTGAGAGCCCTAAATAATAAATTAAAGCAACAATCCGCTTTTACCGCCTAGTATGTGCGCTTGCACATAGGGTGTTTTGTCAAAAGAAATAAAGAAAACGAATACAAAAGTGGCGGGAATTTCTCCCGCTTTTTTTAATAGGTAAGAAGACATGGGTAGTAGATTCAGCCAAGCCAGATTAATATTTTTTATTAGTCTACCAGTATTAGTTACCAGTCTAATCATTATTTTTGAGAAACAGTAAATATTAGAACTCGTAAATTTTTCACCAATAACTATTATCTAATGTAAACTAAAACTTTCGAGAAATAGGGCCCTGGCGACATACGAGAAGAGTTAACATTTTGCCACCTACTAATTCTCGTTGTCGACAACGCGATCGAATGTCGATTGAAACTCGCACTTGGCACCCTGTATGTGTCTATACAGAAAGTACAGGCGGTATCATAAAAATAAATCATATGTTTTGTAAAACTGTCTACTAAAATGTATGTTTTCTCCAAAAAAATTGTTGTTAATTTAGTCTGCAAATTATTAATTAATGGAATCAGGCGTTATTTTGCGGAAATCCATAGTACAAAAAAATGTAATTTAAATAATATGTAGTGTTAATTCCGCTAACTCACTCGTTTATACAGCTTGGATGCAGTGTACGCATGCACCTCCCTCCCGCCCGCAAAAAGTATGCACATGTAGGAGAAACAATGCGTGCAAGCGAAAATGCACACCAACACCGTTACCCGACACGTGTTTCGCCCCTCCACGGGGCATCCTCAGGAGCTGTTGACTGGTCGAGAGCTGCGCACCGACTGTTACGGCTACGCAGCTCCCGGCCCCTTTATAAAGCGCCATCGTTTGACATTTGTGACGTACTACCCGCGACAATACGTTATAATGGGGGGGGGGGGGCTGCAAATTATTTAAAAAAATCTACAAATTTCCAGCTATCCAACGAGGTAAAAAACACTACCCCATGTTACATAGGTACCTAATTGAAGAAAATATGTGATAAAACGAGAATTAGGCAGTAAAATCTCAACCTGAGAGTATGAATTTAATTAAGGAAAATAAAACTAAACAAGAATAAAACAAAATAAAAATAAGAAATAAAAAATATCGGAGTACCAAAACGGTTCCGACTCAGCAAGATGCTAACCTTGATCCCTTGAGTCCTTAAATTGGTTTTTAGTACGCCAAGTTGTCAGGAAAATAACACGAGCCCGGTCGAGGTTTGTATCACAATAAAGGTCAGGAGTCAAGCGTCTTAACAGTACGAATCGCATGAGCAGACTAAACTTATTGCTCTTGTCTTGTTCAATTCAATATGAACAGCGTGAGGTAGAGTGAGATGGTGCATTTATTGTTACGAGACAAAAATCACATTCTTGGATTTTTTACCTGAGTTCTTTGTTACCGCATTTTTTTATTCAAATGAGAAATTCTTCACTAGAGGGCAGTGTTTTTGACCTCGTTAAATAGCTAGAAGTGTGTAATGTTTTTTTTAATAATTTGCAGACTAAATTCCTTTGTTTTTTTTAGAGAAACATACATTTTTGTAGACAGTTTCCCAAAATTCCTGATTTATTTTTAATGCTACTACGGCCTGTATTTTCTGTATGGATTCGAATTATTATGATTTTATAATTTGTTTAAGAACCGGAATGTAAAATTTAAAAAACTGTAAACAATTTTTTTTTAAATCAATATTATGAACGAATAAAATTGTTTTATTTTTTTTAAATACCTTAAAATTCAATTATCACAATCAATGTCAAAATGGTCACAAAGGACCCTTAGACCTCTTAAAAGGATCCGGTCTAATAACCAGTGGCGGTAGCCAAAGTAACATTAAGAAAATGATAGCGAAGTTCGAAAATAATAAAATGTATGGGATTGACATAAGATTGACCACGTGATTTAGCGCGGCTTAAGTCAATCCCATACATTTTATTCTTTTCGAACTTTGCTATCATAACTTCGCTATTATTTTCTTAATGTTATTTTAGCTAAGCCTACAGTAATCCTGTATAACCTACTCGTATAAGGGGAAAATAAGAATAAAAAACAGTACTAAAATACTAATAACTATTTTCATTTATTTTATATCGGCAACAAGTTAAAAAAGTATACGTATAGTATCATCATAGTTCTTTACAGCCACGTAAAATAACTTTTAATACCTAACGGTTAGGTCTATTTTTGTTTGAATCAAACATAACAATCAAAAAGTATCTTTGTTTCAATACCACTGGGGTGAAACTGCTGATGATCTTGTTATAAAAACGATAAAAAAAATAGACATGATATTTTTTAATTATATAATAAGTACATATTTTTTAGGATTAGTAAGTTCAAGAACTAGGACACGAAATAAAAAAAACTTAGAATTTGGCAATATCTATCCTATTTCATATAATATCATCTCATCTCATCCTTTTAAACTCTTCGTATTTCTTGCATCCTATCCTGCTTATCCTATTAAACTCTTAATATCCTTCGCACTCTATCCAAATCATCCCATCAGTGTTCTTATCGTTTGCATCCTATCCTACTAATCTTATCTAACTCATCCTTTCCTACTCTCCCGGCCAGACCACACCCTCGATCCAGTCGACGTAACTAGACACTCTTGTGTACACCGCCGGCCTTCCACTCTTTCCACAATCCTTGCCAAATGACGTTAAGCCTATAATGAAGAATATGCACTGGTTGTCTTCCGTTGTCACTTGCAGAGGGGATCCGGAGTCGCCCTGCGTAAAAGAAACACATGTAAAATAATCATTTTTTTTTTGTTGGTTATAGGCAGGCATTTGACTACAAAATATTATAAAGCTGAAGTTTGTTTGTTTGAAGTGAACGCGCTAATCTCAGGAACTACTGGTTCGAATTGAAAAATTCTTTTTGTGTTGGAAAGTCCATTTATCGAGGAAGGCTTTAGGCTATATAACATCACGCTGCGACCAATAGGAGCGAAGCATCAGTTAAAAATGTTGCAAAAACGGGAACAAAAAAATAAAAAAAATTAAAAATTCTGCCGAAAGTCACTATTCCACGCGGACGAAGTCGCGAGCACAGCAAGTGTAAAATAAAGACAAAGTGTTGAAAAAAAATCCACGAGCGGTATACGAACCCGCACCCCATGACATGCCGGGTCTGGTGCACTACCAACTATGCCATCGCGGCTCAAACCAACTCGCCGAAATTAATCAACACTATCTACTCTTACTCTGTATCGAATCCCAAATTTCAAATTGCATTTTGTTCGCAACAAAATTTATATGTAAATATTATATTAATAATTTATATGTATTTATGTGTAATCATCACCGGCTCATTGTTATGTCCCCACTGCTGAGCCACGAGCCTTCCCTATGGATGGATAGTGAGAACGGGCCGTAAACCACCACGCGGGCCCAGTGCGGTGCGGTGGCTGTTAACGACTGCTAATGCAGCCGGGCCGACGTCTTTACAATAAAAAAAAACAATTTTTATACTAGCGGACGTTGTAGTTGCTATAAAAATACAGCATAATTTCATGTTAGTACAGAAATTGCAGAATGCTAAGAAGTAAAACTATTTCCGGGATTTGGTATTCGATAAAAATAAATTAACAACATGTTGGTGGTTTTAACCACTCTGTCATGTCTTGTCGGCAACTTTATGTACTTTAGCCCCTTTCATTCCGATCACTACTTATGTTACTCATCCTATCCTACATATCTTATGTCACTCATCCTATTCTACATAGATATATTACTCACACTATTCTACATGTATTATGTTACTCTTCCTATCCTACATATCTTATGTTGCTCATCCTATTCTACAAAGATATATTACTCATCCTATCTTACAAATATTATGTTACTCATCTTATCCTACATATTATTATCTTATGTTACTCATCCTAGCCTACATACCTTATGTTACTCATCTTATCCTACGTATTTTATGTAACTCATCCTATCTCACATATGTTATGTTAGTCATCCTATTCTACATATCTTATGTTAGTCATCCTTTCCTTCATATCTTATGTTACTCATCCTGTCCTACATATCTTATATTACTCATCCTATCCTACATATCTTATGTTACTCATCCTATCCTACATATCTTATGTTACTCATCCTATTCTATATATTTTATGTTACTCATCCTGGCCTAGATAACTTATAGCATCCTATCTTACTTATCCTATTCTTCTCCTACCTGACAAGTATCCTTCCCTCCTTCCAATTCTCCAGCGCACATCTGAGTCGGCTGAAATCCCCACCAATTGCGGTTGTGAGAACTCTTCAGCAGTTCGTCGCAGTAGTCAGTGGCCAGTAGAGACAGGGAGACTTTCAGCAGCTCCTTTGAAGTTTCACTGGTTGCTATGGCACAGAAACTTTGATCAATAAAAGTACAAAACTCAGAATTTTATATTAATAATTCAAAATCATTTATTCAGTTGAGGCTCAAATTAGCACTTATACATGTCATTATGCCATCTTCGGTTCGTCAGTCTACACAGGGTGGGAGATCTTGTACCCACAAATTAAAAAGACCCCAGAAGGTACATAAGCTTAACCCTTTATATTGTAAGTTTTTAATTATGAATGCTTAGATGAATGATTGGTCTCGCTGCGCTCGACTAGATACCGCCGGCGTAGGTACTTACTTGTTGTATGCGGCAAAAAATACTACGCCGCAGTCGGCGTACCCATCGATATATATGTTCAACGGGCGTACCCAAGTCAGTCGCCTGCTGTCAGTCGCGTTGCAAACTGTGTGTGAGGTGCGCGTACCGAATGTTTCGTTAAATTTTGGTCATAAACCGAAGTAAAATGCCAGTTTGCGTAGTTAAACTGTGTAAAATAATACAACTAGAAATAAGAAGGACACCGTTCTTACACACACTACAATATTGAGTTATTGTTTATAGGTAGCGCGGTATTTAATCGAGTGCAGCGAGACCAATCATTCATCTCAGTATAAATGTATTAAATTAAATATTATATGGTTTGGTAACGACAACGACATAATTTTTTTTGTAAATGTCATTACTTCTATTAAAGCAGTGGAGATTGTTGCGCCCTCAGAACAATAACTAAAGCTTATTCTGAGGTTGTGCCCATTCTTCTCCACAGCTAAAAAATAAACGTCCTGAATGGGTAAAAGGTAAAAAAAAATATGGACGATTCAAAAGCACTTTTCGTAAAAAGACTCCTTATTTGTGGTTTAGGCTGCAATTACTATCACTATGCTATCGGTTCGTAAGTCTACACAGGGCGGGAGAAGAACAGGCAACAAACTCAGCAAGGGCACTTGTAGTGTACTAGATTACAGCCTCGCCCAATCAGGGGCCTTACCGCCTAACTCAAGGCGATAGCGACAGTGGTTGCGAGAGTGAGAGCGAAGCCCTGGTCCTCGATGAAGCTTCGAGCGACCGCCTAAAATTGGAGTAGGTACTCTCATTATCGCTATAGCTCTCGCGAATGAACGAAAAAGACTGGCAGATCTTTGGCGATAGCGTTTGCTTGACGCAGCAACAGTAAAGGCCTGCGCAGACGACGGACTTTGCTCCGCGGCGGAGAAAAAAGTACGCTCCGCTAATAAAAAGTCCGCCGCGGATTTACCGCGAACTCAACGCACACGGTGTGCGATCATTTGTTGCCCGGAAATGTAGAGAAGTGCACGCTATGGAAGCAAATATTCAGAGGTTACGTTGTGTTGCAATTTACATGAAGTTTAAGAAAAAGGGAAGACATTTTAAAAGAAAATACTGGGTCCATCCCCTTATACGCACAACGCGGACTAAAGTCCTCCATGTGCGTTGCTTCGCCTAGTAAATAGCTCAATTTTTACGCACTTCTAGGTCTAGGTCGAAAACTAGGTAAACATAGCGACTGTGATTGGATTGCGTTATTTATAAGATACCTAAAAATAGTACCTGAACATTGTTTAACATTATTTAATTCGTTTAGAAAATTCGTATGCCGTTAAACTAACAATTTGTCCGTATTTTACCTCTTTCCAATCCGTTAGATATGACGGGAAATCCGTTAAGCTGGCAACACTGGGACATATTTATAAAAAAGGGGTCGCAGTCGGTAACAGATTTTTTACTTAAGCAAAGACAAAGACAAAGACAAAGTCTTTTTATTTTATGGTACATAAGTGGTCTTAGCAATAATTAAATACAGCCCACCTATGTGAGGAAGTCTAGATAAGTTATTAATTTGCGATAGAATGTAAGTATCAAGTATTTAAAAAGTGTTATAAAATGCGAATAAATCCTTTATTTGACAGTGGAAAACTCGTCGCCCGAGTAATATGGTTATGTAGTGTTCTAGTGTTCTCCCCTCCAGGGAGGGTGACCTCCCTGAACAGAATCGAGGGTCTCTACAAGGATTTGGGAGGAGGTGGCTTCCTGGCTGTCATACAGTAATTTTATTTTTATTTTTCTGCATAGCCAATCGGTTGCAATAACCGTTGGATGGCACTACTGCCGCTAAAAAGCATTCAAAATTAAACCCGGTTGCATAATGGTCAGTGCAACCGGATAACGGAAGACCCTGATTCGATTCCTGGCTGAGTCGGGTAGACATTAATTTTTTTACTATATTTTATAAATACAATATGTAAGAAAAACCCGGTCCGATCCGTAAAGTTGTTATTAGGTATCGAGATTCCGTTCTATTTACGTATTTATTTTATAATAATAAGTGAAAAAAAATTACCCCAGTAAAAAATTTGTTAAATGACAAAACTTACATGGCACTTCGGTAGGTAGCTTTTTTTTTTTTTGTAGAGGGACTGCTGATGGCCACAGGGGGCATTTTCAGCCAGCATTTTTTAGGGGGAATCACCTTCGGAGGATTTCTAGAGGGTACAGCATCGCACACTTAAAAGTGCGCGTCCCCGTGCCCTCCCAGAGTCTCCGAAGGGTTCGGATCGGATCGGGGTAGTACCTTCGGCGCTGCCATTGATAGAAAGTGTGGTCACATTTATAAAATTAGAATAATAATTGGTAATTTGAGAAATTTCGGTATAAAAAACTTGCGTTCTAAATTACGATAACTCTTTTATTTCCATAAATAATATTTTTTTATTATTTCTTTTGTTATAGTTATTTTAAATAATATTTGTTTTTTTTTGTTGTAGTTATTTGTGTACCAATGTACCCCTTTCCGATCGGACAAGGTTTTTTTTTACAAATTGTGTTTAATCAAGTAAAATTTCAATATTTTTTTTATGACGATTACTGGTTTCAATCTTAAACGGCTTACTGTGTTGATCACTAGAGCCATGTCACTACGATACATAACAACTTTTTTTATAATTACCCGTATTCACGACTCCCCATCCCGTTGCCAAGGCCTTGGAGTGGTTCCCATAGTCTGGCCTCGTCCACAGGCAGGCCGGCCTTATGGAGGCCGAAAAGGCCACCTCAGATTCCATCTCAAATAGCGCTATATCGTTGTACTTCTTGGGAGATTCGTATTCTGGGTGCGTGTGGATTTTCTTGATGCGTATCTAAAGGAGGTTAAAGATAAAATCAAATCAAATCAAATCAAAATATTTTTCAGTTTCAAATTAAAGTAATAAACAAAAATAAAATTTAAAATAAAAAAGCGAAACTGAAAGCGCCCTATTATGTGCGTGCGTGCGTGCGTGCGTGCGTAATTATTAAAAACAATTCAACTTATATATGATTTTATAAAAAAACAAAACCCTTGCTGAACGTTTATATCCGACGCCTACCGGGTAAATCCGGACAGCATTTGGGGTAATTACGAATACCCTGGGGTAATTCATTCTTAAATTTAGCAACAAAAAAAAGGGTTAGGTAATAACAGCGATAGGTTATTATTTCAAATGTTCATAAGTGATTACTATATTAACATGTAACTAATACAGATTTAACCTCAGGTAAATATCATAGCGTATACACGCTACAACAACCCAACAAAAATTATAAGAAAACACTTGAAAATGAAGAATCGATCTTAACTTGAAACACGCGCGCGGCCTCTCGCGGTGACAGCTAAGTACTAAAGATGGTGGACTCGACCGCGCTAAGCGCTAATAGAGTTGCGGGGCGCAGGGTTCACTAATAGTAGCCAGTACAGTGGTGTCCGCATTTACCCGCTGTCCGTAAATACCCACTCTCCCCTAAATGGAAAGGTGGAAGTATTTCACGAGCTCCCTAAATGTGTGAATGGATTTCGCACGCCTGATCGCAACTGGAAGCGAATTCCAGAGACGAACAGCTTGGACAAATTAATACTATAACAATTAAATAATTAATTCAGTTACCTCAATAGGTCTGGCGCCATCCTCGACATTGTCATCAATATTCTGGTCTCCAAGTCTGATTACTACCGGGTTGGGGTCTCGTGCTATAGGGTGCTTTAAGCAATGGGCGGCTGTCAACACGAACTTGGGACTGATCAGACTTCCACCGCAGCTGAACAGGTAGCCGTTGTCGAAGCTAGTCCAGCCAATTGCTACCTAAAAATTCAAATTATAAAAAATATTTATATACATTATTGTTTTCTAAAGATATGTTCGTTATTGGGCCTTTATTATAATACAGTTTTGAAGTGATGCTTCTCTGATAGATCTGCCTTCTAAGATGATGTTCCCAAAAAGAAAAAAAATATAAAAAAGCCCCAACATCATTTAAAAAATATTTTAAAACTTGAAATCTTGTTTTCTTCATCAAGCTTTCCTTATTATTTTTTGAGTTCTAATGAAAGTTTTAAGTGTTTATTATATTGCTGAACTTATTTATACATTCTAAAAGGTATTTTAAGAGCGTTTACGCCGCACACTAGCGCCGCCAATGAAAAATAAAAATTTCTAGAAATTAGAGATAGAAAATCAAATTATGCTCAACAAACTCTATTGAAATTAGGATGTTTTCTTATTTAAATGAGGGTATACAAGCTACTAACTAATTATGAGACGACCAACACCTCAGTCTCCCTGTGACCACGGACCCCTGCAAAGGGTTCGAAACGTCAGGATAAACATTAAATAAAACTAATGTATAAAATAAACGCGAGTAGATCCGTAAAAGTTGTTTCATTTCAATGTGTAGTGCTCGCGTAAGTTTTAGAAAACAATATTTAAGAATAGGAAGTGTTTATGCTCACCATATGTGGAAATTCCCCCAGAATTGTTTTCTCTCCACCAATAATCAGTTTCACTCCGGTATATTCGCACTTAGCCGATGTCACAATGAGGGTCTCCGGGTCCAGAACCAGGGGAATGAAGGCCACCTTGTCTACCACCGGTCGGCTGTACTCTTCACATTCTGGCGGAGGAATATAATTACAAGAGCGTTTACGCCGCACACTAGCGCCGCCAATGAAAAAAAAAACATGACCTGTTATGGTTTAGTTAAATATGGCGTTATATTTAAAAGTGGCCGTAACGTCTTATTTAACTAAACCATAACATGTGAGGTGTTCATTAGGTGACGTAAAAATGCTAAATTACTTCATTCAAATAGTTTGTTGAGCATAATTTGATTTTCTATCTCTAATTACTAGATATGTTTTTTTTTTCATTAGTGGCGCTAGTGTGCGGCGTAAACGCTCTTAAATACACGACAGTTGGGTATCGATGGTGCTGGTATTGGTGCGATTGGTGCCAAGTTCAAGTTTCATTCGCCATTCGATCACGTAAACGAAAACGAGAATTTGTAGGTATGGCAAAATGTTAACTCTTCTCGTATGCCGCCAGGGCCCCGATCGCGGTAATTTAAAACATGACTAAATATCTACGTTTCGTTCGCGTTGCAGCTGTAGTTGCGTTCCATTTGAGTTTCAGTCAATGCGAAATTTGGTATCGCGGTAAAGATCATGCGCAAGTTAAGACGAAACGCAGATGGAACGCAACTGGAACACAAGGATAGTAAAAGTGTTAGAGATGTAACCCTAGTATTGACACTGCTACATGTTTTAAAAGTACAATCGATGGTCGACTTAGGATTTTTTTGTCGCCACACTGGCTTTGACAGCTGTTTTTAGAGCGCGAAACTCAGAACAATAACTTTAGTTATTATTCTGAGGCGCGAAAGTTTGAAGTGGTGTATATGATTTTCAAGTGATTGAGTGGTCGAGTTTTAGTAATTGAACTGCAGCTTTGGTATGTGATTTTATACTACTTACTTATTTGTTTGAAATTGAAAATGGTTAAACTTTTAGATATAATCATGTAATCCTTATTTTTTAAGATATAACACAAAGGTAATGGAAGACCGCCGCAGGCACAACACAGTTCGCCAGCTCGAGGTGATGCTAGAGTTTCTAGAAGGTAATAGAGACCTCGCCCTTGGTCGGGTGAGGTCCAAAGAAGCTAGAGCAGTTGCACAGCGACTGTGGCGAGAGTGCGCCGAATCCCTTAATGCTTTGGGACCGGCGAGAACGGGAAAAGAGTGGTCAAAGGTATGTTGTTTTAGTCCAATATGTAATATATTGTATTAATTTGTAAACCACCATTTCACTGTGTATTTTCTATCAAAACTATTAAACTTAACAATATATACCGTCATAGAGGTTGGTTTGGTTGGTGGTAGGACTTGTTCTTGGTGCCTGCCTAGCTACCACTATCTAAGTCTGACACCATAACAACGATGTTTTCAGCGGGTCGCTACCCGTTCACCCACCAGCTTTACCCACCAGTGGGTGCACGGGGAATCTCTGTTTACCCGTGCACCCCGCCTTGGAAATCTCACAATCGGAAACGCTCGCCTCAACTCTTGTCGTATGCCACCAAGAGACGCTGCTTCAATGCCATAGTCATTTTCACTTTCGTAAACGTATGATCTGGCAGTTAAAGATAAGATAGCCAGTTCCTCAGTGATTGAGGATTCCGGGAGTATTGCGCTTCCACCTTCAGCCTTATAATCACTTAACAAAATATGTGTATGTATGAAAATATGTGATTTATTTAGTAAGCTCTAAGTACTATAAATTTAACTTACGATAATTCATTAATGAAAAATCTTACAGGTGTGGAATGACCAAAAAACTAAAGTTAGAGCAAAGTTGATTAGCATTAACAGTAGTCAACGTGCTACTGGTGGTGGTCCCAGTAATGCTCCAACTTTGACACCGCTGGAGGAAAGAACTGCCAACATTGTAGGCAGAGATGTTGGTCCCTTACCTAATGTGGCCCAAGACCATTTTGCCGTGAGTAAAGTTAATTTTAAAATTATCTTTATGTTGATTACATCCACATTTGATTTAACTTGCACAATAAAATATTCATTTTTATATCATATGATGTTTCACCATTCAGTGTTCTATCTAATGCTTCTTTTTACCATCATAATTTATAAATATTTCATCATTCACTGTTTTCATTATTTTTACTATCATAATAAATCAAATTGTTCAATGTTTTGATGCTTTTTTTACTATACAATTTTAGGGTGACGGTTTAGATGTGGCAGAGGAAGTGGTAGAAGAAAATGAAAGTATTTCACCACCAATAGTGTAAGAAGTTATTTCCTTAGCCAATTTATTCCAATAATGGAATGCTAACACTCATTAGAACTTAACATATTACATATGAATAATTATTTCATGATTGAAAAAAACAAAAAAGGAAATATTTTTCAGGAATTTATTTTTCACCGGTTTTGAATTCAGAATAATAGCCTGAATTCATAGTTTTAGTTTTTTATACATATCCCTTACATCCTGTATGCATTACAAGAATCTAATTACTTTATAGCTTTAATAATATATTTGCTGCTGACATGCAAGAGTTACCTGCTCCTGAAGTGCCTGAACTTGTTCTACCAGAGCAAATAGAACATCCTCTGCAATCTCAGTCTGAACCCTTCTCTATTCCCGCAGGTATCTAATATACATTACTAATACTAATGCAAATAATATTTCATTTAAAAACAATTATCAGCCATTTCATTATTTAAAAAAAAAACTTATCAGATAGAACAAGAGTGCGAGCGCGCCGAAGAGCACGGGCCCTGAGATCAGTGCGTGCGAGTGCACAATCGCCAGTCCCACCACAGGGGTCAGATGTTCAGCAGCCCCCGCACACCTCATGTAAGATTCTTATTGTATTACCAAAAGTGCCTGAAGCACCATGGCAGCAAAGGAAAAATATAATATATTTAAATTCATCATCATTATCATCAGCCATTATAAGTCCCCACTGTTGGGGCATGGGCCTTCCTTATGGATGGATAAAGAGATTGGGCCATGACCCACCACGAGGGCCCAATGCGGATCGGTAGGTATTAAATTAACGACTGCAAACGCAGCCGGGATCAACGGCATAACGTGCCTTCTGAAACACGGAGGAGCTCGAGATGAAAAGTTTTTTGGTCACCCATCTCGTGACCGACCATTGCGAAAGTTGCTTAACTTCAACGATCGCAGGCTGAGCGCGCTAACTACAGCGCCACGGGCTCCTCATATTTAAATAACCAATAATATTTAAATTACCAGAAACAAATTTAATTTAAAATGTTGTTGTTTATTTTTTTCAGCCGCTAGGGTGTCTTTAGAAGAGTCGCGAGCTATGGTGTTGCGTATTGAAGAAATGAGAGCGCAAGCTGCCCTTCAAAATGCACAAACTGCAAGTCAAAATGCACAGTCATTGAATGTGCTATCAGAAGCGTTCAAATTATTAGCTGAAAGTGTAGACCGGCTGAGTCAGCAGGTAAATGTTTACATTATCGGCTGTCCAAAATCAAAACCTACCAAGAGACAGTTTTTGTAAAATGCGTTTTTTTTCATCAAAGATCCCTAAATGTTAAAAACAACCGTATTTCTATCTCAATTATAATTAGACTTATGGAGATGCGCGAACCTAGCAAGTGTCATTCGTACTCCAAGAAAACAACATTAAAAACCTAGCAATTGACATTTCCAAGTAAAAAATTCAAAAAATTCAATTCAAAATTCAAAATCATTTATTTCGATTAGGCTACAATTAGCTCTTATGAACGTCATTATGCCATCGGTTCGTAAGTCTGGGCGGGAGATCTTGTACTGAGAAGAACCGGCAAGAAACTCAGCAAGTGTCCAGCTCTTTTCTCCCTTACAGCGTCAAAAATATTGGAAAATGCCCCATCATAGAAGGACACTATCCATCACAAATAAAAACACAAAATATAAAGTTCAACTGTTTTCACTAAAGAAATATACTTGTTGCTGACACAGTACATAATAACTCAAATTACAGTACATAAAAGATAACAAACACAAAGGCCAATAAATACCAAAAATTTAACAAACTGAAACTGACATTGAGAATAAATTATATGTTACACATGCAGTGCAGGTAAATAAAAAAAAATTAATAATAATAGTAATGAAAAAGGGATTAACAAAATGTATCTTCATTTTGCATTAAAAACTTTAAAGCACTTTAAAACTTATAATTTTGGCTATTCACAACATTGTTAAGTTTAATTAGTAAGTAAGCTTCAGGACTGAGATGGAAGAGAGCTAGAGCGAGAAAAACGTACATTTTCTAAATGAGTTTTAGCATTGCAAACAATGCTAAACAATGATAGTAATCAGCATTGGCGCCTGTTAGTATCCAACTATTATATTATGAAAAATTGTATAATGTAAATTTGCATAAAACATTCTTTTTTGTTTCAGTACTGTGCAGCACAAAGGAATCCTTAGTTATAAGTATAAATAGTGCAATTTGTGTTGCACACTTTCTTAAAATATTAAAAAAATTAAATACATAAATACTTTAATTTAGCACTGCCCTATCTTCCCACAATCGCTGCACAAGAGAGTGACGGCGTGCGCGTCCTAACTCTAGGTCGGATAGTACCCGGCTCCTTCGCCGCAGGCGCTCTGCAGCCTCTGGGAAGCTGGCACTCTCGGTCGCAACACGCTCTCGAGCCGCCTCCGCCGGTGTTAGCGGGGTGTAAGGAATATTAGCCCTGTGAGCTATGTTATGTAACAAGCAACATGCATTTGTAATTTTTGCAGCCATTTTAGGCGAATAATGTAATTTTCGATCTACCAGTAAGCACCTGTGAAAAATAATTGTTATAGAAATAGTAATTACTATAATATCTAATACCAACAGATGTGATTTATAGGTTGTTTTTACCTAAATCTAGCCTTCAAAACGCCTATGCAACGTTCTACTACATTCCTGGCTGATAAATGTAATTTCTGATAATAATCATCAGGAGTATCGGGAGCTGGGTCTGTTTGAGGTATCATTGTGGTAGTCCTTAAAGGGTAACCCGAATCTCCTGCAATTGAAAATAAGAATTAATAAACTTATATTCAAAGAACTAAAAAGAAAAATCATATAATTATTAAGAGCGTTTACGCCGCACACTAGCGCCGCCAATGAAAAAAAAAGATATCTAGTAATTAGAGATAGAACATCAAATTATGCTCAACAAACTATTTGAATGAAGTAATTTAGCATATTTAAGTCACCTAATGAACTTCTGACATGTTATGCTAAAGCATAATCTACTAAAGTAAAATAACTAAAATTAAAACGGCGTTATAGTTAAAAGTGGCCGTTTCGTCTTATTACACTAAACCATAACATGTCAGATGTTCATTAGGTGACGGGAAAATGCATAATTTGATTTTCTATCTCTAATTACTAGATATCTTTTTTTATCATTGGCAGCGCTAGTGTGCGGCGTAAACGCTCTTAAGATTATTTCCAACCTACCCAAAACATATACATCTTCACCAGAAACCCTATGAATACTCTCCAAATAATTATTTAAAGGGTGTTTGGCCCATATGACACTATCATGAGTAGACCCGGGGTAACTTGAATCTACACATAATATGTTTAGATTCGAGTCACACATCTGAAAAAATAAGCTGTTTGAAAAGGAAGTTTCATAATTAAATTAAACTATTTAAAAGCTATTTATACAAATGCACATATACATGATAAATAATTAGTTAACAAATGTATTTAATTACAAATTACATAGATACTTAACAATTGATTAACTTTATAAATTAGAAAATTTGAGTTCTACTCAAATCATAATTAATTATGTGAATGTATCATCATTACTCACTATTAAAACATTTAGAGAATGGTATCCCTTTCTATTAACAAAACGCTCTTCATGCTCATGGGGGCGCACTATTGCCACATGGGTACCGTCCACGCAAGCCAACAGTCCGGGCATCCTATATTTCCTGTAAAACCTAAATATAACATTGCAGTTAACAAATTTTAATTAAGTAGAATGAATTTAATTAATAATATTTGATTTTACAATTTTAACTTACTCTCTTTTAACTTGTTCCCTTTCATGTTGTTGGAATGGAAATGACACATATTTGTTCAGAATTGATGGCCGGTTTAAGGCCATTGTGACTTGCCAGATTACTTTAGAGACACTGGATTGTGCCACACAGTGTCTCCGATTGTCACCAACGCTGGTCTGATAGCATCCAGATGCATAAAATGACAATGCAATCAACACCTAAAACAAAAAGACCCTTACTATAATAGTTATCATGTTATTGTAAGTACCTAGTATATTATTTTAACTACAAAAACTCAACTTATATAAACATTATATTTAGTCAAGTGAAGAGTTCTACTTTTACAACTTATCTTGGGTTGTTTCTTACCTTCGTTTCCACATCCAAAGCATCAGAACGCAATTTAGGTGGTAGGTGAGGAGTTAATTCCACCATCAATTCTCGAGCTAACTGCTTTGAAAGCCTGTACCTTTTTGCAAACATCCTTTCACTTAGGTTGAAAGCTGCCATACTTCTTCTCGACATTATGTTTAAATGTCGACTTTCTGAGCGAGCCACGGCTAAATCGTGTGCGTACGCACATTCAAATAACTCCAAATACATCATTTTTAGGTTTAATTCAATTAAAATTTCGCGCCGAAACACCAAAAATCAACTAAACAGACAACCAAAGAGTAGAGTTATGTAAAGTTTTTTTTTCAGGTTTAATTAAATTAAAATTTCGCGCCGAAACACCAAAAATCAACTAAACAGACAACCAAAGAGTAGAGTTATGTAGTTTTTTTTTTAGTTGATGGCTTCGTGCGATTAGCACATTTAGTCTATGTCAAAGTAATTTTTCTTACAAGTAATACATAAATAAACAATATTTCCTTCCTGTATGATAATGATGAATGATACTATTATCATTCATCATTTTCTATAAGTGATCGAGAAGTGACAAATGACGTACCCCCCAACCCCTCGAGTATCTCAGTAAAGATGTGGGGCTTTACTAAGTCCTCGGGCGTACTTTTTGAGAGAATTTGAAAAGTGACGTTGCACTGTTTTGTTTCATTTGCCAACACTCATGCACACTCACGAACACTTAACGGTTAATAATCCACCATTCCACCATCCACCAATCTATTGTTTTAATTTTTGGACAGCGAAACTGTTAATATATGTTTAAGCCTAGCTAATCAATCAGTTTTGAAGAAATAAAACACAAGATAAATAAGTTAATATATTTTAATTTATTTTAGCTGTTACATACATAACATGTATATACTTTCACAAACATAATTTTAACAAAACATGTACCTACAATATAAGTACCTACAATAAACCATAATAGTCAATTAGCCATATTATTATTATCATGTACCCTAATGCAAATTTTACGATAAGGTCACAACCAATTTATATAATATCATTGGCCACGACTTATAGATTCGAAACGAGGTGTGAATGTTAATATTAAGTACAACTCTTTTTCAATAGGTGCCTATTATTTGCGAATGACATTTGTTTTATGTTTCTTATAATATTCCAGAGCTTCTTTTTTATTTTATCTTCACCTTCCGAATCCGATATGTTTTCAGTTAAAAGTTTAAAATCTTTTTTGATTGCTTGTTTCTCAGCTACCTTGAGACGTGTTTTCAACTTTAACATTTTTAGGCGTAATCGACGAACTTCGTTTTGCATCTGCAATCCTTTTCTTTTGATCCTTTTTATTTTTTGATTCTGGACAAACTCGGATGTTTTATCTGTAACAATTTTATTTTGGATTAAATTCTACTTAATTTCAGCTAAATACACAAATACCAGAGGGTCTAATGTAAAAAAATCTAAAATGAATTTAATTTAAAATTTGAAAATTAAACTTCAAAACAAATAAAAATGTCATATTGGAGAAAGCAAGTAGCCCCCAGTTGAGTTAAAATCCAATCATTTTAGTAAATATTTTGCTACCACTTTACACACTTTTCACTTTAATTCCAATGGATGATGCTTACTTAGAGGAACTAATTACCTGGATAAAAAAGCATATTGATCAGGGTCATTGCTTATTTATGTGTAAAATTTAATACTAATTCATAGTGTATGCGCTATTGAGTAACTAATTTTACTTTTTTACTTTACTTTGACACAGACCCATAACAGTTTAATAATAGTATAGATAAAAAATAAATAAATAATATTACTATTTGTCACATATCACAACCCTGCTTACTGCTCCAAAAGATCCCGTGTTTGAATCAGGAGCAAAAGTTTGCATGACAACCAATGAGCATTCATTACAAAGTCAAAGATGTTTATTAGTTATTTAGTTGTAGTACAAGCTGTACTTTTCACAGAATAGACTTACATTAGAGCTGAATAATTGTTGTGAATTAAAAAAATATAAAAATGGAAAAAGAAACATTACCTGCATCAAATTTTGTCCCTGGAACTTGAGCATGGTATATCTCATTTGAAGAAGGTTGGATTGTTGTATCAGACAGAGGTGTAGTCTGCACAGATTCCGTTCTGGGGCGACAGTAGTTGTTTTCTACCTCCACAATAGTATCCATTAATTGGCATTCATCTGCAACATAACATTGGATCAGTATATTCAAACACTTCTGTTAAAATACAGGATAGGTGTAGCAAAAAAATCAGAAAATAATAACATGTAAGTCCACAGGTCACCATTATAAAATAAACATTATTATGTCCCACTTGATGTAGGTTGGTTTGTAATATTAGACAGAGGTGTAGACGGCACAGATTCTCTTCTTGGGCGACAGTAGTTGTGTTCTATCTCTACAATAGTGACCACTGATTGGCGTATACCATCAGTACCAACACTGATTAAAAGCTTTTATTATATGTGATTGATAGTATACACATTCAAAATTAATAAATCAACAATGATTTAGCAACTGACTGGTCAAATCTGATCTAAGGTCTTATTCGCAATGTGGTTCTAACCCTTCCCTTCTTATTTAGATACATTATGTAGTAATTTGTTTTGTATGGTTCTGGTCATGTCTTTAATGGGTTCTAAATTTATCAAATGCATTTTCTTTATGTTGGTAAGGATTGTTAAGAACATCTCACATACAACATACACACATACAATATTAGAGGTAAATATGATCAATACACTCTTTACAACATATATTTATATTCAATGAGGTTCACTTTATGAAATAAGTAATTTAATAATAAAAGCTTGAAGATAATATTGCATGAATTGACTATGTTAAACTTACCGTTGAGAATTGTTGGTACAGCTGTCCAAATAAGACAACCAGCGGGAGTTTTAAACTTTGGGTCAAAATGGTGATCACATATTCTCTTGTTATTATAAATTTTCTTAGGATCACTTTCACAGAGATTCTCGCCAACAGCAGAAACCCAAGCAGAGAACAATTCACCACGCTTCTCAGGATTTGGAAACCGATGAATAGGTACACCATATACAACTGAAATAGGAATAACATATTATTGCATGTTAGACTTATCCTTTAATCAAATACCTACTATAAATAGGTACATCACTCTTTAAGTGGGGAACTGTTAGTGTAATTTGTCATGCATCTAACTTAACATATTCACCTCAAACAATATTTCGGTTAGGTACATTGTTTCTGAAGCCCCATGTAGATGCTAAAGAAACAAATGATAGACAGAATCTATCTCTAGCAGGAAGCATAGAAACAGAAACAGTTTTTAAACACATAGATTTTGATTTTGAAACATTTCATTTGTAGTGGATACGGCTTTGATCTAAATATTATTATAATAAGTATCGTGATTATAATATGATAAAAGGCTTACCTGCAGCCAAATGAGCAATATTTTTTCTGGATTCCACTCATGTTAAGAAAACAAGTAACCAACCAAAGACATTAAATCTCTTTGTAACCAACAGAAAACAGCAACAAATAACAACTTTAACCAGAAATAACAACAACTTTAACAAATATCGGAAAATTCAACAAAATCACTGGGAGAAAATCTCAAGAAGCGTATCAACATCTACTCTTTGCAGACAAAAGTCGTGGAACGTTTATGAAAAAGTAGCGTCTTTCGAAATATAGCATAAACGTGACATTGACAGCACTTGTGTTTCATCTGCGTTCGCAGTTCGTTTAGCATTTCAACTATCATCTGTCAAATCAGCACCGCGATACGAAAACATCGAAAAGTTGCGTTTCGTTCGTGTTCCATTTGCGTTTCATCTTAAAATATTTACCGCGATCGGGGCCCAGGTGGCGTTGCTTCAAAGCCATACTAATTTTCGTTTTCGTAAACGTTATTGAATGAATAAGGATAGCAAACGAAACTCACAGTAGGCACCCTGTAATCACAAACCCGGACTACGCATCGATAGATCCGAAACACACTTTTGCCCGACCTGCGAATTGAACCCGGGACGTTCGGGTATCGGGCCGAGCGTTTTGCCACTCGGCCACCGAGGCGTTAGAAATAGGTTCAATTCAATTCAATTCAATTATTTATTGCATTCCACAATGTAAACAATAGATAGAACAGAATAGAACATAAATAAGAGATCATCATGGACCCTGGCGGGCACGCAATAGGGTTTAGAAGAGA
Source organism: Eudonia lacustrata (assembly GCA_947562085.1). Classification (NCBI taxonomy): domain Eukaryota; kingdom Metazoa; phylum Arthropoda; class Insecta; order Lepidoptera; family Crambidae; genus Eudonia; species Eudonia lacustrata. Next base: position 5,615,611 of record OX387333.1, on the reverse strand, counting down.
GGAGGCGCTATAATGATAGTAAGTTTTTACTTTCAAGAAGAGTAACAAAAGTAATTTTAGGTGAGAGATTTGAAATGTATTTTTTATTTAATATTTTCATTGAAATGTTCATGTAAACTGTAATAGCATTTATTTATTAGAAATTTTTTCAATTGGTAAAGAATATTTATTTTCGTTAATTAATGAAGATGGTAATTTATTATATATTTTAATTGATGAATGCAATGTACTATTAGATGTCAGTTTTAGTCTGGAACTGGGTAATATTAGTTTATTTATGTACCGTGATGGATATTTAGACGGAATATCTTTTCGTTTTTTGTAGAATTCGCTATGCTTGCAAACTTTGCAAACCTCCAAAATATACAAACAAGGAAGAGGCAGTATTGTGTATTTTTTTAAATACACAATACTGCCTCTAGGTTTTTTTTCTCAACTAATTTGTTACACAATTATTAAATGGTTTATTTGATAAGCATCACAAAAACCGTTTGTCGGTTTGTACGGATGCTTAGAGCATCACAAAAAACATAAGCAGTAATAAAAATAGTAATATTAAGTGAACAATTAATTTAAACGGTCGTATTAAGTTAAGAGCCAACATGTGCTAGTATAAGAACATAAATATCTAAAAGCACAGAACACAAGAAAGAGCTTGTGTTTTTTGTGTCTACAAGATTTATTGTTGCAATCACGCTTAGAATAGGTAGTAGGTGGACAGACAATGTTCACATAAATGAGGAAAACCAATGTGGCTACTGTGAGTTTTGTTTACTATCCGTATTTATTCAATCACGTTTACGAAAACGAAAATTAGTATGGCATTGAAGCAGCGCCTCCTGGCGACATACGAGAGGAGTTAACATTTTGCCATACAATTCTCGTTTTCGTTAACGCGTTCGAATGGCGGATGAAACTTGCACTTGGCACCCTGCCGACATACGAGAAGAGAAGAGTTCGAAACTTCAGGATCTTAGATGAATGATTGGTCTCGCTGTGCTCGACTAGATACCGCCCTACCTAGAAACAATAGCTCCGTGAATGCGGCAACTCAATATTGTAGTGTGTGTGGTGTCCTTCTTATTTCTTGTAGTATTAATTTTACACAGTTTAACTACGCAAACTGGCATTTTAGTTCGGTTTATGAACAAAACTTAACAAAACATTCGGTACGCGCACCTCACACACAGTTTGCAACGTGACTAACAGCAGGCGACTGACTTGGGTACGCCGACTTCGGCGTAGTATTTGACGCATTTAACAAGTACGCCGGCGGTATCAGTCGAGGTCAGCGAGACCAATCATTCATCTAAGATCCTGAAGTTTCGAACTCTTCTCTTCTCGTATGTCGGCAGGGTGCCAAGAGCAAGTTTCATCCGCAAAAAAAATAAAAATGAAAACTAATGTGTAAAATAAACGCGAGTAGATCCGTGATTGCTTTCCATCAGGTGACCCGCCTGCTCGTTTGCCTTCTTCTAATATATAAAAAATAAAAAAGTTGTTTCATATCAATGTGCTGTGTTTGCGTAAACTTTAGAAAACAAACACGGGAAGAGTTAAAATCTTGTTTCATATCAATGTGCTGTGTTTGCGTAAACTTTAGAAAACAAACACGGGAAGAGTTAAAATCTTGTTTCATATCAATGTGCTGTGTTTGCGTAAACTTTAGAAAACAAACACGGGAAGAGTTAAAATCTTGTTTTATATCAATGTGCTGTGTTTGCGTAAACTTTAGAAAACAAACACGGGAAGAGTTAAAATCTTGTTTCATATCAATGTGCTGTGTTTGCGTAAACTTTAGAAAACAAACACGGGAAGAGTTAAAATCTTGCCATACAAATTTTTGTTATCGTAAACGTAATCGAATGACAGACAACACTTACACTAGGCACTCCGTTGGGGTCACGCACTAATGCTCGACAGGAACCGGTGATCAGCACTGTTCTTTAATCACGAAAACCGGCCACGTGCAAGTCGGACTCGCGCACGAAGGGTTCCGTACCATTATCTATAAAAATGAGGAGCTCGATGGCGCAGTGGTTAACGCGCCCGGTCTGCGCAGGTTAAGCAACTTTTGCAAAGGCCGGTCATCGGATGGGTGACCAAAAATGTATCATCTCGAGCTCCTCCGTGCTTCGGAAGGCACGTTAAGCCGTTGGTCCCGGCTGCATTAGCAGTCGTTAACAACCACCAATCCGCACTGGGCCCGCGTGGTGGTTTATGGCCCGTTCTCCCTATCCATCCATAGGGAAGGCTCGTGCCCCAGCAGTGGGGACATAAAAATGAGCTGGTGATGATGATAATGATCTATAAAAACGGCAAAAAAATTCATGTCTGTTGTATGGGAGCCACCTTAAATATTTATTTTATTTTGTTTTTAGTATTTTTTGTTAGAGCGGTAACAGAAATAGATCATCTGTGAAAATTCCAACTGTTTAACTATCACGGTTCATGAGATACGGCTGTATGGTAGGTGACATACGGACGGATGGACAGCGGAGTCTTAGTATTAGGGTTCCCGTTCCCGTTCCCTTTGGGTACGGAACCCTAAAAAAGGGGTCGTCAACTGATTTGTTACTTTAGCAATAATTGAATTCAGACCACCTAACTATCGCCTAGCTAAAGCTAGTCCAATGAAATTCTATTTAATTTTTTGGCGACACTACCCCACTACCCTCTGTACAGGGTCTAACAAAATCAATAAGTGAACGTTTAAGGGCGGTATCTATACATCATTCTGTAAACAATGACAAAAAATGGACTCCAGTTTTATAGTGATTTTCAAAGTTATATTTTTTAACAAACTAAATCAATTAAAATAATGCACATTATGAAACATGCTGTATCTTTACTAACACGCACGCAAGCATCAGTAATATGATAGTGTACAAATACACGCACACAATTGAAAAACCATTGTATGACATTCATACACACACGGCAATCTTTGTGTGCGTGTACTACAGCGGTACGGGTTTGGAAAGGGTGTATTTTTTTGTGAATTATGATAATGTTTTGTTGATTATCTCGGTAACGAGCCTGTAGTTTTTGACCAAATTTGGTGAGCATGCTCAGTATGATGTATAGATGCTCCCTTTAATCGTTCGCTTATTGATATGGATATTGTATAGACTATATATTTGTGTCACAATAGACTACAACAAATTTAAATTTTTTAGTTGGTGGCTTCGTGCGATTAGCACATTTAGCCAGTGTCAAAATAATTTTTCTTACAAGTACATAAATATTTCCTTCGTGTATGATGTTGATGAATGATAATTAAAATGGACAGTGTGAAATGATATTCCCCCCAACCCCTCGGGTATCTCAGTAAAGATGTGCGGGTTACTAAGTCCTCACGCGGACTTCTTGAGAGAATTTGAAAAGTGCCGTTGCACTGTTTTGTTTCATTTGCCAACATTCATGCACACTCACTAACATTCAACGGTTAATAATCCACCATTATTTCACATTAATATTCGACTTAACACAAATTTTAGAAAATAAAATAAAATCGCAGACATGACTTCACTTTCCCGCCAAGAAGCCTTTAAGTTTAATGTGACACGAATTTAATGTTTTTTCATATTAAAAAGTATCTAGTGCAAACTATTAAATTCTCGAATCCTGGGAACAATAATTTTCTGGTTTTAGCGTTAAATTGAGCAAAAATAAAAAGTTGATTTAATATGCATTTTTTTAATTAGAAATATATGATTTCCCTTACTTTAATATTGTAATGAGTATTACTTTTACAAAATTGAAATTCAATAAAACTAAACTTATTAAACTAAACTTAGGTGATAGGTATGGCAATTAATTGATAAAAATAGGCTTAGAGCATTAAACCAATCTAAGAAAATAGGATATATAGGTACATTGTATATTAATATGTAAATAAAGCTATATATACTTTATTTTCATTCTAATTATATTGAATACAATTCATAAATAAAAAACCTCAACTAACTCGCCTGTCCGAGGCAAGGTGCCCAAAATGCTGGCGGCATTGCCCCTTTGAATGGCCAAGCTAATGCGCTGTGCGAAAAAATTACCTGATTTCGGGTCATCCGTCGCCTGTAAACGAATTTCGCGATTACCTCAATATTGTCTCAACCAATGGCAACCAATGGAGGAATGCCAATTTGACATCGGTCGCGGGTATCAAGCTAATAGGTCCTTACCTATGAAATTGACGTCTCACTTATTAATAGGTGTATTACTTTTAAAAGTCAATACCGATGTTAATATTATTATACACCTTTAATTAGGACTATGTTACTTAGGCTTCAGTAATAACAATGATTAGGTATTCATTTTGCGTCTTTGTCACCCAATTTCTTTTTTTTACTTCTTTTTTTGTTCGCGAAATTGACCTATTGTTTCATTGTAGCTTTGAAGGGTCTTGAGTTTTTTCTTTTTAATGTCTGCTATATTAAGCTAGTGAAACAAACACACCACTCTACTGTTTTATAGTGTTAACATAAAGATGCTAAGAAAATTACAAAAAACGTTAGTATGAAAAATATAATTTTAGAAAAAATCTATATACAAACGTCAATTTCATAGTTAAGGAACTAATATATTGAACAGACTATAATTTTAAACTTTTCCAGAGCCTTCAATGAAAAATCAATGATATTTTTCGGCAAGCGACGCAAACTTTGTCGAATTTAATTTAATTTTTGGCTTAAGTGTCGAACACTGGTCATTACCACCTAAAGGTGGAAACATACTACTAAAACGCGACGCGACACCACGTGTCGACACCCGATGTGCACCGTGCACATTACCAACACGCTACGTGATGCTACAACACGCTTCGCTAGTGTCATAGTATCCTGAAGGACGTAAGTGACAAAAAATATCTTAATACCAGGAATGTTCTCGAATGACTGACGCGTGGCGTCGGGTGTTAACTAGAAACACACTGCGTGCCAAGCGTCGGGTGGCGTGTGTACCCCCACTCCCGGCAACACGCCGATCTAGATCGACTGGATGTTTCCGCGTGGAAGTGCGTGTCATCACATGGTGTGTTTTCTATGTGCACCTGACCATAATAAATGTATGGGATTGATTAGTACTGACACGCGTCAAATGGCGTGACGCGGCGTCACGTTTTAGTAGTATGTTTCCATCTTTATTGTGTTTTTTAATAAAAAATGATACGAGCCGATGACATTGAAAACATGTTCTAAAAACACTTAAGGCGACGCACCGCTAAACAATTACTAATACGGAGCGTTTGCGCCCCGTACCATAAGAAAAGCTGTTTTTTTTCCTTCAAATTAAAACTACAAATTATTAAAAAAAATGAACTAGCATATTGAAGTGTGTGTTAAGACTAATCTACTAAGAAAATTTAGATGCTTAAATCGGTCTGGTTTGCTGTAAAATGCAAATCTATGTTTTAAGGCGACGCATCGCTAAACAATAAATCTCATACGTTTTGATACGAGCGTTTGCGCCCCGTACCATAAGAAAAGTTGTTTTTTTTCCTTAAATTAAAACTACAAATTATTAAAAAATGAACTAGCATATTGAAGTGTGTGTTAAGACTAATCTACTAAGAAAATTTAGATGCTTAAATCAGTCTGGTTTGCCTGTAAAATGCAAATCTATGTTTTAAGGAGACGCATCGCTAAATAATAAATCTCATACGTTTTGATACGAGCGTTTGCGCCCCGTACCATAAGAAAAACTGTTTTTTTTCCTTCAAATTAAAACTACAAATTATTTAAAAAAAATGAACTACTATATTGAAGTGTGTGTTAAAACTAATCTACTAAGAAAATTTAGATGCTTAAATCGGTCTGGTTTGCTGTAAAATGCAAATCTATGTTTTAAGGCGACGCATCGCTAAACAATAAATCTCATACGTTTTGATACGAGCGTTTGCGCCCCGTACCATAAGAAAAGTTGTTTTTTTTCCTTAAATTAAAACTACAAATTATTAAAAAATGAACTAGCATATTGAAGTGTGTGTTAAGACTAATCTACTAAGAAAATTTAGATGCTTAAATCAGTCTGGTTTGCCTGTAAAATGCAAATCTATGTTTTAAGGAGACGCATCGCTAAATAATAAATCTCATACGTTTTGATACGAGCGTTTGCGCCCCGTACCATAAGAAAAACTGTTTTTTTTCCTTCAAATTAAAACTACAAATTATTTAAAAAAAATGAACTACTATATTGAAGTGTGTGTTAAAACTAATCTACTAAGAAAATTTAGATGCTTAAATCGGTCTGGTTAGCCTGTAAAATGCAAATCTATGTTTTAAAAGAGGTTACTTTGATATTTTTTTCTCTGTTATAAAAGTTGACAAATCGTGTTTCTGCAACTAGCTAAATCATCATCATCATCATCATCTCAGCCAAAAGACGTCCACTGCTGGACAAAGGCCTCCCCCAAGGATCTCCACAACGGTTTTGTGCTGCTCGCATCCAGCGGCTTCCCGCGACCTTCACCAGATCGTCGGTCCACCTTGTTGTTCCACTAGCTAAATGAAGTCAACTAAATGATAAATCATGTTATCAAATATCACTTTCAAATGTTTTGTAATTGTTGGGAATAATCAAGATCCCCGCCACGTAAATTTCCAATGCGTCGCCTTAAAAAAAGGTTACTTTGATTTTTTTTTCTCTGTTATAAAAGTTGACAAATCGTGTTTCTGCAACTAGCAAAATGAAGTAAACTAAATGAAAAATCATGTCATCAAACATCACTTTCATATGTTTTGCAATTGTTGGGAATAATCAAGATCCCCGCCACGTAAATTTCCAATGCGTCGCCTTAACTAATACGATTTAGTAAACATGGTTCGGTAAATGCGTCAACACAATGCGTATGATATCATCAACATCAAAATACCCTTGACATTTACATTTTCAATAGGCAGTCGTTATATACCTATTGTATAAAGATAATGTAAGAAAAACCAAGAGAAATAAATGAGCAAAAGGGGTTAAGCTTCCAATTTAGATTAGGCTATATTTATTTATATACACAACAAAAGAAACATTACTTTACTTAACTTGAAAAAAAACCAGAAAAATAATTAGAAAATTAAAAACTAAAGACGTAAAAATAAAGTAAAGTGGTAAAGTGTGGGCTCATGGGAACGGTCCCAAGAATGCTGGCAACATTGCCCCTTTGGATTGCCAAACAAATACCACAGAATAACTAATCTAATACGCTGGCAGAGGTGGCTGCCAGTCATCTTGTCACCGGAGGCCTCAATAAGGCGAGCACTCAACTCTATAACAAGCTAATATTATTATTTTTTAGGTTGGCGCAAAAAATAATAATAATAGGTCCTTACCTATGAAATTGCCGTTTTGTATGAAGATTTTTTTAAATTATACTTTTCATACTAACGTTTTTTTAATTTTCTTAGCATCTATTTATGTTAATTCTATAAATTATAGAGTAGGTAGTGTGTTTGTTTCACTAGCCAAATATAGCAGACATTAAAAAGAAAAAAAATCTAGATCCTTCAAAGCTACAATGAAACAAAAGGTCAATTCCGCGAACAAAAAAAGAAGTCAATTTAAAAATAAAAATTGGGCGATAAAGACACAAAATGAATAATCATTGTTATTACTGAAGCCTAAGTAACATAGTCCTAATTAAAGGTGTATAATAATATTAACAACCGGTATTGACTTTTAAAAGTAATACACCTATTAATAATTATATTAGCTATAATAATATATTATTAGCTCGTTGACGTTGCGTTCGCCTCTGCCAACGTATTAGCTTGGCTATCCAAAGAGGTAATGTTGCCAGCATTCTTAGGACCGTTCCCATGAGCCCACGGCTGGAGGACATTTTTTATTTAAAGGTTTTATTTTGTCTTTAGTTAATTGTCATTGTTTCTTTTGCTTTATTTTTTCTTTCATGTAGTTAGTTATGTATATAAATACACGTCGAAGTGCAAATAAATAACTATCTTAATTAGATTAGGAATAATAATAAGTTTTACATACAAGTGATACAAACAATAATGTCCAAATTAATTTTACATAAATTTATATCTTCACAAAATCCAAATTTTACTAATAAATAAATATTGCAAAAATAATTGTTTTTATTTTTTATAAAAAGCGACATTTTAATTTTGCTGTAAAAATACCTAATGTTTATACCTACATAGTATTAAAAATATTTCTTTATTATATAAAATTATTAGAAGACAACACACACAAATTGACTTAGTTATAATATATAAATGCTATTGTATGTGTTACTTTGTAGTCATAGTTAGCTTGCTTTTATAGGAAAAGTTTAATGTTGTTAATAAATTTACTAATCATTACAAACGTAGGTATATTGAATATCTAAAAATGCAGTAACGTGTTAGAATTATATTCGTAGTAGGTAGGTACCTGTTTAATAAAGAACATGACCTAATAGCAGTGGCACCTTTTAGAGTTGAAAATAAAACGCAACGACCATTTTTCTTTACTTTTATCGTTGCGCAACGACAATGCCAATGGAAAAGCAACTCTAGAGGAACTTTTACAAAAACGTTAATTTGACAGCGTTCTAGAGAAGAACCTATAGCATAAAACAGTTAAATAAGGTTCTTAGCGTCACCTTTGGTCGTCACCGCTGTCAAAACCTACCACCACACCGCGATACGGATTTCAACTTCGATCGTTCGTCTGATGACTTCTATTTATCGATTATAATATAAATGATTAGATAAATCTTAATACCTAGCTAGTTTTTTTTACTTAAAATGTAATTGTACATCATTTCGAATTGTTTTTATTATCTTCAGGATTATTAATTGTCAACTGCAGTTGAAGAATAGGTAGGGTCTCAGCCATCTTCTCATCTAGATTGGGACCGTTCATATCGACAGTCGCATTCAAAACTTCATCTGACGCTTTTTTAGCTTCTTTCCTATACTGTGTTTTAGCTTCCTGCGGAGCGTCCACAACAGTATCACTGTTCATTTGTTTCTGTACCATCACAACATGCTCTTTAGTCAAAGTCCCCATATCTGCTTCAAATAGAATGTCGTTAATTATCTTCTCGGCGTATCTCCTCTGCTCGGTTAGAAGCCTTTTAAGTTTGAACGCCCAAACCCTAGCGATCAGTTCCTCTTCAGTCGATGATGTACGTCCAGGGTACTCCTGGTCTTTTGTACTGAAATCCCTGTCTTCTATGTCTCCTTGGGAGTGTGTAGGGAAAGGTGGGTGGTCTGCCACGCTATCGTCTTTAGGGTAATAGTGGACGAAAGGCTGGAAATAGAAATAAAAATAGAATAGAAAGAATTAGAAAATAAACTTATACCTAAGTATTCAGTGGTATCACAAAATAACACATTCGTAACTAATAAACAGTATGTTTAAAATACTAAAAAGGGTACGTAAAGCCGTTGGTCCCGGCTGCATTAGCAGTCGTTAACAACCACCAATCCGCACTGGGCCCGCGTGGTGGTGTACGGCCCGTTCTCCCTGGTGTAAACATCCATAGCGAAGGCTGGTGCCCCAGCAGTGGGGACAAAAAATGAGCTGATGATGATGATGATTATTTACCTTAATCACTTCTTCTAAAGGTTGTTCCGTAGTAACTTCCTTGTCATCTGCAAAAGTAAATTATCTATGTAAATACCAAAAATTTTAATATAAATGTTAAGTAAATTATAGAACTTTGATATAGGTACTTAGCCAGTGATTATTAATAGTCTAAGATCCGAACTAGAAACGACCTTCACCTGTCTGTTTTATGCAAATTTAATATATTAGAAAATATATCTCGAGTGGGGGGGGGGGGGTTGTCTAAAAAATTCCTGGCCAGCCTATAATTAATTGAAAACAGAAAAATGACTTTTTATTAAATATTGGCCCTTAATTTATTACAGTTTTGAAGTGGTGCTTTTCTGATAGATCTGCCTTCTGAGATGATGTTCCCAAAAAAAAAAAATATAAAAACCCCCCAACATAATTTAAAAAATATTTAAAAACTTGAAATCTTGTTTTCTTCATCAAGCTTTTCTTATTATTTTTCTAGGGTTCTAATGAAAGTTTTCAGTGTTTATTATATATTGCTAAACTTATTTATGCATATTATTGCATTACTAATTTAAAAAATAAGTTCTATTATAAATACATATGTTTACATTAGAAAAGCGAAGTTGCCAAGGTAGAAAAAGTTTAGGGTTGCTATTTTATGAATTTTTATTATCTGACCTTTTTTATTAAATAATACAATGTTTGGGTATGTTTAAAAAATATATTAATACATGGAAAAATTAATTATTTTTTGCTCTTTTCATAAAATATAATTTTCAATAAGGGGGCCCAGCCTCCATACAAAAATGGAACATCTCCTTTAATACCAACAACCGAAAATATGAAGCCTATAGAATATACAAACGTTGGGTTGTCTATTTTTTTCCTGGCATAACTACTGGGTTGCCAATTATAAATAGGTAAATCGATAATAGTTATTTTCGTCTATTTGTTTAATAAATAAATCTTATATCAAAATGAGCGCTATTTAATTGCGAATACGATGATATAGGGTTGTTTGTAACCCACTCGAGATATATTTTCTAATATATTAAATTTGATATGAAATACTTTTCATCCAGGTCGTTTCTAGTGCGGTTCCTCTACTATAAGCATTACATTATATACTATACCTATGAAGCACTAACAAGCTAAAGATTAAATTAATTAGATTATTTCATAAAAGCGGAAAGGAAATTGGGTAGAGGCACCAGAGTCCAACAGGAACCAATGGCGATAGCCAAAGTAACATTAAGAAAACGATAGCGAAGTTCGAAAAGAATAAAATGTATGGGATTGACCACGTGATTTAGCGCGGCTTATGTCAATCCCATACACTTTATTCTTTTCGAACTTCGCTATCGTTTTCTTAATGTTACTTTATTGACATTTTTTTCCTTTAATCAGCAACTTATTTTTGACTAGCAACAATTGAATTTCCACCTGCTTCTTATCTGTCATCCAGTGACATTCTATATTATTTTTTGTCGACGAAAACAGGTGTTGAATACTGGGTAACCGTGTTGACCACTGGTGCCACACTATTGCGAGTTTTATTCATCATTCGATCGTGTTATTCGAAAAGAAAAATTGTTTAGAAAAAGAATAATGCCAGCTAACGAGGTCTTCCAGACAATAAGGGTTTTCGTTTTGTTATTTCTGTTTTTATACTGATGTTTCGTGTGTTTTTAAGTGTCCTTTTAAGTTTTAAATTCATATACAAATAATAGCATTAACACTTCAAAATAAGAATAAAATTTATTATAGCGTTGTGTTATCCATCTGTAAAGATGAATCTGCATAGCCAGGTTGCAATAACCGTTGGATAGATGGCACTAATGCCGCTAAAAAACAGTCAAACTGAAAGCAGTGACAAAATTCAGTGCTTACGTCAGCTTTCTCGGTAGCATAGTGGTCAGTGCAACCGCCCGGATTGCGGAAGACTCAGGTTCGATTCCTGGCTAGGTAGGGTGCATTTATTTTTTCACTATATTTTATAAATATTAAAAAAATGTTTAAGTTAATGTTCTGTTGTTTACACAACAGTATATGCACTGTATTGGATATTGATTTGTTTATAATAAATAACAATAAATTCTACAAGTTAACCTATTCTAGAATTATCTAGATATAAAAAAAAATAAAACACATAAATAAAACATTTCTTTCTTAATTTTATTAATTTTGCAACAAAATATGCGTATATTTTATATTGTAGTTACATGTTTACCAAAAAAGTTTACAAAAATATATGAGATTAACCAACGCCATCTAGTGGCGAGGTTGTGTAACCGACTTCAAAAAATGAGATGGTCGTTTGTTTGTATATTAATTATTGTTTTTACTCGTTCGAATGGTCAATATAACTCGCGCTAGGCACTCTATATGTAAGTAAATAATTTAGAATATCATCATTGGCATCAGTCTTTATAATTAGAATTTATTAGTTATAATATTATATAAGTAATATAATTTTGCTTACCCATCGTAAAAAGTTTTCATTAGAGTTGAGAAAAAGCACGTTTAGAAATCGCCTTTATATCACTATATGACAGGACAACTGATTTTATTTATTTTATTTATTTTATTTAATAGGACAACCAACAAAATTAACACTAAATTAAATTAAAGTTATTTTATTATTATTATTATTTTTATTATGCAAAACGATTCTCTCTATCAGTTAGGGTTGCCAACTTTTTTTAGAGCAAATATAGTAGTTTTGGATTCAGTACCCATAAAAATATAGTGGATAGGGAATTAATTAAAACGATACGTATTTAAAAAAAATATTTAAGTGTTTTATTTCTGAAATGAATATTTTGTGTGTTCCGTTTTAGACAATAGTGACTGATTTTAGCTACTTTGCTGATAGTAATTTCGCCTACTATAATATATTTTTAAAATAGTAGTAGTTAGACATCTAAAGTAGGATACTATATTACATAGTAGGGCTGGCAACCTACCAGTCAACCATAGGCGAGACTTCTTGGCGGGAAAGTGAAGAGTCATGCCTGCGGTTTTGTTTTATTTTCTAAAATTTGTGTTATGTCGATTATTAATGTGAAATAATGGTGGATTATTAACCGTTAAGTGTTCGTGAGTGTGCATGAGTGTTGGCAAATGAAACAAAACAGTGCAACGGCACTTTTCAAATTCTCTCAAGAAGTCCGCGTGAGGACTCTTAGTAAAGCCCCACATCTTTACTGAGATACTCGAGGGGTTGGGGGGTATATCATTTCTCACTTCCCATTTCTAACATCATTCATCATCATCATTTAAGGAAATATTGTTTATTTATGTATTACTTGTACGAAAAATTACTTTTACACTGGCTAAATGTGCTAATCGCACAAAGCCATCAATTTAAAAAAAAAAGTAAGTGTCTATCACTGGGTCCCCTGTCCAACGCTGCTGGTGCCACTAGCACATATTAAATAACAGTTTTGTTACTACGAACCACTACGTTACCATACTTTAATCTATTTTAAGTATGCACTTATATTTTTTATTATAATATGTTAGTTAATTTGAAAAAAGACAAAGTGTCGTCAAAAATTCCACGAGCGGAATTCGAACCCGCACCCCATGACTTGCCGGGTCAGGTGCACTGCCAACTATGCTGTCGTGGCTTCAACTCGCCGAAATTAATTAACACTATCTATTTTTACTTTATAAGCCAAAGGAAAAAATGGCTCGTTCGTGGAATTTTTTCGACTCTTTGCCTTTTTTCAAATTGTAATTTGTTCGCAACAATATCTGCGTAAAATTATATGTAAATAATCATGTTAGTTAATGTTGCTATGTAAGTATAACTTACTTCTTTCGCTGACTCGTTTTTTGTCAACCGACTGCCTGTTGTTATTTGAGCCCCACGTAGGTCTGTAACAACATACAAAAAATTATGATTACATGTGTGTTGCTGTGCCCTTGCAGGGTGTCACATGAATACCTTTATAAATATTCCACCTATTATTATATTGTAATGTGATATGCAATGAATTTGAATTTAAATTTGAATTTAATGAAACAAAACTAAAATATGGCGTCAAAAAATTCCTCCGCGGCCCAAGAGACTGGCGGCATTGCCTCGTTGTATGGCAATGCTTAGCCCCTGGTCAAGGTAAAAGCCAGCCTTTGGGTCATGGGAAGAGTCAACCAGCCGTTTGGAGATGTCATTAAACAAAACATGAGCACTCGGACCCCACGGCCCGAAGGTTTCAACCCCAAACGGTTCGAAAATATAATTACATGAAATATATGATTACATTAAATAATAAGGCAAAAGTTACATTTCAGTTGTGAACCGAAAAAAAAAAGAGTATGAGAGACATTATTACATTATCACCAATTCATCAGCTCATTTTATGTCCCCACTGCTGGGGCACGAGCCTTGGATGGATTCACTACAAGCAGAACGGGCCGTAAACCACCACGCGGAAAGAACTTATTTACCCTGAATATATATAGAACTACGTAAAATAAAATAAATAGATTAATAGACTTTTATAAATAAAAGGCAGACCACCTACTGCCTTGGGATAAAAGATGACGAATGAATGTGAAGAATGCTGAATAAAAGTGCGAGAGGAATAAATGCGAGAACTAGTATGAATGAGAATTGCTAAAACAGGCCCCGATAATGTTGAAGGTAGAATTAAAAAAAAAAAACTTGAGAGGTGTCAAGGGACACCCGGATGGAACGAAGTTCCTTTCGATTAATTAGTGAAGGAATTGTAATAAAATTTTATTATTATTTTTTTAATACTTTTTTTTTATTTTTTTTTTCATTTTTTTTTTATATTTTTTTTTGTCAGGGTTCATTATTATTATAATTTTTTTTATTTATTATTTACAAAAAACCTGTATACACTCAACAAAAATAATCGTCGCGACACCACACTGTTCAATGCGAAATAGAAATGAAAATATCTGGCTTGCTTTCTATAAGAGAGAGAGAGACAGACAGAGAAACATGCGACGCCGCACAGCTTACAATAGCTTACTATAGCAAAAAGTGTCGTGACAACTTTTCGTAAGATTTTTTTCCGTCTAGCCCCCTTTCACAACGCGCGATAAGGAACTTCGTTCCAAAAAAAAAAACCACGCGGGCCCCGTGCGGTGCGGTGGTTGTTAACGACTGCTAATGCAACCGGGACTGACGGCTTTACGTGCCATCCGAAGCACGGTGGAGCGCACTGGGCCCTGGTAGTGGTCTACCACTGGCAGACTTATTATCGAAAAAAAGCAACTGCTACTAGTGCGGTTGCCACAATCGGACGGTTTTCTTTTTCCTTTAGTTGATGGCTTCGTGCGATTAGCACATTTAGCCAGTGTCAAAGTAATTTTTCTTACAAGTAATACATAAATATACAAATCCTTCCAGTACGTACATAATGATGATGAATGTTAATAGAAATGAGAAGTGAGAAATGATATACCCCCCAACCCCTCGAGTATCTCAGTAAAGATGTGGGGCTTTACTAAGTCCTCGGGCAGACTTCTTGAGAGAATTTGAAAAGTGAAGTTGCACTGTTTTGTTTCATTTGCCAAACACTCATACACTATCAATGTCACAACACAAGAAATAATGTAAAAACGTCTCCTGTTGTTGATGAACGAAAAGCTGTTTTGCATGTATTTACATATTTTGGCAGTTTCAAATTTTCAATAACACAAACATACGAGTGACATGACATTGACACAACGCATTGATTTTGACGGTTGTTCTATCAATCGCTTTGTGTCGACTGACTGCAAGTACTGCAACGAGTGGGCGAGGGCACTCGTTGCGGTTGAGCGATTCAAAAATATGGAAAGTCAAATGTCGACGAGAATCAGTAGAAACCCAGCGCTCGACTCGAGGCGAAGGAATCAAAAATAGAGCCCCTGCACTTTTAGTTCGTCAATCGCTCACTCGTGGCGCTACCGTAGCGTTCTACGTTCCGTAATATTCTATTTAAATAAAAATTAATCGCTAAATGTGTTGCTAATCGTAAAACGTGAGAACGGCTGAACCGATTTAGCTGTTTTTTTGTGTTTGATGAAGTCTGAGAAAGGTTCTTATGGAGAAAAAAAATGTAAAAATATTAAGAGCGTTTACGCCGCACACTAGCGCCGCCATTTATTATTATTTATTATTTAACTAAACCATAACATGTGAGGTGTTCATTAGGTGACGTAAAAATGCTAAATTACTTAATTCAAATAGTTTGTTGAGCATAATTTGATTTTCTATCTCTAATTACTAGATATGTTTTTTTTTTTCATTAGTGGCGCTAGTGTGCGGCGTAAACGCTCTTAAAACGTAAAAAGAAAAACTGGACCGATTTAAAAAATTCTTTCACCATTAATTAGAATGCTACATTAGCGCTGAGTAACAGGCTATATCAAAAAACAAGTCCACCCGTGCGAAGCAGGGACGGGCCGCTAGTACGAAATAGAAATGTTTTGATAGCGATTAATTGCAAATTGTTGCGATTGCGACCATAGACTATATGTATAATATTGGGATTGCGACTGTCACTTTAAGATCCGTAATGAGCCTGTCGTTCTCTCTGTTTCCAGCTATAGGGAAGGCTTGTGCGTCTACAGCAGTAGGGACAGAACATGAGCCGGTGATGTAATAATAAATAGTTATAATATATTTTGACGACCTCCGTAGTAGCCGAGTGGCTTGCACGCCGGAATTTGGGCGGCAGTAACTCTAAGGTCCCGGGTTCGATTCCCGGTCGGGTCAATGTCGTAAACGAACTTTTCGATATTGTGTCGGGTCTGGGTGGTTGTGGTACCGTCGTTGTTTCTGATTTCCATGAAACGAGTGCTTTAGCTACTTACCTTGGGATCAGAACAATGTATGTGATGTTGTCTAATATTAGGCCCTTACCTATGAAATTGACGTTTTTTTCTAACTTATTAAAAGGTCCAAAAGTTCTAAAAGTCAATACCGTTAATATTATTATACACCTTTAATTAGGACTATCTTATTTACTTAAAGACAAAGACTTTATATACTTTTTTTTTTTTTTTACTTTTTTTATTTTTTTTTTACTTAGGCTTCAGTAATAACAATGATTATTCATTTTGTGTCATTATCGCCTACTTTTTTTTTTTAATTGACTTCTTTTTATGTTCGCGAAATTATCTTTTTGTTTCATTGTATCTTTGAAGGGTCTTAATTTTTTTCTTTTTAATGTCTGCTATATTTAGCTAGTGTAACAAACACACTACTCTACAATTTTTATAGTGTTAACATGAATAGTTTGAAAAAACGTTAGTATGAAAAATATTTTTTTATAAAAAATCTTCATACAAAACGGCAATTTCATAGGTAAGGACCTAATATTATATTTTATTTTTATTTTTATAATATTTAAAAACAAATTCTTACGGCGTTGGCTTTGTTTCAGCAGTGTGAAGGATGTTCCCGCCATCTCTACAGCATACAAGAGTCGTGCCGAACGCGCTGTACGTGCAGAAAGTAGGGCTGATACCATTTTTCCTGAAAAAGAAATAGTAGTATTGTAACATTGTCGTTGCAATTTACTCCACGTTATATTTTTGCTATGCATCTTATAGCTTTCTTGGTAGTTTTAAAAACTATGTCAAATTTATTTACACGGTTCTGAAAAAGAATACTTTTTTTTTTCCTTTAGTTGATGGCTTCGTGCGATTAGCACATTTGGCCAGTGTCAAAGTAATTTTTCTTTCAAGTAATACATAAATAAACAATATTTTCTTCTTCCTCCAGTAATGATGATGAATGATAATAGAAATGAGAAGTGAGAAATTATATACCCCCCAACACCTAGAGTATCTCAGTAAAGATGTGGGGCTTTACTAAGTCCTCGGGCGTACTTCTTGAGAGAATTTGAAAAGTGCCGTTGCACTGTTTTGTTTCATTTGCCAACACTCATGCACACTCACGAACACTTAACGGTTAATCATCCACCATTATTTCACATAATTATTCGACATAACACAAATTTTAGAAAATAAAACAAAATCGCAGACATGACTCTTCACTTTCCCGCCAAGAAGCCCCCATGTCATTGTTATGAAATTTTATTGTATTTTTGATATGATCAGTCCTTCTAAATTCTTCAGTTCAATAACATTCTTTTATAGTCACATTGACTGTGCAATTATTAACGTTTAAAATATATGTGAAAACCTGTATCTATAAACAGGTTTTTTCTGCTTAAATTAGAAATTTTACTTAAATAAATATTTACTGTGGATTCCTGAGCTTTTTAATGGCCTTCAGGCTACAGTATCCAATTAAAGTGGCTATCTGAATGACCAAAATAGCTTAAATTGTATTTTTGTATACTTAACGGGTAAGCAGCTATACTTTCATCACACGTAATGTTAAGTGATGATAACACCGAAGGTGGAAGTGCACTTCACCCAGAATCCTCATCTACCGAGAGACTGGCTGCTTTATCTCTAACTCTCGATACCCGAAGATCGGGGGTTCAATTCCCAGGTTGGGCAAGTTGGGCAAGTCGGGCAAGAGAAATTTGGTGACTCGTTTCTTTGTCGCACCTCCAAAAGATGGAATAGTCTACCAGCACACGTTTTCCCTATCCTATGATATAAGGTCCTTCAAGAGCCTCCTCTCTTCTAAACCCTATTGCGTGCCCGCCAGGGTCCATGATGATCTCCTATTTATGTTCACCATCTATTGTTTACATTGTAGAATGCAATAAATAATTGAATTGAATTGAATTGAAAAGAGAGGCGTGAAGAAGCACCTTGTGGGCCGGCAGAGTGAACTTAACTGATGCTACGTTTGTTTCCACGCTGCACCAGTTGTCTTCGCGTCTGGACTTCATTTCCACTTAACATCAGGTGGGATGGAGTCATTTGCCGAGCTAACAAAAAAAAATATGTTTCGGATTTTTTAAACGCCTCGGTGGACGAGTGGGAAAACGCTCGGCCCGATACCTGAAGGTCCCGGTTTCAATTTCCAGGTCGGGCAAAGTGTGTTTTAGATTTTTTAAGAAGCTTGGTGATTAAGCCTTTGCCCATCAATTGTAGTGATGATTTCAGCGATGGTGGCTTTTGCCCAGCAGTGGGATAGACATAGGCTATTCACTATCGCTAATTGTATCGGTCGGAAGTTCGGATCCTAACAATGCAACTGATATAAAAAAAAAACTTTCCTACACTCACACCAATTATCTAGCCCAAGAGAAGCTTCGTTATGAAACTCGTTAAATGGTTACTAGACAACAAATAAACATACTTACCTAAAATACTTAAATACATACTTATTATACATAGAAAACACCGAGACCCGAGACAATTTATAAAAACAATAGTTTCTAAATTCCTCCTCACCTCAGAGACCTCAGAGATGGCGACACCAGGAAGGAGGTCGTCAAAAATGTAATGGCGTCATTAATGTAATGGCGACATATTGAGATAAGATTCGAGTAGCTAGGACTTGAAACAAGCCTTACCACCAACAACACCGAGTACATCATGTGCCACCGGAAATCGAACCCGGGATCCCTGAATCTGAGACCGATAGTCTTAACCACTATACTAAAGTGGCCTATAAATTCATCAGCACCAGCATTTATTGGTCCATTCCTGGACATAGGATTCGCGTAAGTCGAGAACGGGCCATAAACCACCACGCGGGCCCGTGCGGAACTCCTTATAACTCATGTTAGCCTGGTACTTTAACCACCGCACGGCCTCACCCCAAGTTGCTCACTCCAGGTATACCTCCTTGTGACTCATGCTAGCCTGGTACTTCAAAAACATCGCGGTCTAGTTACCTCCTTGTGGGTTATGTTAGCCTGGTATTTTGGATTCTCTCTCTAGCTTATTCTATGCCTCACTGCTGGGGCACGAGCCTTCCCTATGGATGTTTATACCACAGGGAGAACGGGCCGTAAACCACCACGCGGGCCCAGTGCGGTGGTGGTTGTTAACGACTGTTACTGCAGCTGGGACCAACGGCTTTAAGTGCTCTGAGCACGGAGGAGTTTTTAGGTACATGCCGAGCCAGTCGGTAAGTTGGTGAATCGATCTGGCTTACAATAGGACGTGGCGGAGCCTTGGGTTTGTGAATTTTCGGCATAAAATAAATATTAAATCCCTCAGAACAATAACTAAAGCTATAGAAGGATGGCTAAAGTAAAAATCGTGCAACTATATTTAGTTCCGTTCTATCTTATGGCTAGAAAAGGAGGTTGGAGTGCGACAAATGGTTGACACTTAGTTTTTATTTTTTGTATTGTTTTGTCAAATGGTCATCAGATAATCGGTGATCAAAAAAAATCTTGAGTCCTTTATATACTAACTCACTACATTACCTCAAATATGACGTCACAAATCTGGTGACACCTTTGCTATTTTAATCCGGTTTCTATAGCTTTCGTTATTATTCTGAGTTAAATCCCAGCCCCAACACCATACTGCCAGACTACCAGTAAAACCACCAAAGAGTACGCACTACCAAAGAGAACGTCTTCCTATACGCAATTCTATTTTTTTATATTAGCAAACACACTATCAAGGGATAATAAATACTACATACCGTATTGACTACATGCACACGTTATGTCAAGGCAAGTAGTTGTTAACAGATTTAATAATATTATTCAACTAGCGGCCGCTCGCGGTTTCACCCGCGTGGTTCCCGTTCCCGTGGGAATATCGGGATAAAAAATATCCTATGTGTTAATCCAGGTTAAATATTTATAAAATTTTCAAAATACAGTGAAAAAATTAAACGCCCACCCGACCCAGCCAGGAATCGAACCTGGGTCTTCCGCAATCCGGGCGGCTGCACTGACCGCTATGCTACCGGGAAGGCTGACGTAGACGCTGAATTTTGTCACTGCTTTTGTAATTTTTAGAGTGCTAATAGCGGCACAGCGCGCCATCTATCCAACGACAAAATTCAGCGTCTACGTCAGCCTTCCCGGTAGCATAGCGGTCAGTGCAGCCGCCCGGATTGCGGAAGACCCAGGTTCGATTCCTGGCTGGGTCGGGTGGGCGTTTAATTTTTTTCACTGTATTTTGAAAATTTTATAAATATTTAATTTAGCTTCAGTGCAGCAATTAGCACTTGAAAATAAAAAGTAAAAATTTAATCCAGGTTATAATCTATCTGTATGCCGAATTTCATCCAAATCCATTCAGTAGTTTTTACGTGAAAGAGTAACAAACATCCATCCATACTTACAAACTTTCGCGTTTATAATATTAGTAGGATTAGTAGTACTGCCGTACTCTTTGGTAGTGCGTGCTTTTTGGTGGCTTTACCACAGAGTAGATAAAATGTATTCACTAGCTTTACTCTAAGCTCTTTCTACGTAAAGCGGAACGCACGTAATTAAATTAAAAGGGGGATACAAGCTACCAACTAATTATGAGATTGAGACGACCAACACCTCAGTCTTCGTGACCACGGACCCTGCAATGAGTTCGAAACGTCAGGATAAACATTAATTAAAGCTGATGCGTCACTCGACACTAAACAGCATCATCCGCAGTGCTTTTGCCACCATTGGTTTACCGGCTGTCTTGAGCCAGCTGGTATCTTTCGCAGTGATGGCAAGAGACCTGACGGAATGACCAGTGGGCCCTGGAAGTTTGGCAGGCCGTTGGTGTGGGATGTAACCTATGCTGACACCGTGGCTCCCTCGCATGTTCGCGCCACTTTACTTCATGTGGGGGCTGCTGCGGTGAGCGCTGAAAATCGCAAACGGCACAAATACGCAAACCTTGGTCGAAATTATTTATTTGTTCCGTTTGCGGTGGAAACAATGGGTCCATGGGGGCCGGAGGCAAAGCAGCTTGTTAAAGAGTTAAGTGCTCGCCTTATCGAGGCCTCCGGTGACAAGAAGGCTGGCAGCTACCTCTGCCAGCGTATTAGTTTGGCAATTCAAAGGTGCAATGTTGCCAGCATTCTTGGGACCGTTCCCATGAGCCCACAGTTGGAGGACATATTCTATTTGTAGGTCTTTAGTTTTTAATTTTCTAATTATTTTTCTCTGTTTTTTTTTTAAGTTACGTTCAGTTCAAAGATTTATTCTCATTAAGACAAATTATCACTTACATGAGAACTTATAACTATTCTTAAACAATATAATAGTCGTCACTTCACACACTGCATACTGTGTAAACTGTACGGGGACATTTAGCGTGCTCAAATCAAGCATTTATAGATGTAGTGAATGGCTAGATATTATGTGTTTGGCTAGCTTTGACTTGAACATTCCGAAGGTCCCCGCATTTTTTATGTCTGAAGGTAGCTTGATATACATCTGTACTCCTTCAAAAGTAATAGGTTTTCTTCCATAGTTGGTTCTCATAATAGGTAAAACAAGGTCGTCGCCTCTACAACGTACGTAGTTATGTGTTTGACATTTTTTTTGTGAAAGATATGTGTGTGTGAATATTGTTATACGTTAAGTAAGTAATGTTTCTTTATGTTGTGTACATATTTTATTAAAGCTTATGTATAAAATAAACGCGAGTAGATCCGTAAAAGTTGTTTCATTTCAATAGTTCCATTTCAGCAATCGCAAACTGGCTAACTGGTAGGTAAAGAGATGAAAAGCTTACTGGTAGTCAATCCGTGCTGATTCACAGGCGTCTGCTTCCTTGCACCGCCCCACTGTGCTGGTGTACTGGTCCACGCAAGTATCACCCACTGGTGGGAAAGAACATACAAAAGCATTGTACACACGGCGGCAGATCAACCTACCCTAAACTGTCAAATTTCTACAATCCATTTTGAACTTTATCTTTTGGTTATAAGGATCAATATTCATTGGAGAAATTTGACAGATTTGGGTAGGTTGATCTGCCGCCGACTGTACCTTCAATTCGAGTCATTTTTTTGGTGGTTTTCTTGAGAGAATCGACCTCTTTGGACTACGTGATCGAATAAATGGTTAAAAAAATATTTATGGTATTTTTCTTACCATGACTCTATGAAACATGATGTCTAAATTGAATAAAAAGCATTGTTTTCACATACTTTAATTTATTTTAGTAGGTGTTCGAAGTGACCACTGTTACATTCAACAAGTTCAGGCATGTAAAATTGTCTCTATGGTTGTTTGTACTTCTTTGCTGGTTTTGTAATTGTAAGATCGTTACCTAAACATGTTGAATATTGTATTGAAAAAAACGGTGGTCACTTTGAACACCTACTAAAATAAATTAAAGTATGTGAAACAATGCATTTTATTCATTTTAGATATCATGTTTCATAGAGCCATTTACTGCTTAAGACATACACAATCGATATCTAAATAGAAAAAGTGTAAGTTTATTTTTTTCAAAACAACCGGGTTCGATTCCCGAGCTGAGTACAGGTACTTTTTTTAAATGTATGAATGCAGTTTTTCTTCCTATTAAAATCGATGACATGGTTCCTAAGAACAGATCATCGTATGTCTTATAGTTTCAGACTTTCCCATACTGACCGATTTGAATGAGACACCCTGTATAATTCCACAAAAAAACTCTGCCAAGTATAGGGTTAATTGCTTTTTAAGATGTCATGGACTTCCGAAAAGCAATAATAATAATAAATTCCATTAACAACATATTATATCTTGACGACCAGAAGCATTTAACAAGGTATGTGGTCAATACTGTGTGTGTATGTGTTGCTAGACTGGCAGTTATAAATGACTTACCTTTAGTTTGGGTTTTTGCAAAAGCAATACACGCTATGAGGAAAACGCAACGCGCAAGCATGTTGTGCATTATGGTAGAGTTCGGTCTTCACTTGTCAATCTATAGTAACGGCGATGAGATCACAGTTTCCTGGAAAAAAGTAATAAGTACATATTAGTATGGGGAAAAAGTCTTTTCGCATGTATGTATGAACTTATAATAAAATCTCTTTGGCTAGAATCTCGAGACCGGGCGTTAACAAGTAAACAATGTAACTCTTAACACAATGGAATAGGAGTCAATATTAGTCAAAAGTGTGTTACATGTTAATCCTTGTGACTGTGCATGTCTGTACCGGGTACAAACCGTGTGTGAACCGGGCTTATTGCCGAAAAAACAACCAGCTGTTAAATTGTACAATTGCAACGCGACTGTTCTAGTTGCGGTTTATAATAGGGTTGTCACCTTTTTTTTGTGCAAATAAAGTACATTGGTTATAAAAAGGTAGAAAATAATGTATTACATAAGTATATAAGTATATATATAATAATGCAAACATATATCGAACGCACCGTGGTTTGTCAGAACAACGGAGCTCCATAACTTCCTTGACATGCCAACAGTCAAGGAAGAAATACAAACATATGGTGCTAACTACAAACAACGGCTGCAAAAGCACCCAAACCAGCTTGCGGGGCAACTTCATCTCAGCCAAAAGACGTCCACTGCTGGACAAAGGCCTCCCCCAAGGGTATGAGGGGTATTTGCCGTAATCGCCACGCTTGGCAGGCGGGTTGGCGATCGCAGTAGGTTGAGGGTAACCTCAGAGAGATGCTGCTGCCCATCCTCTGGAATGGTCCCTTAGTCGGCTTTTACGACACCCACGGGAAGAGATGGGGTGGTGCAATTCTTTGTCCCCGGCACCACACAGGACAACTTTCCATCTCTGAAACCATTCGTCGGTTAAAGAAGCGGCGGGATATCTTTGACGAAGATAGTCAGCAGAATAACTGACTGAAAACAAAAGGGCTGGCTCCGCTGGGAGTAGCGCCCTACATATTTAAGAGGAGACATCTCATCTGCTTATAGTTTATGACTGATTGCATGATGGAAACAAAAAGAAAAAAAAATTACATAAGCAGTGTCAAAATAAAGTACGATTAAACACACTTCTCATTGATTTTAGCAACTTTTAAATAGCCGCACAACAACTTTTTTGTGCGTTATATTATAATGAAAAAGAACCCCAGAGAAATAAAATACAAGTACTTATGTGAAATAAAGTATTTTTGCGTAAGTACTTTATTGTTATCATAAAGTAAGTATAGAGTACAAGTACCTAAATTAACGTACAATAAAATGTTTATATAATTTTTAACGCAACTGCGAACAAATTACAAAAACACAAATGTTGAAAAAATTTCCACGAGCAGGATTTGAAAAACATTGTCCCCGGCCGGTTCCGAAACCCCTCGGAGCATCTAGTAAGGCACAGGGACACGCACTAGTGCGTGATGTCATACCCTCTAGAAAACCTCTGAAGGTGCATCGTTTCCCACGGCCTGAGGAACCCTTTAAGTTTCTCGCCGCCCCCAAAAAAGCCAGTTGAAGCTGAAAATGCCGTCTGAAAAAAAATCAGCAAATTCTTTCCAAAAAAAAACAGAAGCATTGACATTGTACTTTACAATCAGCTGCGAAACTCAATGAAGACTCGTTTATTTTATATATACTAAGACACCGTACTCTTAGAACAAGAATACGGAGACCCGGTTCTCACAATTATTTATGGCTATGGCAGAATAACAGGGTTTGTGGGTCTCCTGCAAACACTGAGCCATAGACCTTTTTGTCTATGTTTTTTTTTTGGCAAATAAATAAATACTTACTTACTTACTTACTTACTTACAAGCTTTGTACCAGGTACAGAAATGTACCTGGGCGCTTTTCCCACGACCCGCAGGCTTAAACCGAAAAAAGCAACCAGAAGTAGTCGTTCAGGGAATTGGCCGTAAGTGACATTCGCACTAAGCGAGCGGTCATTAAGCGATTTGTGTTCATAATACCAATTTGTCAACTAGGGTTGCCACCCGTACTTTATAAAGTAGTGTACAAAATTTTTTCAACATTTGTGTTTTTGTAATTTGTTCGCAACAAAATTTGCGTTAAAAATTATATAAACATTCTATAAATAGCTTGCCTACTTCTTAACTGATCTTTAGTATTTGTAAAAATATTATGATCGGATGTTAATGACGGTAGTTGTTGACATTGACAATCGATTGAGTAGTTCTCATTCATTTACGCCCCCCCCTCCCCCCCTTAGTATAAGATTTGCGTGTGGAAATCAGTCGCATGCAATGGCTTGAATATTATAATGTGTACAAAATTTGGATATAATATTAGGTCCTTACCTATGAAATTGACGTTTTGTATGAAGATTTTTTATACATTTTTATTTTTTATACTAACATTTTTTTAGATTTCTTAGCATCTATTTATGTTAACACTATAAAAATTGTAGAGTAGTGTGTTTGTTTCACTAGCTAAATATAGCAGACATTAAAAAGAAAAAAAATGAAGTCCCTTCAAAGCTACAATGAAACAATAAAACAATAAATTCCGCGAACATAAAAAGTAGTCAATTTAAAAAAAATATTGGGCGATAAAGACACAAAATTAATAATCATTGTTATTACTGAAGCCTCAGTAGCATAGTCCTAATTGAAGGTGTATAATAATATTAACAACTGGTATT
The DNA here is from genome assembly GCA_947562085.1 of Eudonia lacustrata. Classification (NCBI taxonomy): domain Eukaryota; kingdom Metazoa; phylum Arthropoda; class Insecta; order Lepidoptera; family Crambidae; genus Eudonia; species Eudonia lacustrata. Next base: position 5,589,675 of record OX387333.1, on the reverse strand, counting down.
GACTTTTAGAACTTTTAGACTTTTTAAGAGCGTTTACGCGCCGCCAATGAAAAAAAAAACACATCCAGTAATTAGAGATGGTGGCATGTTAGATGATATACAACACATTCTTTTGGAATGTAGAAATTTTGAAACTGAAAGAGTTGCACTGCGTAATGAACTACGACAAAACCTTCTAGATGTAGGCATATTACAGAGCATCCTGGCGAAACCATCTTCGAGTTCCGCTATGGTGCTCTATGATCTCGCCTCTAAATATAAATAGGATTAAGGTTAATATTGTTATTATTCTAATTATTAGTAAGGTTCATGTTACTCTAGTTAATAAGGTTCGATGGAACTGACATGATATTTTAACCAAAGTTCCTAAATTAAATAAAGAGAAAAAAAAAAAAACTTCTGTATGCCGATAGATAGCGAGCGGGTTAGTAGCGGTCCGGTGGGGGCCTGAAGCGAAAAGATCTGCGGGGTACGTGAGTTACCCTTAGTTGGTGTGGTGCTCGGTGGTTTTCACTGAGTAGTTACTCCAACATCTCCGGCACTAGTCTGGAGAACTAGAGGTGCCCGCTAGATGCAAAGGCTTTCGGTTTAATCAGCCGCGTAGGAATTTGGAATTGATCAGGTGCCTGGATTGGTACTGAGAAGTGAGTGTGCTTACAACTCCGCCACCAAAGAGGACATTTGGTAGTCGACTTTAGAGTTGACGGCCCGAGCACGCTACACTGCGAGTTGTGCTCTTAGTGCAACGAGAAGTGAGCGAGCTTACAGCTCCGGTGACCTATCTGGATATTAGGTAGTGGACTATACGTGTCCACGGGGCGACTAGCTTGAGACACTAGTCTTAAAAGTACTGGATGAAGGATGCGTACCGGCGTGTTCTGATCTGGCGTTATGACCTGACGTAGATGGTCCCTTGCGCTTGCGTAAGGTTATTCTGACACCTACTTTGTAACCGATAGGTTGGTAGGGGGTGTCAGTATAAACTTTAAAGTAGTGTATAGCGGGTTGTGTGCTGTATGCCGAATTTCATCCAAATCCATCCATCCGTTGCAGCGTAGTGAAGAAGCAACAAATATACGAACATACATACACACAAACTTTTGCATTTATAATATTAGTAAAGTTATTATAACTGTTAGTTTAAAAAACACAAATGTTGAAAAAATTTCCACGAGCAGGATTTGAGCCTGCACCCTTCTGACATACCGGGTCAGGTGCTCTCCCAATTGAGCTATCGTGGTTCTAACCAGCCCGCCGAAATTATTCAACACTATTTACTTTTTTACTTTGAAAGCCGAAGGCGCTCATTCAATGTCAACAACTACCGTCATTAACATCCGATCATTATATTTTTACAAGATCAGCTAAGAAGTAGGTAGGTATTTATAAAATGTTTTTTTTTGTTTTGTTCATATAATTTTTAACGCAAATTTTGTTGCGAACAAATTACAAAAACACATAATATGTAGAATAAATTTCCACGAGCAGGATTTGACCCTGCACTTAAATGTTGAAAAATTTTTTCAAAAATTTTTTTTCATCATTTGTGTTTTTGTAATTTGTTCGCAACAAAATTTGCGTTAAAAATTATATAAACTAAACAAAAAAAACTTTTTTTTAGCAATTGATTTTAGTCTTTACAATAAAGACCATTCCAGCTTTCCAGCATCCCTCAAAATTTCAATGTAATTCTATCACAGAATAGGTAATTTCTATGTAAATTTTTTGGCGAAGTAGTTGTGTGCCATAACCCATAGGTGGTCGTATTAAAATTGTTGCCAGAGTCTAAAATAATTTGCTAATCCCTATTTATAATAATTAAAGAAACAATGTCGATCAATGCTTCCTGTTGAAGACTGGTGCACCTACTCTATTTATAGGTATGTATTTTCAACCACACACCACGTTGCAATATTCCAAATCTTTACTTTACTACCAATAAAACTTAACAAATATTTGTACTTACATACAAATCTATTACTCAATTAAGTTGACTACACAAATCACTTCACTATTTTATCTTTTTAAACCAACACTTTTTCTATACTTTTTTAATTAAAGGTTTTATTGAATGCGCTACAAACTGCGCGTGTCCATGGCACTAAGAAGTATTCAACACTGAGTATGAACAGGTTCATATCCTGTTTGTTTTGATGAGTCGAAATTAAAACATGTTTGGATGACGAAAGCTTGAAGAAGCGACGCTTGGAATACAATATTCGCGTATTAATTTAAAGTTCAGAGTCGGTCATCGCTACCTATCTATCAAACTAATACTCGTATTATAAATGCGAAAGTTTGTACGTATGTATGTGTGTATATTTGTTGTTTCTTCACGCTGCAACGGATGGATGGATTTGGATGAAATTCGGCATACATATAGTTTATAACTTGGATTAAAACATAGGATACTTTTTATCCCGATATTCTTACGGGAACGGGAACCACGCGGGTGAAACCGCGAGCGGCCGCTAGTAGGGTAGAAGTACCAGTATTCGGCCACTTAAGCGACTTGCTGACTTTAGCGTTAATTTTTGATATGATGATGTACACCAAACAATTTCAATAATTTATTATATTATCCAAATATAGTCTAGTTTTATAAAACCCATTAATTATAAACGTATCTTTGGCTAGTAATTTACAAATAATCTATATACACAAAAGTAGCAAAAACACCGGTTATCGGCCATTTTAATCAGTTATCGACCACCTGTGTACCGGTTATCGGCCGCATATTTCACAGGATAAAAATGAATCTTGTTATAAAGCTCAAAGGGTTGATATTCTTATGTTTATTTTAACACACGCATATCCAAATTAAACGCTGAAAATACAACTCTGATAAAGACATCTCTTTCCTGAAAGGTCTGAAAATAGATAAAATTAATTTAATACAATTATGTAGGTAAATAAAACAAATAATGGCGAATATTCATTTATTTTATAATCCGTTTAATGTAAGTATTTATAAGATTGCCATGATTATGGATTAATATTACCTTTCTGAAAAACAATAATCATTTTTGAAATGAAAAAACAGAGATATACACAGATTTAAATCTTAATTAAAATTATATATTTTTACCTCTGATAACAGAAGCAACAAAAAGCTCTTCAATAATGCCACGTAAAAAATCAAGTGAAATATGAAAGTTTTGTAACAAAAAAAAACAATTATTATTTTAATAAATCATGCAGTAAAAGTCTTCAAAACATCTTCTCCAGCATTTGAGCCATTTGACATAACTCACAATCATATTTTGTGTTAGCTGCCTCATTGTAAGATGCATTATCTCTTAGTTTTGTGCAACTGAGGTGATACCATCGAATGCATTGGTCACAGCCAATATTTTTTCCCCTTCTTCTTCAGTATCACTAATCAGGTCAAGATTACCGGAACCACATTTAATATGTGATTGAGTTTCCTGTACTTTTCTCTGCTTTGCCTTCGCAGATTTTTTTCAATCTTTACGTTTTTTGTAATGGTTCTTTTTTTTCCAGCTCCCTTTCTAGTTTACGTTTCTTTATTTGGTTTTTTTTATCATCTTTATCTTTGTATTTATTTGTGTAATATTGTTGCCAAGCTTTAGATGATATAGCGCTTGGATATTAGTTTGAAGAACGGTGAGTTTTAGTTTTTGCAACAGTATCAGAAAATTTTAGATGCTTTTGAAATAGATCATTTTGTATTTCGTTGTTTAATGTTTTTAATACTTTATCATTGTCTGCTATTGTTATTATGTTAAATTTTTCATGATGAGTCGTATTTAAAGATTCTGCAGAAGGGATCAGTTGTTTTTCTACTAAAGCAATAGAATCATCCTCATGTCTCATTGCATTAAAATTATCAATTGTTGATGCAGCCGAAGGAAGGTCTAGATTAGATACAGTCTGTAGTGGAGTTTCTTCACTGATAATTACTAGCAAGTTGTTTTTTATTAGGTTCTATAGTGCATAACTGTTTTTTGTGAGATGAAATATTCAAAGACTCTTTTACGGTGTCGTCGTGGTCAAGATCAATATCTAAGATTGTAGAATCCATGATGATGTTTTGATTTTTTGTCGGTTTTTTATAAATTTGCAAGTGATCTTTGTGTGTTTCAGCAACTGTTTCAATTTCGATTATATGTAAGTTAGACTTGTCTACAACATCTTGGGCCAACATTACAGAGTTCTCTTGGAAGTCTGTCGCTCGATTTTCATCTTCGAAAGCATAATTGATAGCAATATCATTATTAACTTGAAATATTTATATTAAATTTATGTCAAAAGAACCAACGTCGAAGATCTAAATAGAGCTGTTATAGTCGCTGTGCTTTGCAGAAGATTTTCCTAGAATTATGAGCCTGGGGCTTCCCGATGTGTTTTCAGCAGGTATGTTAACATCGAAACAATCGGCGTGTTGGGGAGTCGAAGTAGATTTTGAAATTGGAATGCGAGGAGGTGCAACATAACTATCTAAAGATAATTCTAAAGATTTAGAGTGTCGGGATGATTGTGAATTGCGGGGCGTCTTTGATTTTGATTGCCGTTTCTGTAAATATTGATCTTTAGTGCGATTAAGTTCACGATAAATTATGTTTGTTTCTGAAAGCTTCTTCGGTATAACCGAGTCTTTTGAAAGGATCTTTATTTCTTTTCTTTTTAGCGACAGGAGCCATCTGTAAAAAGACAAGTACAATTAAAAAACCAAGCACAAAAGCATCAAACCATATTTTTCACAATTGACGGGTTAAAAATCCTTAGTGATTTAGCATTTGAGTGATTAGTTTTATTAATACATAAGCTTTCAGCTATATTTTTTCACAAGCAAATTAAGAAAAAAATATTGAATAAAAAAACATTCGATGGCCGGAATCCAATTTAATTTCTACTAGTGATCGGCCATCTTATATTTCCTACGGCCGTAAGCAGGTTTTAGTTTAAACTAGTTAACGGCCGTCTTTTTTATCCTATGGCCGCAAACAGGTTTTGTTTTTACTAGTTATCGGCCGTCTTTATAACCTAGGGCCGAAAAACGGTTTGAATTTGACTAGTTGTCGGCCGTCAAATATTTAGTATTTCAGGAGGTCATATCTTTAATAGAATAACACTTACTGGCGGCCGGACACTAGTAACAGTTTCATAAAAATCTAGTTCTTGATAAATACTATAACTTCTATGTTGGTAAGTTTAAGTTTATCGAAATAAACGCAAAGAAAAAAGGCACCCAAAAAACTAGTTTGCGGCCCCCCGGCCGATAGCTGAATTTTGCAGTAAATCGTTAACGTGTTTACCGGCCACCATTAATATCCCATATAATTAAAGTTTGATGAATTTAAGCACTTGAATATTAAAATTTAACATGTTATTGAAGCACAAACCAAACCAATCACCAGTTAATTGACAGTAACACTTGAAAAACTTACCTTAGAAATCAGTCCACTCACTATTTTTTTCGTAAAATTAAGCACACATCCGCACAGCAAATTTTAAAATGGCAACTGACGGCACAATTGTCAGTCGTCGAGTTATTTCTCCCAGTGGATGAATGGCGAAGTTCAGACCTATCGAATGGTGCGCCATTTGAAAAAGTAAGTTCCATAATACTGCTATTATTCAAAATAATGTGCAAAGTGGCCGGAAAGAGGTAGTGTCCGGCGAACCGGTACTTCTACCCTACCTATATAATAATGTAAGCTTTTTGACAATGGCCGGTTTTGGCGCCTTTTTTGAAGTGTCTATGCACGAATATAACTTTGTTTTATGTGTATGTGAGGGAGGGCATCCATACAAATAATAATTTACCGAAAATACCAAAAATTCCATAAATACCAAAAATTGCGAAAATACCAAAAAATACTCAATGCAGTCACGGGGCCGATTTTGATACAAAATAAAAATAGGTACCTACATTTAAGAATTCTTTTCTTTCTTTCCGGGATTGTAATTTTTTTTTGATATAAAAAAACATTCTTTGTTATTACACCAGCCATGTCGGTTACAAGAACAAAATTCTATTGTCAAAGTTCAGACTAAAGGATAGTGCTAATCTCGTGCTTAACTTTAATTTTCTAACAGCAAAATCAGTTCGCTCATGTCTCTGAAAGGTTATAGTTTCGAGCTAACTTGTCATAGCTATTAATCGAAACCAGTTGCCGTCGCCAAAAATGGTACTTAAAAAATACATTTTCATTAAAATTTTACAGGTGACAGTAATTGTTACTAAAAAAAAAATCAATTGCTCAACCCTATATTTAAGCAAAGACTGGGTGCCATTATTAACATATTATTAAATAAATTCATTAATTTCGACTACACACAAAACCAAAATCATGATAAAAAAACATGTGACAAAAACAAATAAAATTAAAAACATAATAAAAAAACATTCTTAAAAAAACAAAAAAAAACATAAGGTATGTTTGATGTATCTACGTAGGTAAGTAGGTATATACTTTTGAAACGTCATCTGTTCAAATAAAATTGACAAAAAGTCCGCGTGAGGTCTGAATAGGGTTTTACATCTTAGGGTTTACCTGCCCGATCCTCATTCTATAACACTACACATTTACAGAATACATTAAACATGCACACTAGTTTAGGCCCAAGACACCGTACTCGTAGAACAAGGGTACGACGAGCCGGGTCACACGTGCTATACCAGGTACAGACATGTACCTAACCCAAGCCGAGGTCCGAGCCTTTAGAGGCGCCCTCGGGTTGTACCACTCCCCGATCCGATCCGAACCCTTCGGAGAAACTAGAATGAGTTTATGGTAAGTAATTGTCATTCATCATTCATATAATTTATGGTAGATTGATGATATACTGATGCTGTATTTATAATCTTTTAATTATTGGTTACGATACTGATGATGATGATGATGAATCAACGAAAAGCGACATCGCTTTAATGAGCAAACCGGATACAGACAATTAATTAATTTAAAAAAAACCAAACAATCATTGTCTTACTCATACCCTACGTTTTAGAACGACACCCGCTGCTGAAGCTGTCATTGAAAACAATTAATTTCAATTTACAAGAAACGGATAAAACCAATCTAGTGTGAAAGCTATTATAATGGAAAAACTAATTTTCTGTGCAGCTGGACAAACTATAAATCATTTAGTCGAAATGTAAAAAGCGCGCGAGAAAATCATAACCTCACAAAGTATGAAAGTAATTTGTTTGTATTCAATAAACTGTCAAATTTCTGTCAATTAAACGTCAGGGCGACTTTCACCCCGAGAACTCGTAGGGCGACCGGTGCGTCGTCGAGCGATGTTTTCGAACGACCACAGATCATCGTCGAGCGAACGCACCGGCACTTTTAGAACGGGTGTTGCATCGTCGGGCGTCATCGGACGACCTTTACGAACGCAGCCCTGGCGACGTAGGAGAAGAGTTAACATGTTGCCATACAAATTCTCGTTATCGTTAACGCGATCGAATGGCGAATGAAACACGCACTAGCCACCCAGTGCTCAACACAGTTTTCGTCACCAAAAAATAACATAGAAATTTCCTTGAAATTTTTCGGATTAAATTGGTGCCAAATGCTGACCGCTATTTTGAAATATTAAATAAAAAACTGTCGGTTAGGTACCTACTGGTTTTTTTAAAGTTTTGTATAAAATAGTAATTTTTTGCTTGTATAATAAGTAACCTAAGAATCTTTTTCAACTTGTCTGTGCTATCAGTTATCATTATCACATATCTACAAAATGTACAAAATAAATACAAATAAATTTATTTGATAAATGCTTACAAACTAAACAATACAGGAGAAACTAGTGTTAAATACAGGCATATTTTCAAAGAGCCTTTTGCGTATCGAGTCTATTGCCTATAAGTATAAGGGCTGCGATCAGCTAAATTACGGACCCAGAACAAAAACTTCAAAAACCCAGGACATTTGGGTGAAATAAAGATATTGCCCCAGACTCCATCGAAAAAAAAATTACAATAAAATAAAAACATAGTTATCATATTTTTATTTATTTATAGAAAATCAACTTAATCGACTAGGGAGGTCACAACCCCGCCCGGACGCTCCCCGGACGCCCTCCAAACTAGGACAAATCCGGGGAAACCCGGACGGATGGCAGCCCTACATATAAGGTACTTCACGAATGAAAGCATGGTCATGTGCGTATCAGGTAATTTTCGTTTCTGGCAGTATGCGTCGAAATGAAAGCACAGCCTGTCCAGTAGCGGTCAAGTAAATAAAATTTAAAAAAACCTACTTACCGTTTATTAGCTTTCTGTTATTATTTTGATTTTTTTAAGTCGTGTCATATATATGGTCATGTTGGTCTTCCTATAAATAAATAAATAAATAAAAAAATAAATAAATAAATAAAATTACTGTGATACTCACTTTCCGATGGCACTGTAAAGTCTTATTGCAGCCAACCAGAAATAACCTACTTAATAAGCTTACTACTACACCAAATGAATCATTTTCGTGTGACAAGTACCTATAATGGATAATAATATTAAATTTCATTGTAAATTACAAAATGAAAAACCAAAATAATGCTAATTAAAAATATAAAATAAAATATTTGAAAATGCATACAACAAAAATATGATTCCGGCCAGGATCGAACTGGCGGCCTTCTGCGTGTAAAGCAGATGTGATAACCACTACACCACGGAACCCTGTCTCTAATGTGACGAAATTGCATTATAAAAGCGTACTAAGAAAAACAACCAGTTATTTTTAGAGCAACACACAATGAAATGCTATGATAAGCTACATACGAAATATAAATTACTTTTACAAGGCAAAAACAATAGGTACTTACTTAAATAAAAAAAACCTACATGAAGGTAAAAAAAATAAGAGCAGGTAGGTAAGTGTCATTAATTGGTACCTATTACCTATTAATAAAAAAAAAGAATGGAAGCATTTTTTTAAATTAAGTATCATGTACTTATAGTACATATTCGATATGCATTAGTTGACTGACCTTTTATCGATGCGACGCGACCTCGTCTCGTAACGTAAGATAATTTAATATTCATTTTACGTGATGTCATCTCTGCATAGGTACTGTGTCTCTGGCACATACAGACATACAGCTGACGATATTTAATTTTTGTGCCTCTATAACCATATCCTGAACGCGTTGTCTGACCGCTGGGACTCACCGATGCTGAAACATTGGGTGCGACTACACACCGTCCTCTAACGCTGGGTGGTCGTATCCAGTGCGCCAGTGCATTTTAATTTTTGTCATGTAACTAACATTAGTGTATAAGGTCTATTGTAATTACTAACAATCTATGGAATTATTCTGAAATAAATACTTATTATTATTATTATTATTATAATAATGCTAATATAGTTCATGGTATTAAACTAGTTACTACTTCGATACATAAATTCATCGAAGATAATTAATTGTCATAAATACTATTAAAAGTGACATCTGCCGGCGTTATGTAAAACTTTTTGACTAGATTGCGTTTAGTAGCATGCTTGTATCCCAATACTGTGCAGTTCTTCTAAATGTCTGCAGGGGGCTCTGTTCTAGATATCTGTTTACATAACAATAAATTAAATGTTTTTTATTATTTTTTTAAAAGGATTACCTTTAAAGTACATAATCCTTTAAAATATATAATGTTGTATTACCTATTCGTGGTGGAGTTAGTTACTCCAACTTTAAAGTTCAATATTTTACAAACCAATAAATAATACTTAACAAATTATAAAAGTTGTATTTTTATATGATATTATGTTATTTTTAATATATTTTTTTATAAAACCTAAAACTAAAATTTAAATAAATATAGAGTGAATAATAACAAATTCTGCAGAAACGTTGTAGGTATGCTTAATTACTTATCTAAAATTTACTTTTTCGCTATATTGTTACTCATAATAGGAAGTAAGTAAACAGCCTATAACTGTCCCACTGCTGGGCAAAGGCCTCCATCATTAAAATCAAGTCATCGCTACAATTGGTGGGTAATGGCTTGCCAAATGCGGGTTCGTGATCATAAATAAACCCGGGCTATGCCTCGAATAATCCGAAATACACATTACTCGATCTGGGTATTGGTATTGAACCCGGAAGCTTACCCGGGTATTGGGCCGCGCTTTGCCATTGCCACTCTGTCATTGAGGCGAGGCGACTCTTATACCTAGGTATAATATAAATAAATCACTGAAGTCTTGACAATCTTAGAAATTAAACCTTAATTCAATTCAGTTTATATGATTTAACTTTCTTTATAGTGGGTTTTACGTTCTATAAATTTAGTTACCTAAATGGTTGTTATTATTTTGTTACAACACATAATTCATTTTGGCAACTAGCCATCCTAACTACCTAACTAATCATACTAATATAGTATTATAAAGAGGAAAGCTTTGTATCTTTGTGTATGTTTGCAACGAATGAACTCAAAAACTACTGGACTGATTTAAAAAATTCTTTCACCATTGGAATCATAGACTATAAAATAAAAATAAAAATAATTTATTTCAGACCGAGATCCATATAAAAGTGTTAGTATACATAATATTCTTATAAACTATGTTAGTGTACAATCATGGTGTTAGTATACAATCTTATAAAAACTAGGTATTAACATTAAATTATTTATTTGAATTTATTGATTAAAATTAGTTGGGGTGGTGATATATCACTCTCCGCACAAAACTTCTCCACATTGGCGAGTCCCGCCTATCAGCAATAGTATTCAGGATGGCGTTCGGACTGTCCCTAATTTTGCGAATAAGGGATGCTGTTTTTTTGCGGATGATTGCGCCAAAACCATCTGTTTTATATTCAGCAAACATTCCCGACGCACTGCAGAAACGGGGCAGTCCCAACATCATCCTGAAGATATTATTGTATTGAACCCGTAGGGCGTCTAGCGGCTTTTTAGCATAACTTACCCATAGATTCCCCGTGTAGAAACACTGACAATACGCTTTGAAGAGCGTGATTTTCGCTTCTTCACTACAGCGGGAGAATCTACGGATCAGCATGTTGCCTCTGACCGCTAGAGCCCTACGCTCCCTCTCAATATCTACATTATCCTTAAGGTCGTCAGTAACAATGTGCCCGAGATATTTAAAACTGAAGACCCTGTCAATAGTAACACCGTTTAGGGTTATCTCGGGCACACTCTCCACTCCTCTACCTGCGGCCTTAAAAACAATGAATGCACACTTTTTAACATTATAGATAAGGCCGTGGGAAGCAGCATACCTAGCACAGACTCCCAACATTTTTTGTATTGATTCCGCAGTCGGGCCCAGCAGCACCATGTCATCAGCGTAGCTGATGTTATTAATACTAACACCATCCACGCTGCATCCAACACGCATGCTGCTGAGCTCGGCTATGAGATCATTTATATACAGGTTGAAGAGAGAGGGCGAACTGACCCCCCCCTGTCGCACCCCGCACTCCAACCTATACGGATCAGACAAAGCATGAGACCATTTTATAAAGTTGGTTTGGTTCCCATACCAATACTGAAATATCTTCAGCACTGCCGCCGGTACACCCCTGTCCCTCAACTTCTCCCAAAGCACTTCATAAGATACAAGGTCTAATGCCTTGGAGAGATCAAGGAAACAGGCGTATACCGGCGTCTTACGACTGGTGTAGTACTGGACAGTGTGCTTGAGACCCAGAATTGCGCTTTCCGTTGATAGTTTGGGCCGAAACCCAAACTGAGCATCATGTAGATTTAAATATTTCTGTAAGATAGACTCTAGCACACTGTCCAACACTTTTGCTATTGTAGTGGCAAGTGAGATCGGGCGGTAGTTTCCACCATCCGAGATATCCCCTGTCCTGTTCTTCACAATCGGTACAACTTTCGTTTTCATTAGGTTATGAGGTAAGTAAGAGCGACTAAGACACATTGTGAAAAACATGGACAGAAGCCTCGACAAGTGGACCCCCGCATACTTCAAATGCTCAATACTCAGTCCGTCGTGTCCAGGCGACTTGCCTCTCGTCATGGAATCAATAAAAGCTCTGACCTGCTTAGCAGTTATGTGTAATAGAGGCTTATCGCATGGACCGGACCCAGTACGGGCTATATCAGGCGGTGGCCCGAGAGGGGAGTGAACTCTAAAACGATCCGCAAAAAGCTGAGCAATATCCTCCGGATCATTCCTGCCATCCACGCTCACAGGAAGGCCAGGCTTAATATTCAGTTTACCAGTGGATTTCCAAAAAGTTTTAAAATCCTTAGCATCTCGCTGTTCAGCTATTTTATCCATCACCAGTTGGTCTTGATTTTTACGACACCACTTTAGGCGGTTCTTAAAAGCCTTACGAGACTCATACATGTCTTCATATATTTTGCCTGCAGTGGGTCTATTGTTTAACACCCAGATTTTAAATTTAAGCCTGGCCTTCCTGTGCGAAGTCTGTACATGTTTATTCCAACCGCACAGCGGTTTACCTTTTCTACGCCTGTCGCTTACACACTGCCGAGTCTGTGCCGCCGCCCTGGCCATAGTATTAACAATGCTACAATAAAGACCGTCCAAGACGGATCTGTGGTCGGCCCTATCACATGACCCATAACTGCACTCCACAAACTCTGGGGGAAAGTCAATTACGCGAAATGTGTTATTACATCTTTGCCTCGGGCGCCATCCATTTAAGTTGACACATTAAAGCTCCTCAGTAAAAATTAAGATTTAAAAGTTAACATCCGTCCATTCAAGTTTAAAGTTTAAAGTGTAGTTACTGTGAATCATAATAAGTGATTTGGTGTAATTAATCCTATCCGAAAACAGTGAATTAAAATACATCTAACAAAAATTGCAAACTCACTTCAACCGTCACGAGCTAATTGACTGCCGTACTGCACTGGTTGAGCGCAAGCAAGAGTCGCGGTTACGCTCAGCGCGGACGGGTTATATCGGCGTGCGCGTCGTACATCAAGCTGCGGGCGGTGAGTTGTGACATCACCGCGTTCGCTTGCCATAGAACGCTTTGCGGCAGAGGCGACAACTGTCGGGTGCGGAACCGGCTGCATCTCCGAGGCATGCTATTCTTCACTACCTAGATCTCGTAACTACTTAATATATATATATATTTTTTTTTTGTGTTTGTGGAGCTAAGTTTACCAATAGGAATTATATAGAAAATTGGTTTACTCCCTGATTACTTAAAGGACTACTACATAATGGCTCCTATAGTCAATAAGTGTACTGGATGTCGTAGTATCATAACCACTAAGGAATTTCTGTCGTGCTCATGCTGCTCATCAAAATACGATCTTCTTTGCGATAATGTTGGTATAAAGCGTTTTAACCTCATGGAGCCAGACCACAAAATTAATTGGAAATGTCCTGAGTGCCGTAGCCGGCAGCCAAAAAGCGACAATACAAACACACCTGTTCGCCAACCGGGACAACAGAAAGAAGTCGAAAATCCCGATGAAACCGTATCTGATACAAGTTTTGTTACAGTTCGCAATAAGCAAACTAAATTATCGCAAAGTAATGATAATTATGTTACCGAAGAGTCGCTCTGAAGGATACTGAAACAAGAATTATCTTCTACAATCGAAGAAAAAATTCGACAATTAGTTACAGTGCAGTTAAAAAGTATAAGCGAGCGGATGGTTGAATTTGATTAGATGGTTGATTAGATGGTTGACTCGGTTGCATACGTAACTAAACAATATGATGATATAAAGTCTGAGCTTATGGGTAAGTCCTTGAAAATAACTGAGCTTCAAAAAGACAATTTAGTACTTAAATCGTCTGTAAATGAACTCACAAACAGACTTCACTTAACTGAACAAAACTTAAGGGCAGCTAATGTGGAGATAAATGAAATACCGGAGCATAAAACGGAGAACCTAAACAACTTAATATCCCAACTGACGAAAACGGTAGATTGCTCCTTAGAAGTTGAAGATATATGCCATATAACCCGTGTTGCTAAATTAAACAAGGAAAGCGGTAGACCACGTACAGTTATTGCTAAGTTTCGAAGCCCTCGTTACCGTGACATACTATTGGCTGCTGTCACAAGATTCAATAAAAAAAACCCAAAAGAAAAGCTTTCCTCGCATCATCTTGGACTTGGAGGCCCGAGGATGCCTATATTTGTTGGGGAACACCTAACACCTACCAATAAATCTCTCCACGCTGCTACACGGCTAAAAGCCAGGGAAGAAGGTCATAAGTTTGTATGGGTTCGAAATGGACGCATATTTGTACGTAAAGATGAATCCAGCCAGGCTCTTCTTATCCGCAACCTTGAAACTCTGAAACTCATTAAATCAAACCCCAGCTCCTAACACATTGTTACATTACCAGCTAGCATAAATATATATTATCAGAAAGTGCGGGGATTGAGAACTAAAACCAACGAATTGTTTAAAAATACCCTAACAAGTACTTACGAAATAATTGTGTTTACGGAGACATGGCTAAACTCTAATATTAGTAACGGTGAAATTATAGATTCCAGATACGTAATTTATCGTAGGGACTGCATTTGTTCGAACACCTTAATTTTAGGTGATTTTAATCTGGGTTTTGTTAAGTGGAATGGGAGTGATGATGGCAGCTCGCGAATGGTTCCATGTGACTATGATTGCACCTTGGGTCACCAATTTGTTGATTTCATGTATATGAACAACCTAAATCAGCTTAATAATGTACTCAATAGTGATGATAAGTGTTTGGATCTTGTAATGAGTAATATTACCAATGTTCATATATCACAACCCCTTGATCTTTTGACTAAGCTTGATTGTAGACATCCCAATCTATTAATATCGTTGTTGGATTCAAGCATCAATTATTTGAAACCCAAGGAGCGTACTGGTTTCAACTTTTACAAAGCAAATTATAATGCAATAAGAGATGAATTGAAGTGTTTGCGGTGGGATAGTAAGTTTCAGAACTGTAATAATGTTAATGACATGGTTAAATTTTTTTATGAGGAATTAAATAGTATGGTTGAACAGCACGTGCCGAAACGTAAGCATAAATCATCAAAGTACCCTAAATGGTTTACAAGCTCCCTAATCAAACAGTTATATGAGAAAGAAAAACTTAGGAAACGATATCGAAAATACGGCAATCCTCGCGACCAGCTTGAATTTGAATTACTACGCAGTCGATGCCATAAACTAATAAACATTTGTTATAATAATTATAAAACTGACATCGAAAAAGGGATTAGCAAACATATAAAAACGTTTTGGAAGTTTGTTAAGGATAAACGTAGTAGCCTGTCCTCATTACCGTCCGAAATGCGACTTAACAGTTTAGTCGTTGCATCTGGTTCTGAAATAGCTAACCTTTTTGCGCAACATTTCCAAACAACATTCTCGGCTAACAAAATAGATGCACCTATTATTTCTTCTACAACGTCATGCTATTTGACTCGTTTACAGTTTACCGAAGCCGAAATTTTAAAACAAATAAGGCGACTGGATCCTGGAAAGGGAGCAGGTCCTGACAATATACCCCCATTATTCATAAAGCGCTGTGGCTCTGCAATTGTATTTCCGCTAAAACCAATTGTCAATCGTTCTCTAAGTGACGGTACATTTCCGGATGAGTGGAAAAAAGCTAGAATCGTTCCGGTGTATAAAAAAGGAGAATTAAATGACATAAAGAACTACCGCCCTATTTCAATATTATCGACTTTTTCTAAATTATTTGAATCTTTAATTACTCCAATAGTGTGTCGTCACGTGGAGAACGTTTTGACAGATTATCAGCACGGATTTCGTAAAGGTCGTTCTACTGAGACTAACTTAGTGGCATTTATATCTGAAGTGGCAGAAAATGTGGACAAAGGGACACAAGTTGATGCCATATATACAGATTTTAGCAGTGCCTTTGATAAAGTAAATCATTCACTGCTTCTGGCAAAATTAGAGTCTAATGGCTTAACCGGGAGTCTACTTCGCTGGTTTCAATCATACCTGAAAATGAGACCCCAGACTGTTGTAGTGAATGGGTTCGAGTCTAAAACGTACTGTGCAGTTTCTGGAGTGCCCCAAGGCTCCCACCTGGGGCCTATATTATTCCTAATTTTCATCAATGATATAGCCAAGCATGTCCGCCACTGTAAAATATCACTATTCGCAGATGATCTGAAAATTTACAAGCCAGTACGATCTCCAGTTGACATAAATCTCATTCAGGAAGATCTAGATAGTATTCTGAGGTGGTGTATCTCCAATGAGATGACCCTAAACGTTTCCAAATGCTACCATATTAAATTTACAAGAAAGAAAAGTCCAATACCCACCACTTACAGACTCAATAATGTTACTTTATTGGAGGTAGACGAACTTCGCGACTTAGGTGTTATTGTAGATCGGCAATTAAAATTTACTTCGCATATTAATGCAGTAGTTAAAAAGGCTGCACAGATGTTGGGGTTCCTTAAAAGAAATGCTACAGGCTTTCGGTTGACATCAACAAGAAAACTGTTATACGGCAGCCTAGTTAGGAGTCAAATGGAGTATGCAAGTGTGGTATGGAATCCTCACTATGCTTCTCAATCCCAGCGTATCGAAAGCATTCAGCGCTCGTTTACACGTCACCTCGCATTTATATCTCCCGGCATTTCTCACAGAGTCCCTTGCAACCAAAGGATAGAGTTTTTTAAAATGGAATCACTAAGTCATCGCCGTGCCATCCGCGAGTTGTCATTTTTGCACGGACTTATCAACGGAGAAACAAGGTGTTGTGAACTCGTGGAACGTATCAAGATAGCGGTCCCATACAATTTACCTCGACTACCAATCAGTAAATTTTTTTACCTTCCAACCGCTAAAACCAATCTTGGTTGTAATGCCCCAATGGTAAGATGTTGCATGCGTTACAACATGATTGACAAAAATGATGTAAACTTAGATATATTCCACGATTCACTACCTAAATTGAGACTGAAGCTGATTCAGGGTTTTCAGCCCAAAATAGCGTCTTGATGCACTTGCTCCACTTTTCAAGCTTTTTATTTAATTTTTATTTTATTTAATTTTATTTTATAGTATGATTCTGATAATGGATTTTGTTTGATTTTATTATATTAATATAGATTGTGGTACCTATGTGAAATATTATATAATTTTGTTTCAAATAAGTAATTATTATTTCATTGTTTTTATTTTATTATTATTATTATTTTTTATGACATTGTTTTTGTAATCTTTTAATTTGTTAATAATAAATATAGTTTGTAGTGTCAATAATAATTATTAATGTTGTGTGCACTAATAATTGGAATACATATTAGAATCTATTAATCTAAATAATTAAGTAATCAATGTAATAATGTGTATTCTGTAAGTGTACCTTATATAAATAAATAAATAAATTACAGATGTCATGATACATACTTATTTCCTCATCTGTTCTCTCACCCCACAACACAGCATTTGGAGGCGCGTTATGCGTCACTAGTTTTGGCCTTACAGCATATATGTCACACTCTATGTAAATGGGCAGATGGTCCGATACATAAACATCCTCCACTACACCTACATCCACAATAGTCTGCCAAGCCGAGAGAGATACGACACAATGATCCAGCCAGGTTCTACTACTTGTTTTCTCACACACGAAAGTATATGTACCCGAAGAGATTCCAAGCTTTTCTACATCCGCACAAAGCCAAGACTGCTCATGGCAGAAGTTAAACTGTTCCTTAAAAAAATGGTTTGTGTGGGTGAGCATTGAAATCCCCGAGAATAAACAAACTTTCGACACCGCTACTTTCTACTATCGCACTAATCTCGCTCAAGACCTCCGTACAAATAGGCAGCGTATCTGCGTTATAATTAGGCATATAAACGGAGAAAACAATAGAAGAACGCCCATGTAACATTGTCTTAATAGCAGCCAGACGCGAGCTCTTACAGTCTAAAACCGTCACAGATTCAAATAGACCCTTTCTCCAGAGAATGTCTACCCCCCCATGTGGTCTACCTACTAGTAAACCAGCCGAAGTATCCTCAGCTGATTTCCCAGTATATTCAAAATCATCACTAATTGTACCTAGTAGTGGAATGTCATGGGGCAGCAACCATGTCTCCTGAAGAGCAATAATATCTGACCAGCTACTTAGTTTTTGCACATTATGCATTGCTGTAGGCAGATACTTACAGTTAAAACTAGTGAATTTCAATCTATTATAATTAATACTATTAATACTATATTAATACTATGTATTAGAATGCTACATTAGCGCTGAGTAACATAGGCTAGTTGGTATAAGTATTATAAATGCGAAAGTGAGTCTATGTTCGTTGTTTGAAACGCTTTCACGCGCCGCCCCCGCCCCCATAGAAAATCAAATTATGCTCAACAAACTATCTGAATGAAGTAATTTAGCATTTTTACGTCACCTAATGAACACCTGACATGTTATGGTTTAGTTAAATATGGCGTTATAGTTAAATATGGCGTTATAGTTAAAAGTGGCCGTAACGTCTTACTTCATTCAGATACTTAGTTTGTTGAGCATAATTTGATTTTCTATCTCTAATCACTAGATATGTTGCGGCGTTTATGTGCGTTTATGTGCGGCGTAAACGCTCTTAAGCTTTAAAGTGCAAAATTTTGTTAGAGTCAAGTGTCACCCCTGCCAGCCAAATGGTTGTTTTTGAATACGTGAAAAAATTCACGGTAGTTGTATATATGACGAAGTTAAAAGGAAAACTATCACAGCTAAGACGACTTTACAAGTTGTGAGGAGCTTGGGCGAGTGAAAACACCTGAAACCTATTAAGGTACAATTTTATTGTGCTCAACCTTTTTGCAGCCGTTAAGAGCGTTTACGCCGCACACTAGCGCCACTAACGAAAAAAAAACCTTATATAGTAATTAGAGATAGAAAATCAAATTATGCTCAACAAACTATTTGAATGAAGTAATTTAGCAATTTTACGGCACCTAATGAACACCTCACATGTTATGGTTTAGTTAAATAAGACGTTACGGGCCACTTTTAACTATAACGCCATATTTAACTAAACCATAACATGTCAGGTGTTCATTAGGTGACGTAAAAACGCTAAATTACTTCATTCAGATAGTTTGTTGAGCATTATTTGATTTTCTATCTCTAATTATTAGATATGTTTTCTTTTTCATTGGCGGCGCTAGTGTGCGGCGTAAACGCTCTTAAAAGAGAACGAGTGGCGGGCGCGCAGGCCCTTATAATAGCGGACTGTCACTGTTTGCGGGAAAATTAGGAACTTCTCATGTGATACATTGTCTAGATTGATTGCAACATAGTTTCCCTTTGTCGGTGCCAGATGGCGCTAAATATACAACACAAGTTTACGAGTAACAGTCGACCAATTTATAAAATGTACTTGGCGCAGTACAAATTCCTCATTGGGAACTACTTATACAACCTCATTTTTAGTTTATACGAAAATCGAAACACGGTTCAAATATTTTCATTTAAAGAATCAGCACAAAAAAAAATTAAAATAATATCTTAAAAACTCACGAAGTTACAAGCTTTTTGTGCTGTCCCGTTGTGTGTTTTTAATATGGTATACTTTATTTGAGATTTTGTAAATATCATTTGGTCAAAATGTACATGGTATAAAAAATATTGAAATCGATTCTATTACTGATTCTGAACAAACAGTTTTCAGGTTTCGTATAAACTAAAAATAACATTGCATAACGTTGTCAGGTGTGTGAAACCGGTAAGTAGTATCCGCATTATTGAGATGGGCTACGGAACCCTACACTGCGCGTGACCCGACACGCACTTGGCTGGTTTTTCGGTAATTAAGCGTGCCGGGCGTGTTAACCACTGCGCCATCGAACTCCTCATAGTAACGTACCTTTTAACTATTATAGGTAATATAATTGTGTATACCCCCTGATGGATATCTAGAGCGGCAGCTACACCACAGAAAGGGGTTATTACACCGTTCAGTTTAATATCATTATTATTTAAAGAAATCCTGTGCGGCACTCTAATTAGAGTTTTCTGCTAAAAGGTCAGCACGCAATATACAAGCCCTTGTGGAATATTGATGAAGAAACAAAATGGTACAGTTACCATGATGTCGGTAGTGTTACGGATTAAATACTTATTTATTTATCTATTAATACGTGAAGCAAAAACTTTGTACCCCTTTTTACGAAAATTGCGCGGACGGATGAGTATGAAATTATATATTTCTTAGAATTATATATTTATTAGAAATTATATACGCACACTTATACAGGTTGTAGA
This sequence comes from Eudonia lacustrata, assembly GCA_947562085.1. Lineage (NCBI taxonomy): Eukaryota > Metazoa > Arthropoda > Insecta > Lepidoptera > Crambidae > Eudonia > Eudonia lacustrata. Next base: position 5,569,452 of record OX387333.1, on the reverse strand, counting down.
TTTGCATTCCCGCCATAAATTTACAGCTGATCGTAATTGGTACACTTAATGACTAAAAAATACTTTTAATACGGAGAAAGTAATAAGGAACCGATTGATTAATAAAATGATCTCAGTGTAAATTAGAATAGCGACCGTCGACTGACGAGAATAGGGGTGCAGACCGTAGTAGGTACATAAGAGCGCAGCGGGCGGACATTAAGTCGATGAACTTACGTAAACTTGTAGGTACTATTATGTATTCTGTGGTAAAGTGGCTTACTCTTACGCATAAGTATACTTTGTTGCAATAAACTATTATTAGGTACTTACTGATCATGTTTAAGATACTCGCAGGTACTGCTCAAAGTGGGCACTTTCACGTTCTATGCACAAATGAGCACGGCGCCTTAAGTTTCTAGGTAACTTTTGCAGCACACTACGATTTGACCTTACACTCTCAAAAGCCATTAAAATATTTTGTTTTAACTGCACAACACTCGTGATTTCGTCTTTATAAACCATTCTTTTTATGTCTCCCCACAAATAAAAGTCACAAGGAGTCAAGTCTGGCGACCTCGGAGGCCAGGGCACTGGCCCACCTCGACCAATCCACTCGGTTCCGAACACTTCGTCCAAATAATCGCGCACTTGGCGTCCATAATGCGGAGGCGCCCCGTCCTGGTGGTAAAAGAGATTCCGGTGAAGAGCTAGTGGCACGTCGTCAAGCATTACGTCAACTACGTGCTGCAAAAGTTGCAAATACGAGTTGCTGTTGAGATAACCCTCGATGAAATAGGGCCCGAGTAAATGTCCACCAACAATGCCAGCCCACACATTGATGCTAAACCTATGCTGGAACGAATCTTTTTTGGTCTTATGCGGGTTCTGTTCGCGGTGAGCCCACCAATGTTCATTGTGGACGTTGTAAACACCGATGCGCGTAAACATACACTCGTCCGTCCATAGAATGCTGGCTTCTCGGTGTTCTAGTACCCAGTGACAAAAAGTGACCCGGGCGGCATGATCTTGCTCGTTCAATTCTTGAACTCTTCTGAAGTGGAACGGGTGCTGTTGCTCCGACTTAAGAAGCCGCCAGACTGTTGTGTGGTGGACATTGAAGTGGCGGCCAGCATCACGAGTACTGGCACGTGGTTCCCTCTCGAAGTATTCGAGTATTTGCTCTTGCAAATCGACTGAGAGGCCCACACTGCCGCGACCCTGCGCATGTCGAGGAACGTTGAACTGGCCATGATCCCTCAGTCGTTGCGTGGCAGCAAGCATTACCTCGCGCGAAGGAGTTGGTCTGTTTGGAAACATTTCCACAAACATGACCACGGCTCGACGTAGACTGTTCCCACTAATTGCGTATAATCGCACCATCTCCACAAGTTCTACGTTAGAATAATTTTCCGTCATTTTACTTTTTTTACACACACAAACAACACACGCGTGCGCCCGCCGCCCGCCGGCCGCCGGCGCTCGCCGCGCCGCCAAAGCTGCGGGCGCGCCGCGAAGCTCGAGCTTGTTGCTACCTACTCGTGGTCGGGTGAGCGGGCGTACGCGAACGAGCGTTTATTTTTTAGTGCTACGCAGACGTGCGATTCGTATTTACAGATTTTGAAAATATGATTATTATTTTTTCATATTCTTTTTATAATTTATTTGTAATAAGTATAAGCAATACGACTGCTGCTATGAATATGGCGTGAATGCAAATCAACAAGTTGTATATATTAAATCAATAAAACAAACATTACACACACTACCATGTATTTGACACACACGCATATTATACCCTTTCAAAAAATTTAAAAATGGAACAGTGGCCGAAATCTGTCAATACCATTCCAAACTCTCAGAACAACAATAACTAAATGTTTATATAATTTTTAACGCAAATTTTGTTGCGAACAAATTACAAAAACACAAATGTTGAAAAAATTTCCACGAGCAGGTTTGAACCTGCACCCTTCTGACATACCGGGTCAGGTGCTCTTCCAATTGAGCTATCGTGGTTCTAACCAGCCCGCCGAAATTATTCAACACTATTTACTTTTTACTTTGAAAGCCAAAGGCGCCCATTCAATGTTAACAACTACCGTCATTAACATCCGACATTTTTTTTTAACAATAACTAAAGCTATAGAAGGATGGCTAAAATAAAAATCGTGCAACTATGTTTAGTTCCGTTCTATCTTATGGCTAGAAAAAGAGGTTGGAGTGCGACAAATGGTTTGACACTTAGTTTTTAAAAAACTAGATCCCTGGTTCCTGCCTGTCGAACAAAAGTGTGAGAGATATTGTAAAATAAGTGTTAATAGAAATGTTTGTTGATAAATGATTATTCCACCCAACCCCTTCATCATCATCATCATCATCATCTCAGCCAAAAGACGTCCACTGCTGGACAAAGGCTTCCCCCAAGGATCTCCCAACTCCTTAAGTATCGGTAAAGATTGTAGGGCTATTCTTACTTCATAAGAAAGTTTCACTTATTATAATAAAATCACAAATGATGTTTTTACTTTGCCCTTTGAGAAATTTAAGACCCACGTTAAGGAAACACTTTAAAAAAGGGCTATTACAATGTAAATGTTCATGATAAGAATGCATGGAACGGATGGGGTATTTGACAGGTTTTAGAAAAATATGTCTAATGGTTCATTGTAGCATAATTTGCAATTTGATTAATTCGTTATGAATTTCTTTATTTTTTATGAAAATCGCCATTAAAATTCAAATTAATAAAATAGCCGCCAAAACGCTGAAGATGCCATGCATGCAGGTCACGTGATGTCGTGACGTCACCTGCTTGTAAGCAAACTTTTAGCTGTCAAATTAAACGTACAAAACTTTGATTGACATTTACTGTAAACAAGCTGGTGACGTCACTCCAGATTCAGCGTCATCCCGTGTGTTTTTGATCACGTGGTCAATCATAAAAAAATTATTATGTTATTAATGATTTTATATAAAAATCATACTTATATTAAAATTATGTGCTGGCTAAATTAGTTTAAAAACATGTTTACTATTAAGTTAACAACAGTTTGATCAATATGTTCATTGTAGTCAAATACCCCATTCTCGCACATTGTATAGGTATAAAGCGTCATTATAGTTTTGAATTAGTACATGTAGGTTATAGTGCCCGAATACGTTTTTTTTAGAATAAAGTGTAATGTTAAGTAAATGTATAGGGTTAAGCATTACTTGTATAAGCGGGCTCTTAAAAGTTTTTAGTTGTAAGTACTATATGATTTGGTATCGACATACTATTTCTTTTGTAAATGTCGTTACTTCTATTAAAGCTGTGGAGTTTCTTGCGCCCATTCTTCTCCACAGCTAAAAAATAGACGTCCTGAACGGGTAGTAGGTAAAAAATGTATGGACGATTCAAAAGCACTTTTAGTAAGTTTATTTGAATAAAAAAAATTATCTTTTGACATTTGAATCCTGGATTACCAGTAATCACGGTCACCCTACCACCGGATATGTCGTTGACCGCACGGAGCGAGCGGTCACGCCACCTACCAAACGTACACGACTCACTTTGTACATCATATCCGGTGAGATTGAGTGGAACTATTAATATTGGAAAGGCTACATACTGTAACTTTTTTGAATGTTACTGAACTAGCAAACGAGATAGAAAGATCTTATCTTATCTTAGTGGGGCCTGCTGAGGTTTCCCTCTATCAGTAACACTTCGACCCATCGGGATCTTTTGTGCAACCCCATCCTTTCACTCTTCCTCCCCTGTAAAGATAGATGCCATAAGTTTGGTAACGTCCTTAAGAGCGAAGAGCCTGAAGTCCTTTGGTTTCGGATAGGCCGACCCCAGGAGTCCCATTCTTTTCCTAGCCAGAGAGTCGCAGTCACACAGACAGTAGGTGCTGCATTGACTCCGTTTCCTCTCCACATGCCCATGCATAGATAGATAAAATCGTTATTGCCAACACAAATGGAAACAAAAGGAAAACAAAACAGTTAAACAAAAACTTAAAGCTAGTATATGGGCAAAGGCGGTCTTATCGCTACAAGCGATTTACGACGAGGACACGGCTTTTTATTTTTTATTGTGGCACGCCAAAATTGCCTCACCCTGCCTGATGTAAAGCAGCCAGTGAAGCCCAAGAAGTGAAAGCGTTCATCACAGCGCTACCACGCTATGCCGAACGCTCACACTATGGCGGCCTGCATAAATGCTTTTTCACGCCCCGCTTAAATAACCCGGGAGAGAAAGAGGAGGGAAACACATGTGCGGGAAGCGCATTCCACATACGGGCAGTTCGGCAAAGGAACGATTGTCCAAACTTTTTGGTACGTGTCTTGATGGTCAGCACGGTATGAGGGTGGCTTCTCAGACCTGCACGCGTCGATCTGGAAAGGAATGAAGAGGGAGGAATGAGGTTAAAGAGCTCCTCAGAGCATTCCGTGAGGTATTGGTTCGATTTCACACTGTTTCGTTTCCCGGAAAGGGTACATCAGGGTGCCAAGTGCGAGTTTCATTCGACATTCGATCACGTTATCGAAAACGAGAATTTGTATGGCAAAATGTTAACTCCTCTCGTATGCCGCCAGGAGGCGCTGCTTCAATGCCATACTAATTTTCGTTTTCGTAAACGTAATCAAATGAATACGGATAGTAAACTAAACTCACACTGGGCACCTAGAACTATGGGAAAAATACACGATAGTTACTTTTCAAAATAGCAGAAGCGAGACCTGGATCAGTAGGCAGCGAGAAACTTATGGCTCCCGAATGCCTGTGCAATCCTTCGCCCTCAAATATTTAAATGATATGAAAAAGAAAAAGACTCCTTTCCCGAGCTGAGCTTTCCTGAACACGTGAGCGGGAAGCGCATTCCACATACGGGTGGAATGCGCTTCCCGCTCACGTGTTTCCCTCCTCTTTCTCTCCCGGGTTATTTAAGCGGGGCGTGAAAAAGCATTTATGCAGGCCGCCATAGTGCGAGCGTTCGGCATAGCGTGGTAGCGCTGTGATGTACGCTTTCACTTCTTGGGCTTCACTGGCTGCTTTTCATCAGGCAGGGTGAGGCCATTTTGGCGTGCCACAATAGAAAAAAAAAGAAGAAATTAAATTTAATAGTGTATTGTTGTTACTAAACAACAATACACGATTAAATTTAATTTTAAAGAAATCATAGGTCGGTTAAAACATGGTAAGTACCTACATAGTTAGTGAACTGTCTGAAAAGTGGCGAGTCTATCCGGTCACCAATAAATCTTAAGAGCCCTATTACATTTTGACTATGATTTTTGCGTAAAATGGCCATTTTTGGCGTTCTCGATCTCAGAAACGAAAATACATTAACAATTTTGACTTAATGAATAGTGTAGAATAGCTATTGGCATAGTTCGTAGCGGCCTCGCTTTTTGTAAATTTTGCTTAACTTTTTAATGAAACCTAAAATGCGCGAAGGCACTTTTTGAGCTCCTAGATTTAACTACTGTTCTAAACAAATGAAATAAAAAAAATAGAATGTTATCTCTTAAGTATATAGTCGAATAGTTCGTAGCGGCCTCGGAATTTTTAGATATAATTGATTTTACATAGAAAAAAAATCTTATTCTAAACCAAAAAACTTCGAAAATCGCTTTAAGTTCGCTGTGAATTTCTCCTATCTACGATAATATTATTGAGCAAAATTTATACCAGAATAATTGTTACTTCGTGAGGAATAAATATTTTATAATTAATTTATTATCCTATTTCGATAAAAACGATAAATACAACTGGAAAATTACTACAAAATGGGCATTTTACGCAAAAATCACAGTTTTGAGTCGTGTTGAGGTCTCTTAACCACTGTGTTGGCGCTCCCCTTCGCTTGCAGCAACATCGAGGCAGTATTTCTTCGCATAATTAACGAAACTAGGATCCTCTATAGGGTGCCTAGAGTGAGTTTTGTTAAATATCCGTATCAGTATTAGTTGATACTTTTTCAACACTGATAATAATGTATCAGTGTTGAAAAAATTCCACGAGCAGGATTCAAACCCGCACCCCAACCCCCAAGACATGCCGGGTCAGGTGCACTAAGAACTGAGCGAGTTGGATTGAGCCAGGAGTTCGCAACAATATTTGCGTAAAATTATATATAAGTATGTAAATTATCATACTTTTGCAAATATTTAAAATGTCTGACAGCGAATGATAAAGATCTGCTTGATTTTTTTCTAGTAAAATTTACATTGTGAATGAAAAATAATACAAATGTTATTATTATTAGACTTGTAAAGCACTAAACGATCTTTTGCTAAAGCCCTTTGAGCGCCCCTAACTATTCAAACAATGTTGTTTTTTTTAAATATGTAACGGGTAGTACAGTGCCCTGATCTCATTTGATGTTAGTGATGATAAGGTCAATGATGGAAGCGCAGATCACCCGGAATCCTCAACTACTGAGGCACTGACTATCTTATCTCAAGCTGCCGGAACACAACAATGCTACAAACATGGATGTTATGGCGACATATTTAGATAAGGTAGTAATAGCTTGCCAGGCGGACAAACAAGCCCTATCATCAACCAAACCGAGTACCCCCCGCTGAGAATCGAACCCGGGACCTCTGGTCTAAACCGGTGGTCTTAGCCACTAGACCACAGAGCTATATTTATAATTAATTTTAATTATTAGACTTGAGACCTATACCACAGACTGAGGTCCGGTTACGACGTTAAGGCAATAAAAACGTTTTTCGCCTAAAAATAAAAAAAGATATTAATCTTTTCTTATTTAGGCGTATCGTATATCGTATCGTAACTTATAACCTTTCGCATGAATTCTATTAATAGCCCCTTTGTGAAATATTTCAAGCGATCGCTATCACTAATGGCGGTAGACTGTTATTTGTACGTCATAGGCAGTAAGGTAGGTACATTAATATATCATAATGGCACCGATGTTCAACACTAGGTCCAGTGCACACAGCGTTGCCAGATCTACGGATTTGTCCGTAGATCTACGGACTTTAGGTCTTGTCTACGGATATACGGATTTTTTTGGATTTCATCCACCCGACCTAAACAATAGTACAAATATTCAAATTAAATAAAATTTTGTGTAAAACGAAACTTAACTTCAAAAAAGGAAGACCTGCGACTTGCGTTTCGTTTTTTGTTATTTTGTCTGTAATGATTTCTTAAGATTTGGCTGTATGGCTCTTTACCATTGCCTTTCCCTTCGTATATTACAACCACTACTGTCAATGTGAACTTAAAAGTTGTACAATTTTAAATAAAAATTAAAAACTACTATTAAAATATTATATTTTTCTTTGTCTTGGCGATTTTCCTATATTTTTTTTCAATTTCTTTATCGGCATTGAACTTGGCTTAAAGTCAGTCCATCTCTAAATAGTCAGGTTTAGCTTTAAAAAATGTCTGTAGATATACGGATTTTTGTAGAGGCAATCTACGGACTTCTACGGATTTTTAAGCGTAGACCTACGGATTTTAAAAAATTGGATCTGGCAACGTGCACAGAAGACCCAGTGTTAGACACAGTTTTCTTCGCCAAAAAATAACATTATGGAACACAGCTAGGAGCACCCTGCTACACACTACTTTAAAGTTTATACTGACACCCCCCACCAACCTTCCGGTTACAAAGTAGGTGTCAGACATCCTTACGCAAGCGCAAGGGACCATCTACGTCAGGTCATAACGCCAGATCAGAACACGCCGGTACGCATCCTTCATCCGGTACTTTTAAGACTAGTGTCGAGCTAGTCGCCCCGTGGACACGTATAGTCCACTACCTAATATCCAGATAGGTATCCGGAGCTGTAAGCGCGCTCACTTCTAGTTGCACTAAGAGAACAACTCGCAGAGTACCACTGCTTGGGCCGTCAACTCTAAAGTCGACTACCAAATGTCCTCTTTGGTGGCGGAGTTGTAAGCACACTCACTTCTCGGTACCCATCCAGGCACCTGATCAATTCAAATTCCTACGCGGCTGATTAAAGCGGAGGCCTTTGCATCTAGCGGGCACCTCTACTAGTTATCCAGGCTAGTGCCGGAGATGTTGGAATAACCACTCAGTGAAAACCACCGAGCGGCACAACCAACTAAGGGCAACTCACGTGCCCCGCAGGTCTTTTCACTTCAGGCCCCCACCGGACCGCTCTAAGATTTGCTCGCTATGCACGAAATGGAAGCCTGGCCAGACCAACCAGGCAGACGAACATTCCCACTTCTATAGCTAACCACATGCCACCACGAGTCCAACCCATGTCCGGGGCCTGCCGGAGACGCCCGCGAAGGCATAACCGGCAGGGGGCCTAGGATCCGGAACTCCCGTGGTACCCTTGAAAAGACAGCCGGACCCGTAGTTCCAGCTGCCATACCCTACCTATCAGGGTCAGTAGATAGGGACAGCTAGGAGCAGTGGGATACCTACTTGAGTGCGAAAGCCGTTTCATCGAATTTTGATTCTTCGAAAACCTTTTAACGACATCTCTATACTGCAAAGCCTTGTTCAATCGTCTTGTTACTGCGATGTTATGTTACTTAAGAAAATCGCTGATTAACTTTATTTTCTTTATTTATTTAGTGATGCTGTTCCCTATAGAATATCTCCGAAGGTGCTACGTTTCATACGGCCTGAAGAACCCTTTAAGTTTCTCGCGGCCCCCAAAAAAGCCCGGTAAAGCTGTGAATGCCGTATGAGGCGAGGCAATCAGCATACTCCAAAAAAAGGGTTGCGTACACGATAGGTAAATATATAGATCAATCGTTCATCGTTCATTCAATATTGTCAGTTCGCTAACTGCATCTCCCTCAAAACAATAACTAAAGCTATAGAAGGATGGCTAAAATAAAAATCGTGCAACTATGTTTAGTTCCGTTCTATCTTATGGCTAGAAAAGGAGGTTGGAGTGCGACAAATGGTTGACACTTTGTTTTTATTTTTGTATTGTTATGTCAAACGGTCATCAGATAATCGGTGATCAAAAAAAATCTTGAGTCCTTTATAAAGTCACTCACTACATTACCTCAAATATGACGTCACAAATCTGGTGACACCTTTGCTATTTTAGTCCGGTTTCTATAGCTTTAGTTATTATTCTGAGGCATCTCCTGTTGCGTCCATTTTGGAGCCTGGCCGTTGCTATGCAACTGATATGACGTCACGAACGGATCGATGACGTAGTTGAAATGCGTGCTTACCTCTGTTAAGTGACCTACATACTGTGTTTACACTTGCAGTATAGGAGCTGTGATTAGTGAGAGTGTTGTTTACTGAAGGCCTATTGCGAGTTATTCTTGACATTTGATCACGTAAACTAATTAATGAGAATTATTATGGCATTGAAGCAGAGCGCCTCCTGGAAAAAGAAAGAGAAAAGTTAACATTTTGCCATACAAATTTTCGTTTTTGTAACGTAGGTATAGTCGACAATGAAATTGCTTTACCACCTTAGAAGTGAATTTTGTTAGCATATAATAAAACAGCAAGTTCTATTTTTGTTTAAAAGACCAACTGACATAGATACGTTGACATTATTGACAATGTTCCTTAGCGACATTTTATTTTAGTGGAAGTTTTGTCAAAAGTGATAAAGCAATTTCATGGTCGACTATACCTAATCGAATCATCATCATCATCATCATCAGCTCATTTTTATGTCCCCACTGCTGGGGCACGAGCCTTCCCTATGGATGGATAGGGAGAACGGGCCATAAACCACCACGCGGGCCCAGTGCGGATTGGTGGTTGTTAACGACTGCTAATGCAGCCGGGACCAACGGCTTTACGTGCCTTCCGAAGCACGGAGGAGCTCGAGATGATAAATTTTTGGTCACCCATCCGATGACCGGCCTTTGCGAAAGTTGCTTAAACTCAGCACTCGCAGACCGGGCGCGTTAACCACTGCGCCATCGAGCTCCTCAATCCTAATCGAATGAATACGGTTAGTAAACAAAACTTACATATGCCACAGATTACATAATAGTTACCATAGGCACTCACTATTCATTCGATTAAGTTTACGAAAACGAAAATTCCCGTAACGATATCGTAACGTAACGACTTAGTCGTTGAAACCGTTTTAGGTTCAAAGAATTTTATTTTCCCATAAAAACATTATTTACTTATAATGAGAATATATAAAATGTAACATTCAGTTTAATTTTTCTTATTGCTACTTCTGGAACATCGGATATAACAAACTACTCATGAGTCTCAAAAGGACTTTATCTTATTTTTAGTATTGTTTACTATAGTTTGACTTTGTTTTTCTTAAACATTATTAATTTTTACTAGAGTACTGTAGCGGTACTGGAAATACATTGTGGAAATTGAAACTTTTTTTTACATGTTTTGGTTGTCTTCTATATTTTTTGTGTTTATTTGTAATGGAAAGTGTCCTGCTATGATAGGGTATTGTTAGGCATTTTCCAATATTTTTGACGCTGTAAGGGAGGAAAGAGCTGGACACTTGCTGAGTTTCTTGCCGGTTCTTCTCAGTACAAGATCTCCCGCCCAGAGTAGATTTACGAACCGATGGCATAGTGACATTCACAAGAGCCTACATGTAGCCTAAACTGAATAAATGATTTTGAATTTTGAATTTTATAATATTTTTTTCCCTCTCTTTCTGTGTTCATTTTTCAAAATATACATCATTCATTTTTAACAATGAGCCACGATAGCACAGCTGGCAGTGCACCCGACCCGGTATGTCAGGGGGTGCGGGCTCGAGTCCCGCTCGTGAAATACCTCCATTACTGACTTATTCGTCAACTGGCATGTGTGGAAGTGGCGCGAGTTGGCACCTAATTTACCTATTTTTGTACAGTCAGCTACAAAAACGTTTTAATAAATCTACCTTTTTTCAAATTAGGTACAAGTCTTTCACAACAGAATTTGCGTAAAATTACATATAACCATAATAATAATTATACAAATTATAGAAAATAAACTCATCTAGGCTTAGCCAAAGTAACATTAAGAAAACGATAGCGTAGTTCGAAAAGAATAAAATGTATGGGATTGACATAAGCCGCACATATAATGCAAAAGAATATTATTCTTTTCGAACTTCGCTATCGTTTTCTTAATGATACTTTGGCTACCGCCACAGGCAATTGCTATAGACCTTATAAACCTTATAAAATGTATCAATAATACATATTTTTTAAGCTTTAAAAAAATAAGTATTAATTTTCGTGTACACATTCGTCAATCGAGCCGATTTTAAAGTTGTTGTTGCAAGAAACCGGTGGCAAGTGCGAGTTCCATTCGCCAATCGTTAACGAGTTAACGAAAACGAGAATTTGGTATGGCAAAATGTTAACTCTGTAGGTATGTTGCCACGCTATGGCATGATATTGATATGCTATGGTTGATGTTGTATGGGGACGCTGCTTTAATGCCACACTTATTTTCGTTTTCGTAAACGTAATCGAATAAAAACGTTTATTAAACAAAACTCACAGTAGGCAGGCACCACTATTCGGCTGATTTGACACACCATAAGTGCCAAACTTACGCCCCGCCCCCGTATCTTCGTAGGCAATCGAAACGAACTTTTTTCTAAATCTAATTATGTTTTTTCCTTCTTCTATTTTTCTAATCTAATCTCATCTAAATAAATAAAATAAATTGATGCAATAAAATATCTATGACTGTGACTCAGACTAAATAAGTAAGTATAATCTTAAACTTCCTTTATAACATCTTGGAATTTTACGGTAATTGTTCTCTAAAGTTTACGCGAACACTACTGACTGTGCGAATGTGGTGAAATACTATTGTGTGGAATTCAGATTGTGCAGAATTGCGAATAGGAAGAATCGATATTGGCATGAACATTCATTCAATTCATTGAAATGAAACATTACCTTTTAATGTTTAGTAATGTGTAAAATAAACGCGAGTAGATCCGTAAAAGTTGTTTCATTTCAATGTTTATATAAACATTAAATAAAGTACTTAATGTGTAAAATAAACGCGAGTAGATCCGTAAAAGTCGTTTCATTTCAATTGTTATGGTAAGCTAACAAAAAAGTATTATTCGTATGGCTGCCCCTCAGAATAATAAAGGGCTGCCCTTCACAATTTTATCAAAGTTCAGTTCGTGCGCAGGCAGACTTTTTTTAAAAGGCACTAAAGCGCCCATTGTCCTTTTGCCTTACAAATTCTCTTTTGAGTTGAAAAACAAATAAAGCTCGTTGTTGGGGCTGTTTGCCTCAACTACTGTTGATATGTTGTGTAGATGTAAAGAAAACAATGTTTCTTCGATGAGTGGTTTATGGTCACTAAAACTTACATAAGTATTGTGCTCTTATATATAGGGTCTAACAATATCAATAAGCGAACGTTTAAGGGGGCATCTATATATCACACTGAGCATTCTCACCAAATTTGGTCCAAAACTACAGGCTCGTTACCGAGATAATCAACAAAACATTATCAAAATTTACCAAAAAATACACCCTTTTAAAACTCGTACAGCTTTACTACACGCACACAAAGATAGCCGTTGTGTTGTGTATCTGTATACTATCTTTTTATCGACGGCTGCGTGCGTGTTAGTAAAGATACAGCATGTTTCATGATGTGCATTATTTTAATGGATTTAGTTTGTTAGAAAACATAACTTTGAAAAATCACTATAAAACTGAAGCCCATTTTTTGTCATTGTATTCAGAATGATGTATATAAGTACCGCCCTTAAACGTTCGCTTATTGATTTTGTTAAACCCTGTATAGCGCGCGCAGGCGCGTGTGGCCGTGTCAGCACTATGGCTAAGTACTTACAAAATATAATAAATTTACGTGCTCCTACATGCTCCCGATCTAAACAAGAAAAGGAAACACCAATAAAACTGTGTATGTTATAGCTACTGTCTAGTCTATTCTTAATTATTAAAATCCCTCATAGGCGAATCCGCGCGATCAACCATCTGGGTTAATTCGTGTTCGACGCTTGTGGCAGCCCTCGCTGTCAGGTTTAAGTGTTCAGCTCCTGACGTCTTATTGGGGTCTGCTCTTGTTCGTCGTTTGCATTGAAGACCCTTTATTTTTGTCATTAGGAATACTACGCCTGTCCAGAACATTTCATTTTTGTAGTTCGTGTATTCAGTGTTTGGTAACAACACAAAAGGTTCACTGGCCAGCAGTTTTCTATTTTAGAATAAAACGAAGCTTCGATCAATAAGTTTAAAATGTATTTTAAATACCTAATCCAAATAACTTTCAGGCTGTCGGTGACAGATAAAGAATAACTACTTAGTATTTTTTTTTTTTATGCACTATGGCGCTCATTAGGGGAGGCCTATGTCCAGCAGTGGACTAATATAGACCGATGATGATGATGATGATGAAATTTTTTTCGACGCCGCAGGTGGGTAAAAAAACCTGCTCAACCCGGAGCTCGCCCCTATGGCCTAGTAATTGAAATCACCGAATTCCGCATTTTATCATTTCGAGCTCCTTTGTGCTTCGGAAGGTACGTGAACTACATGGATGGCTACAAGTCGCGATGTCTTTAAAAAGAAAGTCCGCATACTTTTTCATAATGAAACCTTGGAAGAATCATCTCAGTAACGACCGATTTTTTAATCACACTATAATATTATAAATGCGAAAGTTTGTGTGTATGTATGTGTGTATATTTGTTGCTTGTTCGGTTGAAATTCGGCATACATATAGTATGTAGTAATCTGGATTAAAACATAGGATATTTTTTATCCCGATATTCCCACGGGAACGGGAACCACGCGGGTGAAACCGGGAGCGACCGCTAGTTATTTATAAATTATTTATTTATTTATGTAGGTTTATTTATATATATATATATTTTAAAGTACTTTATGTATTTTAATTTATAGAATATATAATATGTATGTATTAAAAGTTTGAATCTTTTTGTTGTAATGTTTTCCACTTTTGTTGTCTCTCAAAATTTGCACCTCCCATGTCATTTCTGCACCACCCTATGGTTGAGTGGTAGTAAATGCCTCAGGCATTAAGTCCGCCATGTAATATTTTGTTGCAAAGTTTGAAATAAATAAATAAATAAACCCGTTGGTCCCGGCTGCATTCACAGTCGTTAAGGCGACGCATTGGAAAGTTACGTGGCGGGGATCTTGATTTTTCCCAACAATTACAAAACATATGAAAATGATATTTAATGATATGATTTTTCATTTAATTGACTTTATTTTGCTAGTTGCAGAAATACAATATGCTAACTTTTATAACAGATTAAAAAATATTAAAGTAACCTCTTTTAAAACATAGATTTACATTTTACAGACAAACCAGACCGATTTAAGCATCTAAATTTTCTTAGTAGATTAGTCTTAACACATACTTCAATATGCTAGTTCATTTTTTTAAACTTATTTGTAGTTTTAAGAGCGTTTACGCCGCACACTAGCGCCGCCAATGGAAAAAAAACAAAACTAGTAATTAGAGATAGAAAATCAAATTATGCTCAACAAACTATCTGAATGAAGTAATTTAGCATTTTTACGTCACCTAATGAACACCTGACATGTTATGGTTTAGTAAAATATGGCGTTATAGTTAAAAGTGGCCGTAACGTCTTATTTAACTAAACCATAACATGTGAGGTGTTCATTAGGTGACGTAAAAATGCTAAATTACTTCATTCAAATAGTTTGTTGAGCATAATTTGATTTTCTATCTCTAATTAGTAGATATGTTTTTTTTTCATTAGTGGCGCTAGTGTGCGGCGTAAACGCTCTTAATTGGAAAGAAAAAAAAACAGTTTTTCTTATGATACCAACGCAAACACTCCGTATTGATGTGCGATGCGTCGCCTTAACTACCGCTTAGCTAAGTTTTGGTCGCCCACACAAAAGCAACATCTCTGAAGTTGCGGATATCCAACGGGCGATGACCGCTCACCATCAGGCAACCCACGTGCTCGTTTGCAGACTGTCAAAATTAAAAAAAAACCGCTAACCCTCACTGAGCCCGCGTGGTGGTTTATGGCCCGTTCTTCCTTTGTTTTCATCCATAGGGAAGGCTTCTGCCCCAGCAGTGAGAACATCAAAGGAGCAGCACCCCTAGACAAGTGGCAAAACGCTAATAGAATAGAAATCAAATAATCAATTAATTAATCTTAATTAAGGCGAGGGTGGAGCGACGATCTTCGCAAGGTGGCTGGCAAGAGCTGGATGAGAGTAGCCGCGGATCGTGCTCAGTGGCGTGCACTTGGAGAGGCCATGTCCAGCAGTGGACTAGTATAGGCTGATGATGATGATGATGATGAAGGCGAGGGTTTCCAATAAAACGGTGTTTTTAAATGAGTTTTATTCGAAATGTATAAGGATTTTAAATCCAAAAAAAAAAAAATGTTATTCATTGGCCTTTTATCTAGTAATTTCGGCTGGTATTTTCACGATATTTTACAATTTCCTGCATCGAATATAATATCAAACATATGTCTTATTATTAGACTAAATATCATTTTATTCAGGCTATACACCGTTTCAGACAAAGTAAAATATACCAAACCAATTGTCTTTGAATATGTAATAGTTATTGGTCATTATAATTTTAATAATAAGTAAACGTTCAATAAAATCCACATTATTGCCTAATTCGACGCTCGCGCCATCATTCAGTCCCGAGCGGAACGTCTTCGAAATCTCACAGTCGGAAACGCTCGCCTTAATGGCTTCGTGTTTAGCATTTAGCCAATTTCAAGTATTTTTTATTATTGTAAGGGTACAATGGCGTGGTAGATAAAATTTAAATGGGGTTTCACAACACGTGTTATTACTGGAAGAACTCAGGTGAAACTCCTAGAAATCATATTTATTTTTTAATTATTAGATTTTATAAGGTAATACTAGTTATTAATTTATTCTTTAATTCTTTAATCTTAAATTGTGATGTATTGTACCAAAAAAACTATAACGCCATATTATTTATTAGTAAAAATAAGAACAATGAACCTATTACTAAAAAACCTTAAAAAAAAATATATATATACTGTAATAATTAAAAAATATTATTAAAAGGAGTCCCTTTAGGCAAGGTTCCGAAGATACTGGCAGCGTTCCCCCTTTGAATAGCTAGACTAATTCTTTGTCCGAGGTAGCTGCCAGCTCTTCGGTCTCCTGTGATGTCGACTAATCTTTTTGCTATTTCCTTAAAAAGTAAAAAAAATGATTTTATTGTACGCGATTGACATATTGGGTCCTTGCCTATGAAGTTGACGTTTTTTTCTAACTTATTAATAGGTGTATTACTTCTAAAAGTCAATACCAATTGTTAATATTATTATACACCTTTAATTAGGACTATGTTACTTAGGCTTCAGTAATAACAATGATTATTAATTTTGTGTCTTTATCGCCCAATTTAAAAAAAAAATGACTAACTTTTTTGTTCGCGGAATTGTCCTTTTGTTTCATTGTAGCTTTGAACAGACTTAATTTTTTTTCTTTAGCTAGTGAAACAAACACACTACTCTACAATTTTTATAGTGTTAAAATAAATAGATAGTAAGAAAATTAAAAAAAACGTTAGTATGAAAAAATAAATTTTGTAAAAAATCTTTATACAAAACGCCAATTTCATAGGTAAGGACCTAATATTAAGTCAACGATACGTATAAATGACGTTTATGTTATTCCCATACAATTTATGGGATAATAACCATTCTATTTAATTTGTATTCTATTAGCGATTTGCCACTATGCGCCAGCATGCATCGCTGCCAAGCGATGATGATTTCTCTTTGAATGATCCAGATTTTCGTATAATTAGATTAAGGTAGAGCTCTTGTGAATAGGAGTATATATGTAGCTATATGTTTGAGCGAGACACCTGTGACACATCGTGTAAGCCCTCGCAACAATCATATCGTTATCAGAACACCTGCGTTTTTAGATTAACTCATGTAGACTTATCAACACGGATAGAAGGGACAGCTTAATTAAAAATTAATAAATTAACGAACCATCTTTGCTTTGCTTTCCATTTATCTATTTACAAGTTATAACTTTAGTAATTCCGCCATTTTAAAACATCGCGTCGAGCCGCACTTCTCATCTGCCTAATATTTACATTTGAACTATTCGACGAGTTTGTCGGTTCGTGCTCTTGTAGTGCGTGCACTTGGAAAGGCCTATGCCCAGTAGTGGACTGGTATAAGCTGATGCTGATGGAGGCCATCCGACTACGTTGGAAACTTGGCACTGCATCTTTCTGTCCCCGGTCCAAGATCGAGAGGCATACGACAAGATGGAAGGATGTAGTGCAAAAGGACATGAGGGACTGCCAGGGAACGGAACAGGATGTCGAGAATAGAGCGAAGTGGAGGAAAATGATAAGGAAGGCTGACCCTACCACCATGTGGGATAAAGTCGGGAAGAGAGAGAATTAATACAATGCCAGGAACAGAAATCTTTGTGAAGCGAGAAATAACAAATGACAATAAATTCATTTAATTAATACACCATCAATCTAATCTTTGCTGTTAGATAATAATTAAAGAGTCATATCTAAGCATTCTCAGCTCTATATCCCCGAATTTATCGGCCACTATTAATTGTGATTATAATATTCAGTATTCAGTTTCGTTATAGATACATACGTCTTTTAGTATTTAAGGTATTAAAAAAATGTGGTACGAAAGGATTTTGTTGGTTTTTGGTAAGTTTGAAATAATATTTTTTAATAAATAGAAAATGTAAAATATTATAAAATGTTTATATAATTTTTGGTTGAAAAAATTTCCACGAGCAGGATTTGAACCTGCACCCTTCTGACATACCGGGTCAGGTGCTCTCCCAATTAAGCTATCGTGGTTCTAACCAGCCCGCCGAAATTATTCAACACTATTTACTTTTTACTTTGAAAGCCAAAGGCGCCCATTCAATGTCAACAACTACCGTCATTAACATTTTTTTTTTTACAACTTACAAAATTAACCCTAAATTAAATAGCATATAATAATTTATTAGCTATAGCTAGTTTAGCCTCTTTTTGTACTTCTTACTATAAAAAGATAAGGACGGTAGTTGTTGACATTGAATGGGCGCCTTTGGCTTTCAAACTAAAAAAGTAAATAGTGTTGAGTAATTTCAGCGGGCTGGTTAGAACCACGATATCTCAATTGAGAGAGCACCTGACCCGGTATGTCAGAAGGGTGCAGGTTCAAATCCTGCTCGTGGATTTTTTTTCAACATTTGTTTTTTTTAAAGATGTTTATAAAAAAGAATCATTCATTATCATCATCATCATCATCATCATCATCATCATCATTATCACCGTCATCAACTCATTTTATGTTCCCACTGCTGGGAAACAAATGGATGAAATGAATGGAAATGGGACCAACGGCTTTACGTGCTGTGGCGGCCTGCGGTCGCCACATAACTTCTAATCCTCACGTACCTATGGTTAACCTTTTCACCGCCCAACTATCCTGCACGCGATGTCCCGCTGTACGCCAACGTATAAATGTATTTTATTAAAGTAGGTACAAAGAAGAACTTCTATAGAAGTGCTGGCGTGGACGGCACGAAAATCTCGAACTTCTATAGAAGTTGTAGGCGGTAAAAAGGTTAAAGAGTTTGTAAACGCATTCCTAATCGCGTGTAGATCTGATAAAGATAAGACACGGCATCCTCCCTCCAACATCTACATAGGTAGCTTATATTGTATAAATAGTCTTGTAAGGTTTAGATAATAAGTCAGTCACAATGTAGTCACTGTAAATATACCACATTACATATAGAGACGCAGTCGTTATTACCATCGCCATGGAATCATCCATTACCAACGTCCCATCATCGACCTACGGAACACTGGCTTTATCAGATCTACACGCGATTAGGAATGCGTTTACAAACTCTTTAACCATAGGTACGTGAGGGTAAGAAGTTATGTGGCGACCGCAGGCCGCCACACGTGCCTTCCGAAGCACGGAGAAGCGAGAGATGATACCATTGTATTATCACCTATAACATTCATGTTACCTTCTGTTTCAGGATGTATCCTACATTCACACTCAGTACTAGCGATATGGTCGTGCTTACAAGATGATGACTGTTCCAGCATGGCAGGCAGTGTGTGTGTAACCGGGGAGTGTCTCTGCCCACCCGGGTTGCAAACTGTATTGGGTGGTACAGCATGCGTTGAATGTGAGTTAGCACTAGGGTTGCCAACCATACTTTAAAATAACGTATCCTACGTTATTTTCCATCCCCATACTTTATTCTTTGTAATCAGTCAGGCACCGTAAAACCAGACACAATTGAAAACCAATTGTTATAAGTTCACATGTGAACCTGCGGGGCGTCAGACGTTAATAAAAATAAAGTATGGAAAATAATTTATTTCCGACTAATGCGTGCGTTTGAACCTGTTGACTTAATTTCTGAACTACTGAATGATATTCAGACTCAGGTGAAGTGAAACGAAACGCAACGCTAATTTCTGAACGCGCTATAGAACAATAAAAAAATATTAGATAGTGCCAAGAGTACAAAGAAATATGTTTTTAAACATTTAAATAACAAAAACACAAATGTTGAAAAAAATTTCCACGAGCAGGATTTGAACCCGCACCCTTCTGACATACCGGGTCAGGTGCTCTTAAAATTGAGCTATCGTGGTTCTAACCAGCCCGCCGAAATTATTCAACACTATTTACTTTTTACTTTGAAAGCCAAAGGCGCCCATTCAATGTCGCTGTCGCTGCTCGTGGAATTTTTTTCAACATTTGTGTTTTTGTAATTTGTTCGCAACAAAATTTGCGTTAAAAATTATATAAACATTTTACATTTAAATAAATTTGGAAAATACTTTATTTTTTCTTCAAATTCTATGTTTTATACTAGTTAATGATAGATTTACTTTAATTTCTTGAAAAATAGTTGACAACCCTAGTTAGCACAGCAAATGATTCCACTCCACCTGACGTTATATACCTGTCTAGTGTGAGTTACGGTTAAAGACATTTATTTCTCTAAAGAATATAATGTTAAATAAATAAAAGTTTGATAAATTTAGCACCGGCTAGCATTTTTAAACGGAGTTATTCCGTTCGGATCCCCAAGAACTGATACCCTGGTGGTTCAGATATATTTTAATTGTTTTTTTATTCCGTTCGGATCCCCTAGAACGGATATCTAGGGGATCAGATTTATTTTAAATTATTTTATATTCCGTTCTGATCCCCCGACTGTCTATTGACAAAGATTAACAATAAAGCACCTACACCGGCGAGCCGGCGACTGCGACCAAAATGTTTGTAATGAAACAACAAGGAGGTCTCTCTGTCTCCCTGTCTCCCTGTGACCACGGACCCTGCAAAGGGTTCGAAACGTCAGGATAAACATTAAATAAGTAATGTTTAAAATAAACGCGAGTAGATCCGTAAAAGTTGTTTCATTTCAATGTTTAGTGTTGGCGTAAACTTTAGAAAACAAAATGTTTGTCTTGTTTACTATCCGTATTCATTTGATTACGTTTACGAAAACGAAAATTAGTGATGGCATTGAAGCAGCGCCTCCTGGCGGCCAACGAGAAGAGTTAATATTTTGCTATACAAATTCTCGTTTTCGATAACGTGATCGAATGGCGGATGGAACACGCACTTGGCACCCCGACGCGAAAACAACTGGTGCAGCGTGAAAACGTTATCATTGTCACCGTCACCCTACGGCCCACGAAGTGCCTCTTTACTCCTCGTTTAAAGACCCCAAGTTTTCTTTCTTTATATCTCAATCAATTCTCAATTGTTTAGTTTGCCAGGTGTAAACAATAATGTGTCAAAAAATGCACCGCTTTTACGCATGTGTCATGCATTTAATAAAATATGTTCTCGAAAGGACATTTTCAATTGTAGCTTAAGTTCATTTAAAGTATCACTGATACGTGATATTTAAATTGTTCTCCATTTTCTGTTCGAATTTGTTCGTAACTTGTTGTTTTGCTTCCAATCGTTCTTTTTATTTTCCAAATTGTTAACTTTTTACTTTAGATTAGTTTAAATTATGTACACTGGCCTGCAAAACTAAGTACTACACTTTTAATATTTTTTTTGTTCTAAACTATAGAAGTTAGAGATTTTTAAATAAAAAACGTTTTGCAGCAATTTTTATCAGCTTTCTTTGAAACTAAAGTAAATTATACATTAGTAACATTTTTCCTTTTTGTTTCGAAAGTATATCTTGTGTACTTAAATAGTTATTGCAATTTTAAAAGTGTGATACTTAATTTTGCAGGCCAGTGTAGTTAATTGAATATTTTGTTTATTTTTGTTTTGGGTCAATGCTGTTTACAATTTTTATTGGGATACAAATTTAAAAAGTGTTGGTTTGATGTATCTGGTTGGATGTATCTGGTATGTTTGATGTGTCTGGGTGTTATCTATGTATAACTAGCTGTGCTCGCGACTTCGTCCGCGTGGAATAGTGACTTTCGGCAGCATTTTTAATTTTTGAGGCTCTCGTTCCCGTTTTTGCAACATTTTTCACTAATGCTTCGCTTCTATTGGTCGCAGCGTAATGTTATATAGCCTAAAGCCTTCCTCGATAAATGGACTATCCAACATATATTATTATAATATTTTTTCAATTCGAACCAGTAGTTCCTGAGATTAGCGCGTTCAAACAAACAAACTCTTCAGCTTTATAAATTAATTATTAAATAATATTAAATAATTAAAACAATATAGATAATATAGATAAGTAAGTATGTATTTAATTATTTTAAGTATGTTTATCCGTTGTCTAGTAACCATTTAACGAGTTTCATAACGAAGCTTCTCTTGGGCTAGATAATTGGTGTGATTGTAGGAAAGTTTATTTATTCATTGTACCTTTAACAATAAATAAATAAATCTTATATACGGGTAAACATAAGTTCTTTCACCTCACCTGATGTTAAGTGATGATAAGGCCAATGGTTGAAGCGCACTTCACCCGGGATCCTCAACTACTGAGGCACTGGCTATCGTATCTCTTGCTGGTACAAAATAAAGCTACAAACATTGATGTTATGACGACATATTTAGATAAGATGGTGGTAGCTAGCCAGGCGGACAAAAGTTCTACCACCAACCAAATCGAGTACACATCACGTACCTACCCATTGGGAATCGAACCCGGTACCTCTGCGTCTGAGTCCGGTGGTATTAACCACTAGATACTTGGACGCCCAAAGTAAGGACAGTGCCATAGAACAATTGAATTTCTAAAATGTTTTCGTTTTATAATTTTTAACGCAAATTTTGTTGCGAACAAATTACAAAAACACAATTATGTTGAAAAAAAATGTTAATGATGGTGGAATTTTTTTCAACATTTGTGTTTTTTTGTAATTGAATTTCTATGTGTCTGGTTTAAGAACAACTGAGTTGCTAGACCACAGATGCGGTCGTCAGGAAGGAAGAAAAACGTGTGATGATAGACTATCAGAGTAGGGAAATAACTCCGCTCTTCCTGAGGCCTAACTCCTAACTACTCTCATCATCATCAGCTTTTTATGTCCCCACTGCTGGGGCACGAGCCTTCCCTATGGATGGATAGGAACAGGTCATAAACCACCACGCGGGCAGTGCGGATTGGTGGTTGTTAACGACTGCTAAAGCAGCCGGGACTAACGGCTTTACGTGCCTTCCGAAGCACGGAGGAGCTCGAGATGATACATTTTTGGCCACCCATCCGATGACCGGCCTTTGCGAAAGTTGCTTAACCTCAGCACTCGCAGACCGGGCGCGTTAACCATTGCGCCATCGCTCCTCAAGCTCATAACTACTCTCAGTCTCCACCTATTTAGAAATTGCCCTAATCTTGTCACGTGACTTCTGTTACTATACGTATAGTAGGTAACATAAGTATATCTTCTTGGCTCCCTAATCATTAGTCAACTGAGGATATTGTTTCCAGACGCACCTTATCATACTTCGACGTGTTTTGATGACTTCCAATGCTCGAGGCTGTTTACAAACTTCGAGTGTCGCAGATCAGAGAACGCTACCACTGTGGAAGGTTGGTTGAGCCTTCACGTTTTTGTTTTAAATATTTAACCGACTTCAAAAAAGGAGGAGGTTATCAATTCGACTGTATTTTTTTTTTTATGTTTGTTACCTCAGAACTTTCGACTGGGTGAACCGATTTTTACGATTTTTTCTTTATTTGAAAGCTGGTGCATCCCATGTGGTCCCATTTTAATTTGATTCAGGTCTGATGGTGGAATCCTCAAGGAATTGAGGGAACTCCTCAAATATGGTAGGCATACCTATAGCGATTTTGGTATTTTCAGAAATAAGACAAGCATTTGCATTCAGAAAGTATCATTTGATGAAGTGTAACTGATGAAAAAGACCACAGATTGCCATCGGAACTCCTCAATGAAAAGTATTTCACGGGTGGCGATAAAATATCTCGATTAAGATAGTTAGGCGACTATGACGAAGCAAAAGAAGGCAGGCACCGGAACTCAGTTTTTGATTTCCTACTTTGAGATAGGCGTTTCTCGTTTTCTTCGCTTGTCTCATTTAATTTATATTTCAGTGTCCATAGAAACTGCAAAGCTGTACTTAATTCTTTCAAACCAATAAAATTATGAAAGTGATATTTGATGACATGATTTTTCATTTAATGGACTTCATTTTGCTAGTTGCAGAAACACGATCTGTTAACTTTTATAACAGAGAAAAAAATATCAAAGTAATCTCTTTTAAAACATAGATTTGCATTTTACAGGCAAACCAGACCGATTCAAGCATCTAAATTTTCTTAGTAGATTAGTTTTAACACACACTTCAATATGCTAGTTCATTTTTTTTAATAATTTGTAGTTTTAATTGGAAGGAAAAAAAACAGTTTTCCTTATGTTACGGGGCGCAAACGCTCCGTATTAGATTAATTGTTTAGCGGTGCGTCGCCCTAACTGAACTTTGTCGAAAGTTTCTTTGACATCGGCTAATTGCCTTAAAAGAATTAGTTTGTATGGGGTACTGCAAATGGTTTTTTTATGTAAAAACACCTGCACATCAATCTACACCTATCCAAAACTCCTTCAATAAAGATTCAACCATGTATTACAGTCTTACATTCAACCGTATTACATTCAACCGTGTATTATAGTCTACATTAATTAATTAATCTTTTTTTTTTTGTATTATTATTATTAGTTTTAAGTATTACTTTATTTGAGACCAGCATTGTTGCGTTTCAAACTACTCAAAATGTCATGCTGTGTACACTCCTTTTGGATTACCGTCTAACCAGTAAGGTTAACCAATTATGTTACTGTACTCATGTAAGGATTGTAATCTGTTTGTGTACCTATAGAAATAAATAAATAAATAAATATTAGACTTAATTTTTTTTTATATTAACTAAATTAAATAATATTATATTAAATTAAAAAAAAAAACGGGTAAGCAGTGCCTTGATCTCACCTGATGTTAAGTGATGATAAGGCCAATGATGGAAGCGCACTTCACCCGGGATCCTCAACTAGTGAGGTACTAGCTATCTTATCTCTAGCTACCGGAACACAACAATGCTACAAACATTAATGTTATGGGCGACATGTTTAGATAAGATGGTGGTAGCTAGCCAGGCGGACCAACAAGCTCTACCACCAACCAAACCGAGTACACAAACATGTACCTCCCGCTGGGAATCGAACCCGAGACCTCTGGGTCTAAACCGGTGGTCTTAGCCACTAGACCACAGAGGCGGTTAAAATTAAGTAAAAAAAAGTTTTAAATCTATTGACGAAATTTGACAGTCTGTAGATAGATAGATGGATAATACTTTTATTGCAACACTATAAAAACATAAGCATGAACAAAAGAAAAAAAATATATAAAGTTACAATTTGGCGGTCTTATCGCTTTCAAGCGATTTCTTCCTGACAACCAGTCGGATGGAGAGAGCTAATAAACTTTAAGATCAGAGGTGAAACTATGAAAACATACTAAAATAATGTGTATTTTATAAATGAAGCAAAATAATAATAATAATGGCAATGATAATAATGATAAACATATATACATAATATATAAATACATTATATATAAATAAACCTATTTAAACATAATAGTAGTCTAGGTAAAAAAGTAGCGGATATGGCAGTTTTGCAGCAGGACAGGGTTAATCGGATCTAGGTAGACTTCTGTAAGTACACTTTCGATCCGATCCGAACGCCTCGGTGACCGATCCGATGTGAACCCTTCGGAGAATCTAGTAGGGCACGGGGACACACACTAGTGCGTGATGCCGTTCCCTCTAGAAAACCTCCGAAGGGGATTCGTTTCACACGGCTTGAGGGACCCTTTAAGTTTCTCGCCGCCCCCAAAAAAGCCCGGTGAAGCTGAAAATGCCGGCTGAGACAATCAGCAAACTCTCACAAAAAATAATTATAAAAAAGAAAAAAATGCCCCTTAAATACATATTTTTTTAAAATTAAATTAAATATTTCTTTATTAATCCTTCACAAACATTACAAATTTATAAAGGGTGTTACTTATAAATACAAGTAACCTAAAATTGTGAAGGACTGGTGCCTGAAATGGGTTTATAACAAACCTATAGCACAGGTCACCAGGCCCCATCCGCATAAAGGATACAGAGTTAATTTAAGACAATAAATAAACTAGTCGAGCTAAACAATACTTAAGACTAATTTAATCTAAACTAGCCGAGCCATAGGGTACCAAAACTTCGTGCATGTTAGTGTAGGTAAAGTGAGTGTAAGGTTTTAGTGAACATGTAGCGTTTGTGTGTGGGTTTATGTGTGGGTGTGTAGTGAGTGTATGTATGTTTTAAAAAATCTCTTTCCACAGCCGGGGCCTGCTTCTGCCAAAGCGGTCACCACTACTTCCATGGTCGCTGTTGGCCTTCAATCGAGTGGGGCCAAGAATGCACCAGAGATGAGCAGTGCATGTTCACGCTGAGAGACCCTTACAGTATGACCTGCAGTGAAGGATTCTGCGCCTGCGCAGAAGGATACTACCTAAGACAGAGGGGGGAGTGCAGGAAGAGTGCGTTAGGTGAGTAATAAAGCAGATTGTATAGAATCGTGGACCATATTTTAGAATGTTTTAACGCATAACGCAAGTGCCTATGTTCATTTCAAAGACGTTTTATTACCGTGGCCTAAGTTTTAATTTCGTTTGTTGGCTATTTGAATAAAATACTTGTATTTAGGATAAATATACTAAATAAAGACATCATCATCAGCCCCTCCCGACCCACTGCTGGGCATAGGCCTCTCTTTGCTTTTGCCATCCGCCTCGATACTGCGCTACTCTGGACCACGTGCAACCCACGGTCTTGGTTATATCGTCGACGAAGACATCACACTAATATTATAAATGCGAAAGTTTGTGTGTATGTAGGTGTGTATATTTGTTGCTTCTTCAGGCTGCAACGGATGGATGGATTTGGATAAAATTCGGCATACAGATAGTTTAGAACCTGGATTAACATAGGATACTTTTATCCCAATATTCCCACGAAAACGGGAACCACGCGGGTGATACTACGAGCGGCCGCTAGTTTCAAATAAAATATATGACACTTGTCACTTATGGACAGCGCACCCTTGTGAAGAAACAACTTGTCGGCAAGGTGAGGATGGTTAGTGGACACAATCCTGCTGGACTGGCTGTTCTCGTATTTGGACACTACTTCATCATCAGGCAGAGGAGAGTCGTTTGAAAATAAAATACAATAAAATATTTTTATTTTATTTAGTATTTACAGTGCAAGGCCCAGGTGTAAACCTTGAAGGACCCTTTTTTAAAAGTGCGCCAAAATACAATTTATTGTGATTCTAAATAGTATTGTTATATGTTCCAGCTGTGGGTGACGCCTGCGTTATAGATGAAGACTGTCAATTTGAGGGAGGAGCTTGCCAAATATCGACATTTACATGCGTTGGTGGTAAGATTGCATTTTATTACCTAGGATAAACGTTTTATTATAAATTAGTTGTTATTTTTAGTAACCCTTTTTATAGTGTGACTTTGTGTATATGACGTGTATTACCAATAAATGCTTATTCATTCATTCATTAAAAAATTCATAAAAATTAAATCAACTTTCAAAGTTTAATACAGTTATGAGATTAATTTATCTACTTGCCTTTTTTAAAACATTATAGCAATTGCAGCAGAAGCTAAAATGACTTGTAATAATATGATCATAATATCTATTTATAAAATTAAAGATTAAAAAATGCAATTAAAAGCCTATTGAAAGTAACTGTTTTGTGCTCCATATCAGAATTTGCGTTCAACGAAATTTTTATTAGAATTAATCTGAAAATCTTTACTTACTTATTCTATTTTTATGAAAGTAACTAATTGTTCATTAATTATATAGGTACATTGCGAATAATTTATCATAGGCTTTATTAAGGCGTGCGTCAAATCCAGTTTTATGTATTAAATCATATGCTTCCAGCATCCACGCGTCGAGGAGTTAATGAATCTAGGGCAGAAATAAAATCTGAAGCTCAATTATCAAACCAAACCAGAACTCAGTTGACGAGACAGCACGGTGTGGTGTGTACTGATAACAGCGAATGTAGCTCGCCTTTCGAGTGTTCCAGTTCCAGGATTTGCGTCTGTCCACTAGGGTATTACCCCAATGGCGCGGAAACAGTCTGCTTGGCTGGTAAGTTATTAATTTACCACGATTTAGTTTAGCTGTTGAGGAGCTTTACATCAAATAGGTCTTAGAACAGTGCCTTGGAGAACACCAATCTCAGAAGATCTTTTTAGTATGCTAAAGTTATCAATTGTCAGGCTCCATGGCTTCTTATTTAACTTGTTGATAAAAATTTCACATCAAATAGTAAAGGCCTTCGAAGAGTGCCTTGTCGAACACCAATCTAAAAGGATCTCAAAGGAGCATATAATAATTTTGAAACCGTTTTTCTTAAGTAGAAAAATGTTAACTTAAAATCGTTACAATTGGGTAACTACCAACCAAAATATGAGTGGTTGGGTTGAACATCATTCGTTTAGTTTACTATGTCAAAAGATTTAGTAAAATCTATTGTTTGAAACTGAAAACTGAACATCAGAGGCATGTGAGTGAACCCACGATCTAATGTATTAACTATGTATGTTTTAACAGAGCTCGGGTCTCCGGTCTCAACAGCAGCTGAGTGTGATGGTCTGTTCACCGAAGTACGGGATGGCGTGTGCACATGTCAAACTAACTTCTACTACGATGAGACTATGAGGGGCTGTGTTAAGCGTAACTATTATTTGCTGTTTTTATTTAGATTTTTAGCATAAGAAAGCAAGGGTTGTCTTAGAAGCTTTTATTAATTTTAGACGACCTCCTTGGTCGAGTGACTTGCACACCGCTTTTCAAGGTGTCACCATCTTTGAGGTCCTGGGTTCGATCCCCGGTCGGATCAATTTAGAAATACCTGTTTTTCTAAATTGTTTCGGGTCTGGGTGAGTGTGGGAAACATTTATTAATTTCGTTATCCCTTAACTTTTAATTTTAAACTTTCCAGTAATCAATTGAGTAATGGTTTTTTTAATCTCTATATTTTCGATGCTTCCATAGTTTTGTACTATTGTAACACAATCGATAGGGCCGCAAGTCTCTGTTTTTGGTCTTAAATATCGGGTCTTGGGTCAAGGATCACTAGGAACCATAGATATACCTTTATACCCGTCGCCGAAGTCCAACTTTACCCAAGACTTAGTATTAGGTCCCGGGTGGCTGCCTGCCCACTGGAGCGGAGCAAGTGAGTAATACGGAGCGGAGTTGCGGACTGTGCGAAGATAGGCCGAGTTCTCGCGACGAGTCATTTTAGTGGGCGGCGGCGGCGAGCGGCCAGTTCAGCTATACGCGCTTCACCGCTCCGCTTGCCCCGCTCCTCTTCCGCGCTTTGTATTTCAAATATATGAATCTTTAAACTATTTCGCAAATTCCTGTGCACTGTTGTTTAATATTGACAGGCAGCCTGTCTTGGGTCTCGAGTCTCAGATATCATTGACTCAATACTTAATTCAGAGGGTAATGTTGCTAGCATTATTGGGACCGTTCCCATAAGCCCGCAATTGGAGGACATCTTTTATTAATAGGTATTTAATTTTTAACTTTAAGTTAAGTTATGTTTCTTTTTGTTGCGTAAATGTTTTGATGTCCAAAAACATCCGCCTAGGTCCCCCTTCCCATATCCCCATTCACATCCATTTCGTATACTTTTTTTACTTCCCATACTAAATGTTTCTTCATCTCCACAGCTGTGGTTAGAATAAACGACTTCTGTTTCACCGACGACAACTGCCACACCTTCGGCGCGTACGCGCGGTGCGGCCCGCTCCAGATGTGGGGTCTGAGGAACTGCGAATGCGTCCCTGAGTTTGCTGTGTGGAACGACAATCGGAGGATGTGCATGCTGTTCGCTGGTGAGGGTTCTAAACTAATTTTAAAATTAGGCAATTGGGAAAACACGCAGACCTGGGTCGAAATATTTATTTGTTCTGTTTTGCGGTGGAAACAATTTGTCCATGGCGGTCGGAGGCAAGGCAGTTTGTTAAAGAAAAAAAAAAAATTTTTTTTTCTATCTTCATAAATAAAAAAAAAAAAAAAAAAAAAAAAGAGTTAAGTGCTCGCCTTATTGAGGCCTCCGATGACAAGAAGGCTGACAGTTACCTCTGCCAGCGTATTATCTTGGCAATCCAGGGGAGTAATGTTGCCAGCATTCTTGGGACCCATGAACCCACAGTTGGAGGACATCTTATATTTATAGGTATTTAATTTTTCTTTGTTCGTTGTGTTTAATTTATTTGTATTAGTTTTTTTAAGTTAAGTTATGTTTCTTTTTGTTGTATGTGTAAATACCTAACTTATAAAATATAGTTAGGTATTGGGAAAGAATAATCAAATTTTTCAAATATTGTTTTCTAAAGTTTACGCGAACACTACACATTGAAATGAAACAACTTTTACGGATCTACTCGCGTTTATTTTACACATTACTTATTTAATGTTTATCCTGACGTTTCGAACCCTTTGCAGGGTCCGTGGTCACAGGGAGACTGAGGTGTTGGTCATCTCATAATTAGTTGGTAGCTTGTATACCCTCATTTAAATTTAATCAGGTGCGTTCCGTTTTACGCAGAAAGAGCTTACAGTATCTTTTGGTCTGGCAGTATGGTGTCGGGGCTGGGATTTAATATTTTGTATGATGGGATCCCAGGCTGGTGGTAGATTCCAACCATCTTCTCTATTAAAATTAGGATGTTTTTTAATTTCAATAGCCTCGCGTATCATCCTAGGGATGAATCGTTGTTCTTTAACGAGTATTTGTGGTTTATCAAATCTGATGTAATGGTTGGGCCCCTCTAGGGAATGTTCGCATACTGCAGACTTATTTTCGCGCCTATGCTTGACGTCGGCTATATGTTCTTTAACACGGGTACCTATACTTCTCTTTGTTTGCCCAATGTAAGAGAGCCCACAGTCGCAGTCCAGTTTGTACACGCCTGCATCTAGAAGGGGTATGTTGCACTTGACAGGTCGTAAAAATTGGTTGATCTTCTTCGGCGGCTTGAAGTAAGTGTTGATTGAAGCTCGCTTTAAGATATGTCCAAACTTGTCAGTGACACCTTTCATATATGGAAGTACAGCAGGTTGGCGCTCGACTGTGGTTGGTTTATTGCGTTTTCTGTGACAAAACCGTGGTACTTTCAGTTTATTATCCTGTAGTACGTGCTTGACATGCTGAAGCTCAGCAGCCAGGTGTTGGGTGTCACAGATACCGCGTGCTCTCTGAAACAAAGATTTCCCTACAGTAGCCAACTGTCTAGGATGGTGGTGAGAATCACCATTGAGATACCTATCTGTATGGGTTACTTTACGATACACAGTGTGACTCAAACTATGATCCGGATTCCTGATAATTAAAATATCCAAGAAAGCTAGCTTACTATCTGCCTCTAACTCCATTGTAAATTGTATTTTTGGATGTATGGAGTTAAGATGATCTAGAAAAGCAGATACTTTATCAGTTGGTAGGATAGTGAAAGTGTCATCTACGTACCGCTTGTAGAACCTAGGGGTTACCGGTGCTGTGCTCAGGGCCCTCTCCTCGAAGTCTTCCATAAAGATATCGGCGACGACGGGCGAAACAGGGGAACCCTGATAAACATTAAATAAGTAATGTGTAAAATAAACGCGAGTAGATCCGTAAAAGTTGTTTCATTTCAAATTTTTCAAATTGACATCATTTAAAGGAAACTTATAAAGGAGTTCTTGGCGGGAAAGTGAAGATTCGTGTCTGCGATTTTGTTTTATTTTCTGAAATTTATGTTAAGTCGAATATTAATGAGAAATAATGGTCGATTATTAACCGTTAAGTGTTCGTGAGTGTGCATGAGTGTTGGCAAATGAAACAAAACAGAGCAACGTTACTTTTTCAAATTGTCTCAAGAATTCTCAGTAAAGCCCCACATCTTTACTGAGATACTCGAGGGGTTGGGGGTATATCATTCTCACTTTTCATTTCTATTATCATTCATCATCATTTGAGAAACGTACAAATTAAGTTTTCGACTAAAGGACTAGTATCCATGGTCATGAATAAATAATAAAAAAAAAAAACTTATAAATACAGTAACTGTTACTCTAGCTAACTGTAAAAATACCAATTGGTAGCCGACTCCACGCAGCAGCAGCAGACAACGTGCCGTCGCGCCATTAACTAATTTCATAGAAATAAGTACATAGATACATACATTGAGGAGCTCGATGGAGCAGTGGTCAACGGAGGAGCTCGATGGCGCAGTGGTCAACGCGCCCGGTCTGTGAGTGCTGAGGTTAAGCAACTTTCGCAAAGGCCGGTCATCGGATGGGTGACCAAAAATTTATCATCTCGAGCTCCTCCGTGCTTCAGAAGGCACGTAAAGCCGTTGGTCCCGGCTGCATTAGCAGTCGTTAACAACCTCCAACCCGCACTGGGCCCGCGTGGTTTTCCCTATCCATCCATAGGGAAGGTTCGTGCCGAAGCAGTGGGGACATAAAATGAGCTGATGATGATGATGATGATGAAGTACATAGAAACCAGTAGTGTCGCGACGACATGTCGTCTGCTGCTGCGTGGAGTCGGCTACCAACTGGTACCTTTGTGATTACGAGATGATTCATACCATAAAATGATTGACTTGAAATATTATAAAATAATAACTATTTAATCCTAGGTATGGATCACAATCGCGAGCTTAGGTCCGGGGCTGATTAACTTTGGGACCATGGGGACCGGCAGCTCGAAAACTTTTTCAAGAAATTTCCGCTCGCTTTATAGAGACCACTGGTGATCCTCGAGCTGGCGCGTGTTTTGGCCAAAGCCTAAGTTTGGTCATCCAAAGTGGCAACGCCACCAGCGTCCTGGGCACTCTCCCGCTTGGCAGAAATTTGGAGTCCCTTTTTTATTTGTAAAAATGATGTGTATATTAATATATATATAATTTATTTTATCTATATTTTTTTTAATTTCTCTTAATTTGTAATATTGTTGCATCGAGAATTGTTTTATAAATAAATAATTGACGACCTCCTTGGTCGAGTGGTTTGTACACCGGTTTTCATGGTGTCGCCATCTCTGAGGTCCCGGGTTCGATCCCCGGTCGGGTCAATTTAGAAATAATTGTTTTCTAAATTGTCTCGGGTCTGGGTGTTTTCTATGTATAATAAGTATGTATTTAAGTATTTTAAGTATGTTTATCCGTTGTCTAGTAACCATTTAACGAGTTTCATAACGAAACTTCTCTTGGGCTAGATAATTGGTGTGAGTGTAGGAAAGTTTATTTATTTATTTATTCTTCTTCAGGCATCGGTGAACGCTGTGAAGTGGACAGTGACTGCTTAGCTGGGGAGTTGGAGATCCAGTGCGTGCTCAATGAAGAGGGGTACGGCGTCTGCAGCTGCCCCGACGCTTACGAAGCTATTGATGGGCTGTGTCTGCTGCTGGGGCAAGGTGAGACGGTTCATCATGGTTCACAGATCACATCATTATCATACTTACTTATTTATTTATTTAAAACTTTTGCAACATATATTATATGGCGGACTTAATGCCTGAGTCATTCTCTACCAGTCAACCACAGGGTAGTGCAGAAATAACAAGGTAGGTGCAATTGGGTGAAGACAACAATTTAGAAATAAAAATAATGTATTATAAAACGCACAGTATATACAATTTATATTAATATACTTATATACACAAATATAATGTATATTATTACATAAACTACTTTTACAAATATAGAACAAAAATACACATATAATACATAATTTATAAATAGGAAGTTACTGAGATGATTCTGGTAAGGTTTTATCAAAAAAGAGCATACGGACTTTCTTTTTAAAAGCGTCTTAAGCTTACTTACATGTGGTCTTTGGCAATCGCACTAAACAATCTAATTTGTATTACTTGTGAGATACATTGTGTTTTCATGCGATGGCCAAGTCAATCTATTTATTTAAAACATAAAAGATTTTATATGTTGATACGGTCAATTGGGAGAGCATCTGACCTGGTGTGTCAGAATCAGATTCAAATCCTGCTCGTGGAATTTTTTTCAACATTTGTGTTTTTGTAATTTGTTCGCAACAAAATTTGCGTTAAAAATTGTAGAAACAAAACAAAAACATTTTATTGATACGGTCACTGTATGATGTTGTTAGGTTAGCTAATTACGTAATAACCATAGATCGGATTAGGTAGAGTTTTTGACATACCTTTGCAATGTTAGCATATCATGGATAATCTTAAGCAAACTTAGTTTTTTCCAAAATTTGGATAAAACAAAGTATAAGATTTTTGAAAATAATCTCCAGTAACGATCACCTAAATCACACCTTGATAGTCTGACGTGCAAAAGAGTTAAAAGTGTATTTTCTCTTATTATTTTAACGGGTTATCCATACTATTGATAACGTTATGACGCAATTCACAGAAAAAACTCTACATATTCCGATCTGTGGTAATAACTTAAGACAGAAGGTCCCTTAGGTAGAGACTGAATAAATTAACCGACTTGGTATTATAATGGATCTCACCATTTTTTACGGTAGAAGAACTGAGTTGCGAGACTTGTGTTTTTTTAAATATATTGGCAAGTCATAGTGACTACATCCTGCCTGATGGTAAGCAGCCGATGCAGTCCAAAATAATGAGAGCGCTCTCCACCGTGAAACAAGTTATTTATTTATTTATTGAACCTATCATTTACTTGGTAGTCCGCTTGCCTCCTTTAGCGCTTGCTTGCTGTGCTTTAAGTTCTTTCACAGTCTTCTGTTCCTCAATAAGAAAAGCTCTGACAATGCGCTGCTTGACACACTTGTGGCAGAGGACTCCTCCATACACACGCTTCACCGTTTTTTTGCGGTAACAAGCGCACCCATTCATGACCGCCTGCATAAATGCCGTTTCACGCCCCGCTTAAAAGACCCGGGACTATACGAACTGAGAAACACACTTCTTTACAAGTTTGTTTTTGACGGTTAGATTTTACACATTTAAATATTACGGGATGACAGCAAGGAAGTGTTGACCCATATTTTCAACGATTATAGGACAAAACTGTCTATAACTGGTTCCTATCGAACACTGGTGGAAAAAAAACGATTTCTAGTAGAGATGGGCCGAATATTGGTTTTGGTATACGAATATTCGGCCGAATGTTCGGTTTACATTAAACAAACTGAATATTCGCCTGAATAATTCGGTTCATTTAAGCGCGCTTTGTCTATCCAAACACGTTTGTACAGGTTCGCACCGCACCGTGTCAGGTCAAGAATCACTCGCCGCCCGCCACAGTTGTTGTTAGTTGCAATTTCACGCACGTCACGCTAGTAGTTATTGCGCACTAATAGTTAAAGTTATTAGCAGTGAAAAAATTCAGTGCTTACGTTACGTCAGCCTTCCCGGTAGCATAATGGTCATTGCAGCCGCCCGGATTGCGGAAGATCCAGGTTCGTTTCCTGGCTGGGTAGGGTAGGCATTTAATTTTTTCACTGTATTTTATAAATATTTAATTCAGCTTCAGTGCACCATTAGCACTTAAAAATAAAAAAGTAAGATTTTTTTATCGATTCATTGATAATGAATGAGTACTTATAAAAGTCTTATTACAAGCCTTAGGTCTTAAAATTGTACAACTTTTATATTCGGTAATTATTCGTCAATTAAACCGAATATTCGGCCGAATACGAACATGCAAAAATACGCCGAACATACCGACTACCGAATAATTACCGAATATTCGGCGCATCTCTAATTTCTAGTAATGTTCTCTTTCAGAACTTGATGACTCCTGCCAGGTAGACCTGGAGTGTGCTACCACCGCCAACGCAGTCTGCCAGAGCGGCAGCTGTTCCTGCGGGAATGGATACCAACAGCTTGAGGACTTCTGCGCTCCAGGTGAGGGAATCGTGATATACCATAACAGCTATACTACACAAGCTCTGGCTGAACACGGCGGGTTTTCCGAACATAAGCACAGTTTTTTTAACCCTATTCTTGGCATGGTGGATTATTTCAGACACTTATCTAACTTAGGTACAAAAAATTTCGAGTAGTGAAAAAAGAACACATTTTATACAAAACTAGCTGAACGGCGGACTCCGTACCGCTTTGACAGTTTCCATGACAACGAATCAAACAAATCATTCGTCCGCTTAAGAACACCCGTATCCCATGATGGACCCCTATAGCAGCGCCACCTACCAGATCCAATTGTAAATCTAAACCATTCTCGAATCCACTTAAACACACACAGAAAATTTCATCCAAATCGGTCCAGCCGTTTAGAAGGAGTTTAATAACATACACACGCACAGAAGATATTTATATACAGGGTTGGGCAAAAGTAATGGCATAATGTAAATGTGCCAGTATTTTTGCAAATGGCGTCAAATGTCATTATGTTTTAACAATTGTATTGTAGACAGATAGAGAATTAATTGACAATAAGCAATGGAGCGATACTCACCTGAAGAACGCGGAATTGTTACTGCCTTTTTGACCAAATTCCGGACCATGTGATCTCTGCTTTGGCGATTTGAACTGGCCAGAACTTCTTTCTTTGGGGCTTTTTGAAATCTCGCGTTTACCGCAACAATCCACAAACATTGCAAGTTTTGAAAACCAACATTGAAAAAGAAATTACCAATTTGTGGTTTAAGATCTTTATTTTCTCAAAAAGAATTACAAATAATTCACTTACCGAGAAAAACATTTTCAACTATAACAGAAATTATCATGAGTGTACTAAGTATACAGGGTGTCCCAGGTAACCTGTACCAGCGGAGGTCTGTGGTCAGAGGACACTAATATCTATCCATTGAACCCCCATGTATGTTCCGCAATATTTCGTAGTTTTCGAGATATGATTTTTTTGTTTTATGTATAATATTTTTTAAATTTTAGGCTGTTTTAGGTATAACTTTTTCTGAGTGGTGTTTTTTCAAGATTTTTTTTGCTAGTTTTATTGTTAAAATGTGTATTAATCTGTAAAAATACAGAAAACCCAAATCCTAACTTTCAATAGTTTAAAATTTGAGCACAAATCTAAAATTTCTGTTTGAAAGAAATTTACACTTGACTTCAGATAGAAAAATAAAATATTTACAACCGACCGGATAACTTTTGAGTAATTTTAAAAACATTATGGGTTTCTTAGCTTTCATTAAAACATAAAAATGTTGGTACTACATAGGGCATTTTTATGTGGAAATGGAATTCAAAGTTGATACAGTCTTAAACCGTGAAATTTGTTTCATGCATTTGAAGTTACTTTTGTTAATTTTTTGCGATTAATATGGTGAATAATTATAAATGCCTGGTTAAAAGATTTAAAATAACACATTTAATTAATTATTAACCCGCAATTTGTCTTAATTTGGTAATTTGGCTTTCAAAGTAAAAAGTAAATAGTGTTGAATAATTTCGGCGGGCTGGTTAGAACCACGATAGCTAAATTGGAAGAGCACCTGACCCGGTATGTCAGAAGGGTGCGGGTTCAAATCCTGCTCGTGGAATTTTTTTCAACATTTGTGTTTTTGTAAACTGATATAATTATTATTGACAAGATCTCCCGCCCAGAGTAGACTTACGAACCGATCGATGGCTAGTGACATTCACAAGAGCTACTTGTAGCCTAAACTGAATAAAAATTTAGAACTTTGAATTTTGAATTGTTTTCAGTTATCGGCGGGACATGCTTAGCTGACGCTGACTGCGTGATTGATGACACCATCTGCTCATTATCCAGTGACACCTGTCAGTGCAGGCAGGAGTACGTGGAGTCGGCGGACTCATGCTGGCCAGGTGAGATGCTCTCGATGCTAAAGAATCATAAAGTCAATACCGGTTGTTAATATTATTATACACCTTTAATTAGGGACTATGTTACTTAGACTTCAGTAATAACAATATTTTGTGTCTTTATCGCCTAATTTTTTTTTAATTGACTACATTTTTGTTCGCGGAATTGTTTTTTTGTTTTATTGTAGCTTTGAAGGGTCTTGTTTTTTTTCTTTTTAATGTCTGCTATATTTAGCTAGTGAAACAAACACGCTACTCTACAATTTTTATAGTGTTAACATAAATAGATGCTAAGAAAATTAAAAAAAAAATTAGTATGAAAATTAAAATTGTATAAAAAATCCTTATACAAAACGTCAATTTCATAGGTAAGGACCTAATATTAGTATGATCTACAATACAACTTTGGTATCCCTTCCAGTGGTCTCCGGCTTTGGTGCACCGTGCAACGTGTCCGAGCAGTGCGTGTCCTCAATGGGTGCGATGGCGAGCTGCTCCGGCGAGCGATGCATGTGCCATGAGGCGTCACACTTCAGGGACGGCCGGTGCTGGCCAAGGACTGGTAACCACCAACAGTCTCTTACAACAAACACTGCAGAGACCTATAGCCACTGCTGAGTCTGCTAGAGGATTCCTACTATAGAGACGGCCGGTGCTAGACGAAGACTGGTACGATACAACTATACAGGCACAGTAAAACCAGCTGGCGTGCTGCTCCAGCAAGAGATGCGTGTCCCATGAGGCATCACACTTCAGGGACGGCCGGTGATGGCCGAGGACTGGTAATATCATCATCATCTCACATAAAAATGTAAAATAATATGTAGTGTTAATTCCGCTAACTCACTCAGTACGCACGCACCGCTCTCCCACCCGCAGAAAGTTTGCACATGCAGGAGAAACAATAGGTGCAAGCGAAAACCCCCTGTGTGGTGCCGGGGATAAAGAATTGCACCACCCCATCTCTTCCCGTGGGTGTCGTAAAAGCCGACCAAGGGACCATTCCAGAGGATGGGCAGCAGCATCTCTCTGAGGTTACCCTCAACCTACTGCGATCGCCAACCCGCCTGCCAAGCGTGGCGATTACGGCAAATACCCCTCATATCTTAGGGGGAGGCCTTTGTCCAGCAGTGGACGTCTTTTGGCTGAGATGATGATGATGATGACCAGTTCACCATTAATATATGTCATCATAATCACGAAAAATATCAAAGACGCGAATACTTTTCTACATCAAACAGAAGAAAAACAGAACTAATTTAAGTGATCTATATAGGGGGTGAACTGGTGATACCACCTAATTAGAAACGATGATTATGTACGTATACAAGTAGAAGGTACATACTATTACTTAGATAGCACAGTAATGCACCTGGCCCGGTATGGGTGTGGGGTTAATCCGCTCGTGCAAATTGTTCCAACACAACATTATTCGTCATAGTGAGGAGTGTAAAAGTTTTGCAATGTATGTTATGTCCTTACCTTAACATTTTTTATAACATTATTGTTTTTATACTAACGTTTATTAAATTTTCTTAGCATCTATTTATGATAAAACAATAATTGGTGTGTGTGTGTTTTGTGCAGGTATCTTCGAGCTCTGTGACAGAAGCAGCCAGTGCTATCTGGAGGAGTCTTCAGACATGGTCCACTGTAGGAACAGCATGTGCCAATGTGTGTTCGAGTACCCGTACTCTGAGGAGCTGAAGACTTGCCGTAAGTAGTGTTATTAGCGGTGACGGCAATAGCTCGAAATAACGAGACTACAAGTGCCCAATGTGAATTTTTTCGAAGACGAAAACCCCGCCCGATCCTCTAAATGACAGCACACATTTACAGAATACACTAAACATGCACACTATTTTAGGCCCAAGACACCGTACTCGTAGATCAAGGGTACGAAGAACCGGTTCACACACGCTCTACACCAGGTACAGGCATGTACCTGGGCGCTTCTCTCCTCCTCCACGGCCCGGTCCACCCGAGCCGAGGTCTGTGCCTTTAGAGGCGCCCGATCCGAACCCTTCGGAGACTGGTAGGGCACGGGGACGCGCACTTTTAAGTGTGCGATGCGAATTCTCCGAAGGTGTTTCGTTTCAACACGGCTTGAGGTACCCTTTACGTACCTCGCCGCCCCAAAAAAGCCCGATGAAGCTGAAAATGCTCCCTGTGGCAAACAGCAGTCCCTCCAAAAAAATGAAGTAATTTTGCATTTTTACGTCACCTAATGAACACCTGACATGTTATGGTTTAGTTAAATAAGGCGTTATAGTTAAAAGTGGCCGTAACGTCTTATTTAACTAAACCATAACATGTGAGGTGTTAATTAGGTGACGTAAAAATGCTAAATTACTTCATTCAAATAGTTTGTTGAGCATAATTTGATTTTCTATCTCTAATTACTAGATATGTTTATTTTTTCATTAGTGGCGCTAGTGTGCGGCGTAAACGCTCTTAAGTTGTATACTTTTTTAATTTTTTAATTTGTAATTCATTAATATCTGGCAATATCTGTCAAGAAATGACAGTTATAATGCGAATGACGGTTGACAGACTGACTGCCGTGACTTAAGGTGGAAACATACTGCTAAAACGCGACGCAACACCATGTATCGACACCCGATGTGCACCGTGCACATTACCAACACGCAACGTGATGCTACATCACGCTCCGCTAGTGTCATAGTATCCTGAAGGACGTAAGTGACAAAAAATATCTTAATACCAGGAATGTTCTCGAATGACTGACGCGTGGCGTCGGGTGTTAACTAGAAACACACTGCGTGCCAAGCGTCGGGTGGCGTGTGTACCCCCTCTCCCGGCAACACGCCGATCTAGATCGACTGGATTTTTCCGCGTGGGAGTGCGTGTCATCACATGTTGTGTTTTATATGTGCACCTGACCATAATAAATGTATGGGATTGATTACTACTGACACGCGTCGGATGGCGTGACGTGGCGTCACGTTTTAATAGTATGTTTCCACCTTAAGTTATTATTCTGAGGCCGTGACGGCATTGTTGACATTTCACTTTTTTAAAAGCAAAAGAATTATGGTTTATGCAGCCACGTTAGCCATTTTTAAAGTAACACGTGTGCCTTTTGAAGACTCAGTGTTTCCATATTAAAGAATGTTAATAATTAAATAACTCTTATCTGCGATTCGATAAAAATAGGTCAAAACTTGGTTTAGGTAGCAAATAATATTAGCTTTACTATAACACTAAATTCTGTTGTATACAAGTTTAGCATTTTTTCTAAGGAAAGTGCCAGTTCTCCTTTCGTTTTCGCTTTCGTAAACGAATGGCGAATGAAAGTCGCACTTGGCACCCTGGTGTTAACCTCTCAACCGCGGAATGCAGAATGCGGAAGTACCGCGGAAGTATCACGTAATTTGCAAAATTGCGAATACCTAAAGTCGATGTCCACTAAAATAATGAATAAGTTGCAATTAAATCATATTTTATCATTTTGTAAACGACAATTATTTTATTTACTAATTGATATATTTCCTCTGCCAGTTATCAAAATAAATGTGATTACTGAAATAGTTTATTAGTTGTACATGATCAAACTATTTATTCTAGATTTTTTATAAACAAACTTCTTCATACAAAAGTAGGCTCTATTTAGACGACATAGAGTCCATAGAATTCGATCGCTCAATTGTCAAAAATGTTTTCTTAACTATCCGTATTCAGTCGATTACATTTACGAAAACGAAAATTAGTAAGTATTACGTTTTTTTTTTCTGTTGCCGCTATAACAACGAATATAAGGTCCTTACCTATGAAATTGGCGTTTTGTATGAAGATTTTTTATAAAATTTTATTTTTCATACTAACGTTTTTTTTTAATTTTTTTAGCATCTATTTATTTTAACACTATAAAAATAGTAGAGTAGTGTGTTTATTTCACTAGCTAAATATAAAAGACATTAAAAAGAAAAAAAATCAAGTCCCTTCAAAGCTACAATGAAACAAAAGGACAATCACGCGAACAAAAAAGATAGACAATTTAAAAAATAAATTAGGCGATAAAGAAACAAAATTAATAATCATTGTTATTACTGAAGCCTAAGTAACATAGTCCTAATTAAAGGTGTATAATAATATTAACAACCGGTATTGTCTTTTAGAAGTAATACCTACACCTATTAATAAGTGAGAAAAAAACGTCAATTTCATAGGTAAGGACCTATTACTAAAGAACAGAATAAAATAAATATTTAAGGGAGCTCCTATACAACAAACGTGATTTTTTGCCGTTTTTATAGATAATGGTAGGTACGGAACGCCTCGGTGGCCGAGTGGCAGAGTGCTCGGACCGATACCCGAAGGTCCCGGGTTCAATTCCCAGGTCGGGCAAAATGTGTTTCGGATTTTTCGATGCATAGCCCGGGTTTGTGATCACCATCCCGCATTTGGCAAGCGTGGTGATTAAGCCATTACCCATCAATTGTAGCGATGACTTGATTTCAATGATGGAGGCCTTTGCCCAGCAGTGGGATAGTTATAGGCTGTTTTACTTTACTTTTACGGAACCCTTCGTGCGTGAGTCCGGCTCGCACTTGGTCGGTTTTTTATATAAGAGTAGACAAATGCCTCCACTGCACCTAATGTTAAGGAGCCTATTACATTTTGACCGTGATTTTTGCATAAAATACCCAACTTCGGCGTTCTTGTTCAGAGAAACTGAAACCCTTAGACAATTTTGACGTATTGTATGGTGGAGAATAGTTATTAGTATAATTCGTAGCGGCCTCGCTTTCTGCAATTTTCCGTTATCTATTTATATAAAGCCAAAATTCCGAAGCTAGTTTTCAGTTAAACACGCTGACGGCAATTTTCAAGTACATCGATTGAACTACTTTACTAAGCAAACGAAATGAAAAATATTTATAATATCTCCTTAGAGTGGTTAAGTTCGTAGCAGCCTCTGAATTTCGAAATATGAATGGAATTTCTACAAAAAAAATCCATTCAAAGCCATAAAACGTTCAGAATTAGCTGTAAATATCTCCTTACTCCACTAATATTATTAAGTAAAATGTACGCCAGAATTAACGTTAGTTTATAAGATTTCAAATTATATACTTTTTTTGAACGATAAGAAATGATTAAACTTCAAATAAATGTAATTAAAACTGCACAAAATGCTATTCTTGCGATGCGTTGGTCGCTCGTAGAATACTGAGACAGCGCGAGCGCGCGCATTTTGTGATCGGCCTCCAAAATATTAGTTTTGGCGACGGAGACTGGGTTAATGTATCGACCATTGGTTCCACGATAGTTGCTTGTTCACATCTCATTAAGAGCGTTTACGCCGCACACTAGCGCCACTTATGAAAAATAAAACATGTCTAGTAATTAGAGATAGAAAATCAAATTATGCAAAATCATTTTACGTCGTTCACCTAATGAACACTTCATGGTTTAGTTAATTATGACGTTACGGCCACTTTTAACTATAACGCCATATTTAACTAAACCATAACATGTCAGGTGTTCATTAGGTGACGTAAAAATGGTAAATTACTTCATTCAAATAGTTTGTTGAGCATTATTTGATCTTCTATCTCTAATTACTAGATATGTTTTTTTTTTCATTTGTGGCGCTAGTGTGCGGCGTAAACGCTCTTAATATCTTTTGTTGTTTGTTACAGGTTCTTCTGCCGCTGAACTGAATGGGAACTACTTGATATTAATGATTTCCTTCACGTACCTATATTTCAGTTAATGTGACATATTATTATGACAGTGGTAGAATGTATATAACTGTGTTAATAGACAATGTGTTTGTCAAGATTATTCTGTAAGTTATTATTTTTAGAAAATAAAATAGAGAACAAATCACTCAAGTGCTTTATTTTATAACTTTTTTTATTTTAATATGTTTTTGTTTTGTTTATATAATTTATAACGCACATTTTGTTGCGAACAAATTACAAAAGCACAAAAGCACCTGACCCGGTATGTCAGAAGGGTGTAGGTTCAAATCCAGCTCGTGGTTTTTTCAACATTTGTGTTTTTGTAATTTGTTCACAACAAAATGTGCGTTAAAAATTATATTAATAAAACAAAAACATTTAATAAATAGCTTGCCTACTTCTTAACTGATCTTTAGTATTTGTAAAAATATTATGATTGGATGTTAACCCACTTACTCCTGAATTAACTTTTTTTGTAAGATTGGTTTGAAATTTCATATACTTATTAAATTGATGATAAATAATCCATAAAAAATAATAAAAAAAAT
The DNA here is from genome assembly GCA_947562085.1 of Eudonia lacustrata. Classification (NCBI taxonomy): domain Eukaryota; kingdom Metazoa; phylum Arthropoda; class Insecta; order Lepidoptera; family Crambidae; genus Eudonia; species Eudonia lacustrata. The sequence continues at coordinate 5,525,862 of OX387333.1, read as the reverse complement.
AATCCGAAAAGCCGGAAAATGCCGTGTCTTAAACGACACAGTAGGAGAATATGCTACTATGATAGCTTATTGTTCAGATTTATTACGGCTCCATCATAAATTGACAAAACGACAATAAAACACATGAATCTCAATAAAATGTTTCATTTAGGTATTTTTATACACATATGGTTATTTTCTGCATATGATATTCTTCAAAACATGTTTTCGGATGCAATGTTACATTGCATTTCATACAATAAACATTTGCACTATTATGACAGACACCACAACGCAGTCGAGCCTCTCTATAGTTTATCAGGTGACCATTATGAGTATACTGCATTGCTGTGGCTCTACTTTGTAATGGCTCTTCATCCCTATGACTGTCAGCTTTCTTGTTTATTTCAAGAACATATAGCGACATTCCTCCAAAGTTTCAAATGATCCAACTGCCCACCATTATTTTATCTTGTCATGTTGTTGTGTGGCCATATCAAGGCAATGACTCATTAGTGAGAAGAACCACTTTGTCCTACGGACACTAGTCCTATAAATACCAATATTTTGACCTTTTAGATAGCTGTCTAAAGATAAACAGTCATCCTCACTAGCATCAGAAGAATCTTCACGTTGAATTTCAGCAGGTGCTCTGAGATGAGACCCAGGTAGATTTTGGAGAAACACATAGTCTTCATCTCCAGAGTCTTCATCTGTAACTTCCACGCTACAGTTTTCTGGCGGCATGTCAGTTATAGAGTCTGGAACCTCGTTTTTATCATTTTGCTCCAACTCTTCAAAAAATTTATTCAACGACAGCGGGATTTCAAAATTTTTGTAAGAAATACATAATATTAAAGAAATATGCAATAAAAATAATAATTATTATTTTTAGTTTCTTTTTAAATAATAAAATAACGCAGTTGGAAAATGTTCTAATATTGAATAGTAGTATAGTAGATAGTAGTACATTCTCCTACCGTGTCTTATACGGAACACCTAAAGTAAAAGGCAAATACCATATGAAATATTATAAAATAACAATTTGTTTTTTTATTTTCTTACAATATAGGAATAAAATATTGATAATCTGTTCTTACACAAATACAAATCGCGATAAAATATTATCCCAACTCACCTTGATTTAGTCATTGCAATAATCACAAAATTCAAACTTATTACAAACAAAATATATTAAATGTAACTCACAGTTATTACTTCACAATAACCATGTATAATCTTGACTATCAGATCCAACACAAAAAAAAAGAACAAAGTACCCACATAAACTTTTATATTTTTTAAAAGTTGGTGTGTCGTTTAAGACACAGTAGGGGTAAGTGGGTTAATGACGAGTAGATGGTAGTTGTTGACATTGAATGGGCGCCTTTGGCTTTCAAAGTAAAAAAGTAAATAGTGTTAAATAATTTCAACGGGCTGGTTAGAATCACGATGACTCAATTAGCTCACCTGACCCGGTATGTCAGAAGGGTGCAGGTTCAAATCCTGCTAGTAGAATTTTTTTCAACAATTATGTTTTTGTAATTTTTTTATTTTACTTAGAGAAATGGCTTAGATCTCACCTGATGTGAGTGATGTTATCATCACCGGTCGACGGTGGAATCCTCAACTAGTGGGGCACTGGCTATCTTATCTCTAACTGTCGGAACACAATGCTACAAACATTGATGTTATGATCGCGAAGCTTTATGCGCGTTGTTTGCGCGCTTTGTCTACGATTGCTGAAATTAAGCAACTTTTTGACGATGGCCGGTCATTGGATGGGTGACCAAAAATGTATGTGCTTCGGAAGACACGTAAAGCCGTTGGTCCCGGCTGCATTAGCAGTCGTTAACAACCACCAATCCGCACTGGGCCCGCGTGTCATAGCTCGTTCTCCCTGTTGTTCTCATCTAAGGAAGGCTCGTGCCCCACCAGTGGGGACATAATATGAGCTTATGATGATGATGAAACGTATAAATGACATAACGTAATTTTTTAACGTTTATTCAAACATTAATCTATTTTTTATTTGACATAAGTACCTATAAATCTCAGAACAATAAAACTAAAGCTATATACTTCTTGGCAGGAAAGTGAAGCGTCATGTCTGCGGTTTTGTCTTATTTTCCAAAATTTGTGTTATGTCGAATATTAATGTGAAATAATGGTGGATTATTAACCGTTAAGTGTTCGTGTGCATAAGTGTTGGCAAATGAAACAAAACACCCTCCCAACGTCCTCCTTTATTTTTAATTTTTTTATTTCCTTTTTGAAATCGGTTTTTTTTAATATTTTATTTTTAGTAATGGGTAGACCTAACAAGGATGCTTCTCGGATGAGGAAACGTCGGCCTAGTACGTAGGGGTATTCCTATGTAAAACTTCAATCTTAATTAGGTATTGTTCATGTACGAACTGAACATTTTGCCATATTGAATCGTATGAAGTAAGCCCAACAAAAGGTAACGCTGTAAATCGTTGAGGAATTTCCTCGCTTACTATGGTCTCCAACATCAGACCTGTACTGACACTTATAACCCATATGGGTGCAAAGTTCTCATCAATAGAAATTAATTAAGTCCAAACACAAGGTAGCTACTGAGGAGTTTCCTTGACTGTCCTTTGTCTTCATCACCAGATTCCTAATGACAGTCACAACCCATCTAGGTGTAAAGTTCTCATCAATACAAATTAATCAAGCCCAAACACCAGGTAATTGCTGTAAATCGTTGAGGAGTTCCCTCGACTGTCTTTCGGCTCCATCATCAGATTGACTCCAAACCTTCACTAAACAGTAGTGCTTTAAAATACTTAATGAAAAAAAATAACAAACGCACTAGTCGCCACTACGATTTTCGAAGGTTCCCCTCGATTTCTTCAGGGTTCCATCATCAGATACTGACTTGGTGACCATGGGACCTATACCTTGGAAGTATACCCTTTCAAACAAAAAAAGAAATGTCCAAATCGGTTCAGGCGTCTTCGAGTAATACGGTACAATATACATACATAAAAATAAGATCCCGACGAATTGGGAACCTCTTTTTTTGAAGTCGGTTAAAAACAGATTTATATGATGGAGCCCTGTACCCAGCAATATGTAGGCTAATTACTACTAAAACACAAGAAATATGCTAAAGTCACAATGTAGATTTTTCAACTAACTACAATCGAATTTACATAGCAAATAAATCAGTCATAGTTAAAATATTCAAACGGCTAGCTGTTAAGGGTGCGCCGACCAAAAAATGCCAAAAACGCAATTTCGGTTAAGTAGATATAATTGTGTAATTTGACAAATTGACAAATTGTAAACGTGTTTACAATTTGTCAGAACCATAAATTCATAACACGCTATAGTTTTTTCTACAATATCATTTAAAGTTGGGCAAAAATCATGAAAACGAGTGGCGGCGTTTAGTAGATTTCTTATAGTTTATCTAAATTATTGTACCTCTGATTTTGTCTAAACAATCATCAATGGATAAACTACAAATTGCTAGACTACATTTTCGATTCATCAAGTGGTTATTTAAATAATTATTTTTTATTAAGCACCTTAAATTCCCCATACAAAATTAGTATGGCCGCGCGGCATCAAATAAATATGGACGACGACATTTCAAATAAAACATATGACACTTGTCACTTATGGACGGCGCACCCTTAAGTTAATTTATTTTTGATTATTGAACTAAAACCTTTTTGTAATGAATATAGGTACCTTCAGCGAAAACATGGCGAGAACCGTAGTTTCTTTTTAAATAGTTTGCGCGGCAAGTGATTCCGCTCCACCTGAAGATATGTGGAAATATTAAATAAATAAATAAACTTTCATACACTCACACCAATTAATTATCTAGCCCAAGAGAAGCTTCGTTATGAAACTCGTTATATGGTTACTAAACAACGGATAAACATACTTAAAATACTTAAATACATACTTATTATACATAGAAAACACCCAGACCCGAGACAATTTAGAAAAACAATAATTTCTAAATTGACCCGACCGGGGATCGAACCCGGACATCGGACCTCAGAGATGGCGACACCATGAAAACCGGTGTACAAACCACTCGACCAAAGAGGTCGTCAAATGGAGTCCAGACGCGAAGACAACTGGTGCAGCGCGAAAACAACGCTGCATCAGTCATCCCTACCCTGGTAGTGAGCGTGGCTGATGACCACAGACCTATTTGGTCGGTGCTGTATACAGCCTATATAATTGTCCCACTGCTGGGCAAAGGCCTCCACATCATTGAAATCAAGTCATCGCTACAATGGATGCGTACGCGGCGTCTATTGGCGGTCCCGTTGGTTCGCACGCAAACGGCAAAATATGCACCCACTGCCCAAGCTTTGGGTCTATTCAACGCTTTGATCGCTTAGCAACCAGATCTTGATATTTTTTGTGTACCTATTCATATATTTATAAATAGTGTTATACGTTTTTTAGAAATTAAGTAGTTACTTATCTGTCTGCACAAAATGTAATTGGCCTACTGCACGCTTTACGGGTAGGTAGAACTGTAATAGAATATTTAGCAAAGTGTTGGTGGATTGGCAACACTCCTTTTCTTTTTGTCTCGAATTGACAGGTGTTTTTATTTGCTCAAACCCCTAAAGGCTTAGGAGTTTTGGTCTTTCTGCCAACGCTTGTTTCTTTATTTATTTTTTATTTTTTCTGTCTCTTTTGTTTGTTTGTTTGTGTGTTGTCCGTATAATATTGTTTTGCACCGCGCACCGGCGCGACGACAGGCTCCGCCAGAATACCAGCGTTGTTGCGACATGCTTCGTTCGCAACAACACAAGCTGAGGCGGGTCCTGATTGACCTTTTGTTTGTTTTTTATTGTTATGTTTTATGTATGTGTGTGGTCAATAAATGTTTCTCTCTCTCTCTCTCTCTCTCTCTCTCTCTCTCTCTCTCTCTCTCTCACGCTTTGGGTAAGGGTAAGTGTAGTGGGCAATTCAGATTTAAATAAATAAATAAATGGATGGGTAATGGCTTAAAATCACCACGCTTGCCAAATGCGGGTTGGTGATCCAAACCCGGGCTAGGTATCGGAAACAATCCGAGATAGGTAATACATATTTTTTTGCCCGATCTGGGAATTGAATCCGGGACCTTCGGTATTGGACCGAGCGCTATGCCACTCGGCCACCGAGGCGATATTCAGTGGTGTCGTTATTCATTCCACCGGTGCTGATGACCAATTAAATTTACCCCTTTTTTACCTGGAGGCGTTATTCAATTCAAAATTCAAAATCATTTATTCAGTTTAGGCTACAAGTAGCTCTTGTGAATGTCACTATGCCATCGGTTCGTAAGTCTACTCTGGGCGGGAGATCTTGTACTGAGAAGAATGCAATGCCATAACACTATACAACGTGTACCAGACAGGTTCAGCCATAATCAAGGGTTTCAAATTATCCATAGTATAGACCCTTTCTATAAATACCCTAGTAAGATAAGCGCAATTTAATTTGTTTTTGCATTTACAAACAAAGTTAATCTGTCGTTAATTTAAAATCAAAACAAGCTAAACCCATCACTAGGAGGGTCATGAACTCTGTAAGATGCCTACATTGCACCTCCTGTTTGTAAAACTGTGTGCCCTAGTTTTGGCCACCACGCCCCCTACCAGGCGCACAGTTTTATAACCAGGAGGTGTACCGGGTGCCTAGTGTGAGTTTTGTTTACTATCCGTATTCATTCGATTACGTTTACGAAAATTAGTATGGCATTGAAGCAGCGCCTCCTGGCGGCATACGAGAGGAGTTAACATTTTGCCATACAAATTGTCGTTTTCGTTTACGTGATCAAATGGCGAATGAAACTCGCACTTGGCACCCTGTAGTTCGCCCGCTCAAACAGTTACCGGCTAGCTACTGTCGGCGCGGGCGGCGAACGTCAAAACCTTTGACGGCACTAATAAAACAAAGCCAGATAAGTAGGCAGCTATTTTACTTTCGTGATTTAATAATTTGTATTAAGTAGGTACCTAAGTAATTATCATCAAAGTAATAAAAACATTTTCATTTTACAGCGCATTGTTTCGACTTTACGTACGCTTACCTACGAGTAGGAACCTACATAGGTCCTTGATTATAATGACTTATTTTTGAAATAACTAAAATAAACTAAAGCGAAGCACTTTGAGGTGTAGTTACAAAATAAATAATCGTACTACTCTAAGGTAGATACGCCTACCTAGAACTAGGTACTCTAAGTCCTAGATTGCAATGACTTATTTTTGAAATTACTAAAATCAACTAAAGCGAAGCACAGGTGTAGTGTAGCACGTAGCACCCTAGCTGTGATAAAAAAGTCCACTCCACTTCACATAAACACATAAACAGCCCCGACACAAAGAATCATTTCGTAATACTCCTGATTACTTAGAAATGCCATATTAACATAATAGGTAGTCGAATCGAAACCGAACAGCAAACAAACGAAAAGTAGGCATGCACTCTGAAAGCTTTCATAAACGACTGCGAAAAAATCGTAGGCAAACAAACCTACCGAGGCGGCGCCGGCGCCGGCGGGCGTGCCGCCTACTAGAAACAGGAGTTGCTACTTTTTTAGGGATCGAAAATAATTATTGTGTAGACTTGATAATAATTGTGAATTATTGATAGATAGGCTTAGATACATTTTTGCATTAACAAATGTCAAACATAATCACGCACAATCCATAATCCGTGCGGAAGTTCAGATTCAGTTCAACTCAGACGGGAATCGAACTATGCAACTTTTGCAATCCGGGCGGCTGCATTTTAACCACTTGACAAATGAGTCTGGACTCTGGATTGGACTGTGAAGACTGGTGTTGGTGGTTGTTGGTGTTGGTGGCGGAAGGTGCGTGGTTCGATTCCCGTCCGAGGTGTTCAACTTTTTTCAGTGCAGTGCAGTAACTTGCAATGATTTTAGACTAGTAGGTAGACATTTATACTGTCTACTTGCAATGCTAGTTACTTACTACTAATACTTTCCGAAGTCACAGAATACAACCAACACCACTCACTGGCATTATGTGTATTATTTTTACGTTTGTTGCTATTAATTTAGTCAATTGGTGATAACATCTTCCATCACACGTAAGTTTTATTTAGTACTTAGGTATGTCACCGATGTTTGAAAATGTTATTCTTATTATCATTACATTATTGTAAACAAAAACGAAAGTGTTAAGTATTGAAACTTTGTGTGATACAACATAGTTAATCTTAGTTAACCTAATAAAATTTCATACAAATAGTTAGTATTTCAGGAATGCTTACATTTTATACCGGGTCAATCAAAGCGGTTAGAAAAATAAAATGAGCTACAGAACCCTTTAAGAAAAAAGGCACACGCGCACGCTTTCTTGTGACTCCGCCTTTTTAGGGATCGAAAATTAGACTTAAGTTACCCAAACTAGCGATATTTTTAAATTAGTAGGTAAGTAATTTTTTATCACTGTTCAATTTATTAATTAGGCGCGCGCAGGGTAGTTATGCGGAGTAGGTACCTAAGTTACGTAGCGCTAGCGCAGGCGAGTGTAATCGCGTTTCGTTTAATCAGTTTAAAATGTTAAATTAATCAGTTAAAACTAAAACTGATGTATTTTTAAAGCGAAAACTAAAACAACGAAATTATTGTTGCGACTTAATAATTTACGGATGGTAATGTTTTAAATATTAAAAAATGTAACCATTGCTTACGTTGTTAACAAAAAAAAACCCTTTTTTGACCATTTTTACAGTATTACTTTACAGGTACATACCATTTACATTTAATTTTCTCAAAATCTTAAATGTTTTGGATTCGAACCTCCATACTAATTAACCGTCAGAAGTACTTACCTGATAGATAACACATTCCTGACCTAACCTGGTGATAGGAACAGGGAATAATTGACTAAATGAAGTCTCAATTTTCTTTTCAAACTAATAAAAGTAGGTAACTCGTAACTCGTTTTTAGTGAAGAAAATAACAAAACGGAACCCTTAAAATTTTATCAAAAATAAATAGGTAGTTGAAAGCGGGCGGAGTCAGCACAATAGGCACAAGAATACTAGGTTCACAGCAGAGGCAAAAGAGGTGAACTTTAGGTAGTAACACTAGACAGAGTTCATTAATCAAATCAGCTGATTGAATAATGTTGTCATAATGTCGATAAACTCGTATTATTTTCAAAAGTATGTACTTCCACAATGACCGAGATATCAAGAAATGTTTTGATGTGTACCAGCTCACTAAAAGTAACTGATTAGGTACGTGAAATATGGCTGGCCCTGCTTGATACAGATTGTATAGATATACGTTGATGACAAAAATAATCAAATCCAGAACATTATACGTATAAAGAGGAGTTTGATGGCGCAGTGGTTAACTCGCCCAGTCTGCGATTGCTAAGGTTAAGCAACTTTCACAAAGGCCGGTCATCGGATGGGTGACCAAAAATTTATCATCTCGAGCTCCTCCATGCTTCAGAAGGCACGTAAAGCCGTTGGTACCGGCTGCATTAGCCGTCGTTAACAACCACCGCCCGCACTGGGCCCGCGTGGTGGTTTATGGCCAGTGACGGTAGCAAAAGTAACATTAAGAAAACGATAGCGAAGTTCGAAAAGAATAAAATGTATGTGAAAGCAAATGACGATTAACATTAATAATTATGCTAAAATTTAACAAATTAAAACTTTATATTTTTATCATTATTTATGTTATACTTAATTGTACTTAAATTAATTAATAATGTTACTGAAAAGAAAAATAAAAGGACAGTGTATTGACTAACGGAGTAAAGGCGCCATTCTGGCGCTACTCGTGGTGGAATAGATAAGCATTTTTCGTGTCTCTGTAACGAAATAATAAATAATTACCAAGTAAAGTGTCTATTTATGAATCCCTGGTTGGTGCAAGTTTTCAATCAGAAGTGGGATGATCACAACGCAAACCTGAAGACAGCCAATAAGCCAGACTATTAAAACTGTGAGTTATCAAAATCTATCTATTCATCTAACTGCCGGTGTTTTGCAGTAGTTCCCCTAGTTAGTTGTGATTTTGAATTGAGAGTGTATAAGATTTTATAACGTGCGTGGCAGGTGTAATGATTTAAACAAAAGTTTTCTGTGCCGTAACGTTTAGCTTTTAAAACAACAAATAAGATGAAAATAAACGTTATTTCGTTGTTACAATACACATAGATATGTGACTGGTGTTAATCTCTAAATACAATCAGTGTTTTTTGGAAATTCCAAAGATAAACTTAATGAAATAGAATTCAATTGTGACCATTACCTTTAAACTTGTTATACTTTACAATTACCGTGTTATTTTCTATTATAGTGTTACAGTTCTTTTGCTTTTCTCTTAAAAATAACTAGCAAGATTTAATGTTTAATTGAGTTATACGTGGCTTAATGAATAATTGGTTTTAATTCGAAACGTTTTGGATGTTGTTATGAAATTTAATCTTTTTTGATGCGTTTATGCGATATTTATGTATGGTTTGTTTGATGTTCTTATTATTATTTTGTAATTATTTTATTAAGTTTTTGTTTGCGTATAGGCCTGAGACATAACAAGGTTTTTCTTAATAAAGAGGCGTTCCTCTTCTATATTAAAAATAAAAATAAATTATACCTTTATACAATCTAAGGCATATTCGAATCATTAACTATGGGGTCTGAAAGACGTTCTAGATCACGTAAGCGTAAGATATCGAAACATCGTCGCCGTCGTCGTCACTCGACTGATTCAAGCTCTGTTGTTTCTTCCTCAACGGTTAGTAGTGAACGCGGTAAGCGAAGTAAAAGGTCAAAGGGACAATCTAGGCATTATGATGAGAAACGGTCTCACAAACGGTCAAAGAAGATTAGGAAATCAAAATCTTCTAGGTCTAGACATAGATCTAGTAGGCCACGTGCGCAAACACCTCCTCTTGTCCAACAATCAGAAGTAATAAGTGTTCATAATACTAATTTACGCGAACAAAGTTCATCTAATACTTTAGAGACAAATAATGCTCAGACCTCTGTTAATAGTACGAATAATTTTGCAATACCCACACAATCCTTTACACACATTAATGTTATTCCCGAGTTTGACCCTAACGATGGTTCACAGAACATAGAATCTTGGATACATAAAGTAAATGAATGCGCCACTATTTACTCATGGAACGAAACTCAGATTTGTCATTACGCACTAGCTAAATTAACTGGACTGGCTAAACGATGGTATCAAGGGCTTCCTTTTCTTCTTTTTAACTGGGAACAATGGATAGAAAAATTGAAGTCTGCCTTTCCTTCCACTGAAAATTATGGTGATCTACTACAACGAATGTTGCAACTACGTTGTAAGTTAGGTCAACCCTTGGATGTGTATTATTATGAAAAGATGATTTTAATCAATAAGTGCGAAATAACTGACCGCAAAGCCGTAGGGTGTTTAGTACACGGCATAGATGATAAATTTATTAGAATGAGTGCAAATGCTTGTCGTTTCGTGGATCCAGAGCAACTTTTTTCGTATCTTAAAACATTAGTTCAAAGTGATGGATATGCTTTGCAACGACGTAAAGTACCGTGGAATAAAGATTCAGTACAACAGCAAAATTCGTCCTTTAGTACCTCCGAAGTATCTAAACCTGGTATAATTTGTTTTAACTGTGGGGAAGCGGGCCATATTCGCACTAAATGTACAAAACCCATGAAGAGATGTAATTTGTGTCGGAGACTGGGGCACGTAGCTAAAGAATGCCGAAATAATAGAAATCAAACTTTCATGAACTCTTCCGACAATATTAATAATTCCAATAATCTTTTAGCAGTTACTGGTACACCTAGTGATAAAACTGTGATGCGAATCAGTTCAAGTGACATTGATAGCAATAAATATTTCAAAGATATAAAAATAGATGGTTTCGAAAAACAAGCATTTGTGGATTTAGGTAGTAATTGTACTCTCTTAAAAGAAAGTTTAGCTTTGGAAATTTATGGAAATTATCAAAGTGATAAAACTCTTCCAAATCTAAAGGGGTTTGGTAACGCTAGTGTCAAACCATTAGGGATTATTGAAGGTACAGTAGTTATTGATGATGTTAGTGCCAATATTGATTTAGTTGTAGTTTCGGATCATTACATGCCATGCGATATGATCGTTGGACAAACATTTACTGAATTGCCTAACTTAGTAATGTACAAAACATCTGATAGCCTGATTTTTTATAAAGCACCAGATGCTAGTTGCACAGAAACATGTTTGAAGATTAAACTGAATTCGCTGGATAAAGTTATACTTCAACCTCATGTAACATCCCCCGTAGAAGTGAACACATCAACAGATTATTCAGGATCCCTTCTTGTTTCAACTGGTTATTGCTGTAGTGACAAAAAAATACATTGTTTTACCGGGACTATACAATTTTCAAAATAGTAAAGGCTATATCATGGTTTCTAATCTTAGTAAAAACATCTTGGAACTTTTTAAAGGTCAGACGTTAGCTAGAGGCATAGGTTATGAAGAAAATGTAGAACCTTATATCGGCATGACAATGAATACAACTCGAGAAAAAGATGCTTTACCTTTGGACGATATTCAAGTAGGCACTAAACTTACAGACGAAGATGAAGTTTCGCTTTGAACTTATCTGAACTGGGTAAGACTAACTTAGCGAAGATGGTTATTAAACTTAAAGACGACATACCTGTAGTATATAATCCGCACCGCATGTCTTTAAAGGAAAAAGAACAGTTGTCTGAAATATTGAATGATCTTCTTGAAAACGGGATAATACGCGAAAGTTCTTCTTCGTACGCTAGTCCCGTCTTACTTGTAAACAAGAAGAATGGACAGAAGCGTTTATGTATATCGTGCATTAAATCGCAAAACTTTGAAAGATAAATATCCATTGCCTCGTATTGAAGATAAATTAGATTGTTTAGGTGGGAATAGTTTCTTTACAAGTTTGGACCTTGCTTCAGGTTACTATCAAGTGCCTGTAGCAGAGGATCTCACGGCATTTATTACTCCAGACGGTTTATACGAATATAATCGTATGCCGTTCGGATTAGCTAATGCACCCAGTATTTTTCAAAGGGCAATAAATTCTATGTTAAATGGCGTCAAACGGAATTTAGCATTGGCCTACATGGATGACCTGTTGATCCCGTCTGTTACAGTACAAGAAGGCTTAGAGAAACTTGAGACTGACGTTAAACCTTAAAAAATGTGTTTTCTTTCAAAAGAATATTGAGTATTTGGGGTATGAGATTTCTGAAAATGGCATTCGACCAGGAAAGCTTAAAATTGAGGCTGTAAAATCGTTTCCTACACCTAGAAATGTCCACGAGGTTCGCCAGTTCGTTGGATTGTCAAGCTATTTTCGTAGGTTTGTTCGAAATTTTTCGGCAATAGCAAGACCTCTAACGGTTCTCACAAAAAAGAACGAACCGTGGCGATTTGACCAAGCACAAATGAGAGCTTTTGAGACTCTTAAAGAAAGATTAATTAGCCGTCCAATTCTTGCTTTATATGATCCAAAAGCTACTCTTGAAGTGCATACTGATGCCAGCAAGTTAGGTATAGGAGCAATCCTTTTGCAAAATGGTGACAAGGGCCTCCAACCTATAGCCTACTATAGTCGACAAACTTCTCCTGAAGAGCAGAAGTTTCACTCTTACGAGCTCGGGACTCTTGCCGCCATTACAGCTTTAAACAGGTTTAGAGTGTACTTACTAGGCGTGACTTTTAAATTAGTTACGGACTGCAACGCAATTAAAAGTACCATGCCTAAGAGAGATTTGATACCACGGGTCGCGAGATGGTGGATTGCTATGCAAGAATTTGACTTTACGATAGAGTACCGTTCTGGAACAAAAATGACGCACGTGGATGCCTTGAGCAGGAATCCCATTGATTCAGAAATTCCACCATCGCGCGATGACGACGATCAAATTTTTAGAATACATTGGGATATAAATAAAATTGACGTAGCCGACGAGAGGTGGCTCCAGACTGTACAGCAGTCTGACAGTGAACTACAACGAATCGTAAATATTTTAAAAGACCCCGAAACTGCTAACATAATCGAAATTAAAAACAATTTTACCATTAAGAACAACAAATTGTACCCTGTCGTGAAGAACGATGACAATGTCAAGCTATTGTGGGTGGTTCCTAAGTCGGTAAGATGGCAAATTGTCAAGAGTAACCACGATGATGTAGGACATTTTAGCTATGACAAAACTTATGGAAGAGTACGAAAAGTATATTGGTTTAAAAATATGCGCCGTTTCATTAAAAAGTACTGTAAAGCTTGCTTAAACTGTGCACACAATAAGCTTCCTGGTGGTCCAAAAGAAGGTATGCTTCACCCAATACCTAAACCCGATAAGCCATTTCAAATGTTGCACGCTGACCATTGTGGTCCGTTCCCTCAAAGTAAAAAACGCAATTGTTATATTCTTGCAATCATTGACTCGTTTACAAAATTTATATATATAAAACCTGTAAAAAATTGTAAAAGTAAAACTACCATTTGTGTCTTTGATGAATATTTCTCTCTTTTTGGGGTACCTCACAAATTGGTTACGGACAAAGGCACTAGTTTTACAAGTCGAGAATTTAGCAACTTCATGAAAAAAAACACATAAAGCACATAATAAATGCGGTCGCAACACCTCGAGCCAATGGGCAGATTGAGCGTTACAACCGGTCTATTGTCGACGCGCTCACTGCAATAAATCATGAGCGACCAGATGACGAATGGGACATTATGATACCAAAAGTTCAGTGGGGCCTTAACAACACTGTAAATAAAGCTATCGGTAGAAGTCCAGCTGAGGTTTTATTTGGTGTTGCACCAACTGGCGTTTCGGACGGGGCAATGAATTCTATCGTGTCGGAGGGTAATTTGTATGAAAATCGTGATGAAATTAGGGTAGAGGTTAGAGATCGTAAAAAAATTCAGCAAGAGAAACAAAGACATAATTTTAATAAGAGACGAAAAACAGCCCATACTTATGAATTAGGAGATCTTGTTCGAGTTGAACGTGAAATAGGATCTTCATTACCTGGACAATCTAAAAAGTTAGTACCTAAATGTAGTGGTCCGTACAGAGTGGTTAGAATTTTAGAAAATGATAGGTACGAGATCGAAGACACCCCTATTACCAAAAAACCAGGTAAACCAATGTATAAAGCTATATTCGCGGTGGATAAAATACACCCCTGGCTAGTATTTTCCAATGACCATATAGATAGTGATTCGAGTGAGAGTAGTGTCAATTGAAATATACTGAATCGTAAACTAGTATCCTGTAAAATGTAAATTACAATCTTGTTGCTGTTTGTTTGATTAGGTTACTAGCCTTATGTGGCGTTACTAGCCCTGCGTTGCGTTACTAGCCCAGTGTGGCGTTACTAGCCCTGCGTGGCGTTACTAGCCCTACGTGGCGTTACTAGCCCTATGTGGCGTTACTAGCCCTATGTGGCGTTACTAGCCCTGCGTGGCGTTACTAGCCCAATGAGGCGTTACTAGCCCTGCGTGGCGTTACTAGCCCTACGTGGCGTTACTAGCCCTATGTGGCGTTACTAGCCCTATGTGGCGTTACTAGCCCTATGTGGCGTTACTAGCCCTGCGTGGCGTTACTAGCCCTATGTGGCGTTACTAGCCCTGCGTGGCGTTACTAGCCTTATGTGGCGTTAATAGCCACAAGTGGCGTTACTGTAACATTAATCGATACCTACGTTGCTTATAAATTTTCGTTTATTGTTATTTAATTTTATCGATGATTACATTATTATGATTGTTTTGTTTAGCTTTAATTATAATTACATAATTATAATTAAAACAAAATGGAATATATATATATATATATATATAGATATATATAAACTATTATATAGAATGTTAAGGGTACATGTTTCTTTTATTATATTCTTCAACAAATTGTTATATTCAAACACGCGAGGGCGCGTGCAGGGTCAGAAAAGGCCGAATGAAAGCAAATGACGATTAACATTAATAATTATGCTAAAATTTAACAAATTAAAACTTTATATTTTTATCATTATTTATGTTATAATTAAGTACTTAAATTAATTAATAATGTTTATAAGCATTTTTCGTGTCTCTGTAACGAAATAATAAATAATTACCAAGTAAAGTGTCTATTTATGAATCCCTGGTTGGTGCAAGTTTTCATATGGGATTGACATAAGATTGACCACGTGATTTAGCGCGGCTTATGTCAATCCCATACATTTTATTATTTTCGAATCTTCGCTATCGTTTTCTTAATGTTACTTTGGTTAAGCCTACTGATGTTAAGTGATGATGAGGATAAAAAACGGTGGAAGTGCACTTCACCTGGAATCCTCAACGGTACTCTATCTATATTGTTAATAGCTTACTACTGTCCCAAAGCTGGGCAAAAGCCTTCATCTTTGAAATCGAATCATCACTACAATTGATGGGTAATGGTTTAATTGCCACGCTTGCCAAATGCGGGTTGGTGATCAAACCAGCCCGGGTTTGCATTGAAAACATCCGAACACACACTTTTCCCGACCTGGGAATTGAACCTGGGACCTTCAGGTATCGGGTAGACGCTTTATAACTCGGCCCCGAGCCGTTATATCGGCGCTATGTATATAATTACTCGTAGTATAATATAATCCGGCAAAATAACCCCAGAATACGATATTAACGAAGTATATCCGATATTTCTTATGAAAAATGAGCTGAGCACATGCATCAAGGTCATTCGCCCATATAAAAGGTTATTATATTTATTAATTCAATACTCGGTAGTGTTGTGAAAATATCGACAAAATAATATCGATAAAGTAACCTTTATTTGAATCAAACTGTTACTGTAGAGAAGCTCGATGGCGCAATGCTGGAGTTCAGCTACTTTCGCAAAGGCCTGTCATCGGATGGGTGACTAAAAATGTATCATCTCGGGCTCCTCCGTGCTTCGGCAGGGACGTTAAGCCGTTGGTCCCGGCTGCATTAGCAGTCGTTAACAACCACCAATCCGCTCTGGGCCCGCGTGGTGGTTTAAGGCCCGTTCTTCCTATCCATCCATAGGGAAGGCTCGTGCCCCAGCAGTGGGGACATAAATAAACTGGTGATGATTATGATAAAACCATCAGTTTACATACTTACACTTAAACTAACTAATCTTCCGTACGTGTGTTTGTCACTGAAGTCATCCTTAACGGCTGAAACGATATTGATGAAGCTTTTATGTGTGTTTGGTTCGATCCCTGGATGGGATAGATTCACAACTAGATATTTATTAGATTAATCTTTAAAGTATTTAAATTTCGAGCATAATATTTATTTTGTCAGCTTGTATAAAATGTTATTATATTGTTATCATTTCAACTGGTGCTCAGTGACAATAAGAACGAACGTGAAAGTGCTGGCTATCTTATCTTATATCTAGCTATAAGCATTGATGCTATCGCGACAGACAGACTTAGATAACGCGAGTTAGCCAAGCGGACTTAAAACAAGTCTTACCATAAAAATGAAATTTTAGTAAGTACTAAGTACAACACTAGCGCCAAATCGCGTGCTCGATACTGATCAGCGATAATCGAGTGCGTGAGATGCGAGATCCAGTATTTTTGTCCCTACCATGGGTTCACTTACACGCTTCTCGATAGCAACTGCGAAAAGTTAATCAATGAAAAAAAACCACAGGGTCTCAAAAGCGTCGATAAATTTAATAAATTTAAATTTTTTGCTAGGTTTTCTTTGCTTTAGTGCCTGTTTTAAGTCTGCCTGGCTAGTACCACCATCTTATCTAAATATGTCGCCGTAAAAACAGTAAAGACAGTTAGTTATCCATGAGATATAGCCAGTGCCTCAGTCCTTGAGGTTCCTGATCATCACTTAAATATCCGTAATTCGTTGTTAAACTTAATTGCTGCTAATACTTAGGTCCGTTAAATGGGTAACTTTACTGCCACACAGGAACAAGATGGCCATGGCGTACAATTTTATTTACGAAAACGAGGATCCTTTGGAATTTTTAGACAATTTGGACTACATAGTACAACGTCCTAAAACTTTCAAAGAACGGCGTCATTATTACGAAGAATATAATTATGTTGATTCTCGCACAAGATTTCGACTATTGAAAGAATCTGTTTTAGATGTGTTGGAATCAAAAAAATCAAAACAACAACGCGAAAACACAAGATAACCTCAAACTCAACAGAAAACAAAATATTTGACATTCATTCAAGCAGCAAAATGAAATGCAACCTGATTTCTAATGAATTCTACGAAATACATGGTATTTAAATCAGTCGCCTTACATATCACAAAACTATTATACGACTAGCGAAAATAGTGCTCGTTTTCGAAGCAATGACATTACATACAATGACGTTTTGTTTTGGTTGGTTTAGAATTTGAGTAAATGATTTGAGAGTCATTCACCTAATGGTTGATTTCGTAATGATCTGTTAAATTAATACCATGGGAGGGACATAAAAATTTAACAGTGCCCTTAGCATCCCTGTTAATTTTAATTACTGATTAGGTAATGCCTCATCTAGAGAATAACTAACATAGTATTGGAAAACTAGGCCTCAGACAAAGGTCAAGTCACAGATTAAATAGTTGAAAGTCACTACGTGTGAAGTGCTTACCTATGAAGAGTAACAGATAAAAAAGGTGGCGTGAATCATTTTAACCCGCAACTGTCAAACCTCCAAAGCGAGATCAAAGAACGAAAAATCTCAGTAAGGGTGAACGGAACGGGCTGGAGAAATTCAAAAACATCACGCTACAATGCCACACGCACACGCCACACTGCCACTGCCAACACGAAAGCATGCAGCTGCGGTAAACATCATCGTCATCATCACGTTCACCAGCATTTATATCCCCACTGCTGGGGTACGAGCCTTCCCTATGGATGTTAACACCACAGAAAGAACGGGCCGTACACTATACCACGCGGGCCCAGTGCGTGCGGTGGTTGTTAATGTTATATAGTTAGTATATATAGTATGTTGCTATAGTTTAATTTTATTTTTATTTTTTCTTTCTTAGACAGTTTTTGACCGTTATTAGTGCTGTATGACATTGTGAAAATTTTAACTGGTAACTGATGTTTTGCAAACTTAGATATTATTATATTTTCTCTTTTGCTTTTTTTTTAATATGTGTGATTGTCCTTTATATTTAGTGTTTTTATTTGTGATGGAAAGTGTCCTTTTATGATAGGGCATTTTCCAATATTTTTGACGCTGTAAGGGAGAAAAGAGCTGGACACTTGCTAAGTTTCTTGCCGGTTCTTCTCAGTACAAGAGCGCGCAGGGAGCCCAGAGTAGACTTACGAACCGATGGCATAATGACGTTCATAAGAGCTATTTGTAGCCTAAACTGAATAAATGATTTTGAATTTAATTGAATTGAATTTTGAATTTAATTGAATTGAATGACTGCTGTGGCGGCCTGCGGTCGCCACATAATTTCTTATCTTCACGTATGGTTAAAGAGTTTGTAAACGCATTCCTAATCGCGTGTAGATCTGATTAAGATAACACACGGCATCCTCCCTCCAACATCTACACAGTTTATATTGTATAATAGTCTTATTAATAAACAAAGTGTAAGCTTGGAGTAGTTACTCAGTGTTTTGTCTCTTTTACTCTAATATGAAATGAAGTTTACATGACGGGAACAAAACACGGAATAACTACTCCAAGTTTACCTACACTTTGTTTAATAATACGGGGGGTAAGGTTTATGTCCATCATCATCATCATCATCATCATCTCAGCCAAAAGACGTCCACTGCTGGACAAAGGCCTCCCCCAAGGATATGAGGGGTATTTGCCGTAATCGCCACGCTTGGCAGGCGGGTTGGCGATCGCAGTAGGTTGAGGGTAACCTCAGAGAGATGCTGCTGCCCATCCTCTGGAATGGTCCCTTAGTCGGCTTTTACGACACCCACGGGAAGAGATGGGGTGGTGCAATTCTTTATCCCCGACACCACACGGGGCGATGTCTTATGTCCATGGCGATGGTAAATAACGACTGCGCCTCTTTATGTGATGTTGTGAATATACAACATACACAAGTCATACACATAACATACATAGTATACATAAGTCAGTCACAATGTAGTCACTGTTCCCCTAAAGGTGACTCGTTTCACACGGCTTGAGGAACCCTTTAAGTTTCTCACAGCCCCCAAAAAAGCTCGGTGAAGCTGAAAATGCCGTTTGAGGCAATCAGCAATCTCTCACCAAAAAAATGCAACGCTACGACGGACGTTGCTACGACGTAGCAGTAGCGCTACGATCATGCTACGACTATTAGCTTAGTGCGTCATGCATGCATTAGACAGAAATAACAATTCTTTTTATTTTGTTTACTTTTCTTCGAAATCATTTTATTCGTGCCAGGTTTAGTAAAACACCAATTTTAAGGTTTATTTGTTTATACAAAATACCATGAAGCAGACGACTGACCAATTAAGAGCGTTTACGCAGCACACTAGCGCCACTAATGAAAAAAAAACATATCTAGTAATTAGAGATAGAAAACGAAATTATGCTCAACAAACTATTTGAATGAAGTAATTTAGCATTTTTACGGCACCTAATGAACACCTCACATGTTATGGTTTAGTTAAATATGGCGTTATAGTTAAAAGTGGCCGTAACGTCTTATTCAAATAGTTTATTGAGCATAATTTGATTTTCTATCTCTAACTACTAGATATGTTTTTTTTTCATTGGCGGCGCTTGTGTGCGGCGTAAACGCTCTTAAGAATATTCATAAAATTGTATTTCTCTTTTTGATCACTAACTGAAAAAATTAAGGTCGCGAGTTCTTTAATTCGAAATGAGAAGATTAAAGCACACATTTTTTTAGAATCAATGAGCACTGAGGAATTAGATACCATATGCCAATTTCTAAGTATTTATATAAATGTTGCGCCATTTGATTTGACGAATGAGCGCGCGGTGGTAGTTGGCCGTCGAAGGGTAGCAACCAATCGGGGAAGCGCGCGCCATTTGATTTGACGAATGAGCGCGCGGTATTGTATTACTATTAGTGTCAAATAAATAAAATAAAAAGAATTATTCTTTGTTAAGAAAAATCATTTCAAATAATACCTGACCCACTTTTTTTTAATATAATGTTAAAATTGCTTATTACTAAGATGAGATGTCAAATAAATGTTACACTTACACATCATATGCCACTACTGTAAGACTCGCTCGTTTTTTATGGTTGTCCGCCTTACCGGGGATCTCATAAGGATGGACTTTAACTCTATTACCGAATTAAAATTAGTTTTATTTGTTTTTATAAATAAAAAAATCGGAGCTATAAGGTACCTACTAACATTATTGTTATGGCGACATACATAAACAATCAAATGGTAACCAGGCATACCCAGTTTAATTCTACCAACAACCACACTTGTGGTAACCACTAAAAAGTATTAAGAGCGTTTACGCCGCACACTAGCACCACTAATGAAAAAAAAAATCTAGTAATTAGAGATAGAAAATCAAATTATTATAACGGCCACTTTTAACTATAACGCCATATTTAACTAAACCATAACATGTCAGGTGTTCATTAAGTGACGTAAAAATGCTAAATTACTTCATTCAGATAGTTTGTTGAGCATAATTTGATTTTCTATCTCTAATTACTAGATATGTTTTTTTTTTTCATTGGCGGCGCTAGTGTGCGGCTTAAACGCTCTTAACACATACATTACATACTCTCACCACATGAGTAGATATATTAGGTCCTTACCTATGAAATTAACGTTTTGTATAAAGATTTTTTATAAAATTTTACTGTTCATACTAACGTTTTTTGAATTTTCTTAGCATCTATTTATGTTAACACTATAAAAATTGTAGAGTAGCGTGTTTGTTTCACTAGCTAAATATAGCAGCCATTAAAAATAAAAATAAATCAAGTCCCTTTAAAGCTACAATGAAACAAAAAGACAATTCCGCGAACATAAAAACTAGTCAATTAAAAAAATATTGGGCGATAGACACAAAATTAATAATCATTGTTACTGAAGCCTAAGTAACATAGTCCTAATTAAAGGTGTATAATAATATTAACAACCGGTCTTGACTTTTAGAACTTTTAGACCTTTTAATAAGTGAGAAAAAAACGTCAATTTCATAGGTAAGGACCTAATATATATATCTACTCATGTGCTCTCACGTCTTTCTCGCAAAATGGTAATAGGAAAAGCATCGAAATCACCAATTAGGAGTTAACTCGCCGTTAGTGACCCAACGCAGCATTTAGCTTAATCAAAGTAGGACTCCGAGATGGAATGGATAACATCAGTGACGAGCTGCAGCCGATCGCTTGATGTGCAAGCATCTTGGAACCCTTGCCCCTTCGTCGGCTCTTACTGCTGCTGAAACTTATATTATTTTCACGTCTCAACCAGCATGGCATCAAAAGTATTAGTAGTCAATTAAACAAAAACAAAACGCTATTAACAGCTGTGATATATTATTTTCACGTCCCAGACCAGCGTGGGATAAAAAGTATTTATTTGATAAAACAAAAACAAAACGTTGTTTGACCGCTCAGTAATTTAACGAAATAAATCTCGTACGTTAACTGTGTTAATTATGTCCACTAACTGAGCCTTGTAGAAGCTATCAAGCAGTTATTTTACTATAACACCCTCCATAAATTCTAACCTAACATATTCGTACTAACTTTGTGACCTTTGGCATAACACGCTAGGATTCCTTCGACTCAAGAAAAAACAAAGCTTTGCTACTTACACCAAATGGAATACCAACCTTATTGTTGGGGACCTAAAGTGTATTGTGGTATGAATAGGTTTTAATTTTTTAATCAGCCTTGTTTCTTGGCATGTGCGTGCCTGCCCTTTCTGTGTTCATTTGAATTTGGAATTTCGGGTCCATTTAAGTGCCTACACTACACACGTTAGAAATTTGTAAGAATTGAATAAAGCATTTCAAATTAAGAATGTTGTTGGGACTGCTTGGCACCTTGGGGGTAACCTTCGTACAAAGTTTATAGAACGTTTATACTTTAAGTGCCTTACAAAAAAAACGAGGGAGCCTTAGGACTCTTTCAATTTAGACATTTGTTGTCGGATGGCTAACGCACGCACTTTTGCAGTGCGTTCCATTTTAACATTATATTCTGAAAAAAATGGGTCAGGTATTAAATCATTTTATAATTATAAAATAAATAATGATAAAGACTATATTACACACGAAAGGGTTGAAATCAATATTACAATAGAATTAACAATGACGTATATTTTTTTACAAATCATAAAGAGAATGCAGTAAATACTCATTCCTCTCACTTCCCCTTTAAGAAGACATTTGACATATCAAAATGACCTTTGATAGTCAAATGACACAATATGTCACTAAAAATAATAATATGTCATGTTCATAAAATCGATTACAGAAATTACAAATTTCCCCGACTTACTGTTTCACGTTCCCGTTCAAGAAATCACTCCCACAAATTGCAAGAAAGCGAGCAGAAAGATGTTACACATCAATAAACAAAGAATAAGATAAGAATAGTCATTCCGCGTTTTGTTCCTGTCATGTAAACGTCATTTCAAATTAGAGTAAAAGAGACAAAACACGGAATAACTATTCGGACCTTGATTCTTCGTTTATTTGTAAATTACTAAACGTGTAGATAGCAAATGTTGCAAAAGACAGATTACATATAAATCATCATGAGCAGCTCACTTTATGTCCCCACTGATGGGGCTTATGAGCCTTCCCTATGTATTAGAGTAATAATTAACTCAAAATTCAAAATCATTTATTCAGTTTAGGCTACAAGTAGCTCTTGTGAATGTCACTATGCCATCGGTTCGTAAGTCTACTCTGGGCGGGAGATCTTGTACTGAGAAGAACGTCTATATTATAACGTATACTTAATTTATTCTTACAATTTTTCCGTTAATAACCCCGAATCCCCGTGTGATCATGACAGTTTAAATAGTTATTTTCCTATGGATGTATAAGCAGAACGGGCCATAAACCACCATGCGGGCCCAGTAAACGGCTTTACGTACACAACGAAGCACGGAGCTCGAGATGATAAACTATTGATCACCCATCTGATGACCAGCCTTTGCGAAAGTTGCTTAACCTTAGCTATAATAGACCGGGTACGTTAACCACTGCGCCATCGAGCTACTGACATAAAGGCTTGAATACTTTGAATTATTATTACGTGAATAAGATACGAATAACAATAGTATTACTTTACAAACACAATATATTATACGAAGCATTAAAACAGGTAGGTAATATTAGGTACTTTGAGACAGCAGGGAGACAACATAATATTTTGCAGCTATACTTTATCATAACAATAATAATATAGACACAATACAGCATCTTTCTCAATTTAATTTTATAATGTATGCATAAGTGCAAATCTATCCTATTAATACGTGAAGCAAAACCTTTGTACCCCTTTTTATGAAAATTGCGCTGACGGAGGAGTATGAAATTTCGCACACTTATAGTTTATATAGAGAAGGAGTGCAGAATGCTAATATATTTTTTTTTAATTATGCATAAAAAATACATTAAATTAAATAATTAAATAAACAATGTTTCATACATTTAAAAAAAAATGGAAGAGGAGCGGTTGAAATCAAACAAACAGCTTTTTATAAAAATTATGGTCGAATTTCGACCACTGGGCGACCACTAGTATACATAAATATGTATTTTACAAAATCCATTTAACCTACATTATTTGTTTGTTTTTTTTTGTTTTCGTTGTTTTTGTTTTTTTTATTTTTTTTTTATTACTAGTATCTCTTTTTCTCATGGTTTTATAGTTTTTTTGGATCTCATGGTTTTTTCATAAATATTTTTTTCATACTGTTATCATATTGCTTAACCAACATTATTTATTAATATTGTTTGCACCGTATTCTTTCTCCACACTACATCAAAGTTTCTCAATTTAATTAACTAAGTTTTTTTTTTTTTTTTTAGTCTATATCGTCTCCCACTGCAGGGCAAAGGCCTCACGGTCTAACTAAGTAATACATTACTTTTATCTATTTGTTTTATTTTCCTAATGTCTATTTATTTTATTTGTTTAAATATTTCTTAATTCTACTTACGTGTATCTTTGCTTAAATCCAAAATCTATTATAATTGATGATGACTGGTTTAATGCTTTAAGAATGATGACAGACAAAAAGGGTATAATAAAACCTTATTTGTAACACCGTGAAAAGAGGAAAAGTCCTTCGATCCAACAAAAAGGTTGCATTAAGAATTATTTTCTTTGTGTTGGCATTTCCGCGTGTGCCAAACAACAATGGCGGTTCGCGCGCTTTTAATGTGATTAAATGCAAACCCAAAATGGCCGACATATCTTCAAATGCTATTGCATCTATCTATTTACATTCTTATATGAAAATAAACTACTGAGTTGGACGAAGCCCTTTGGTTGACTCAAAACTACATAAGTATAATAGTTTCACCTAAGGATTACTTTGTTATTTTAGTTTCCCTTTTGTTCGTTCGCGCTTCGGTGGCCGAGAGGTTAAGCACTCGGTCCGATACCCGAAGGTCCCGGGTTCTATTCCCAGGTCAGGCAAAGAGGTGTTTCATGTATTTTCAGCACAGGTTTTTCGATTACCACCCCGCATTTGACAAGAGTTTTCAAATGCTTGAAGTTTGTCTTTGTCACACTCAACATGAACCATTATTGAGAACTAATTGCCTTGGGTCCACTTGTGGACTTTTGAACAGTCATTTTATTGTAATATTTTGCCCCTCTTAATGTCCAAGCAGCGTCTAAAAAGGATTAAAAGAGTCATCATCATCAGCTCAATTATGTCCCCACTGCTGGGGCAAGAGCCTTCTCTATGGATGGATAGGGAGAACGGGCCATTAACCACCACGCGGGCCCAGCGGATTGGTGGTTGTTAACGACTGCTAATGCAGCCGGGACGGCTTTACATGCCTTCCGAACCACGGAGAAGCTCAAGATAAAAATTTGGTCACCCATCCGATGACCGGCCTTTGCGAAAGTTAGGTACTTAACCTTAGCACTCGCAGACCGGGCGCGTTAACCACTGCGCCATCGAGCTCCTCGTATATCATATCCTGTTTATATCGCTACTACATTGTAACATTTATAAAATAACACACCTCTAATGCAAATCAGCGATTACAACGTGTACATTGTAATGTTTAATAAAAAATAATTTTAATTAATTTTAATTTTAATGTTTATGTATTGGAAGCACTGAATAAATAATTACTTACTTACTTACTAACATAAAGGTATGGCCAAAATTAAAAGATCCAAAGTGTATCCCATCTAGAACTTGTATGTGTTGTTATTCAGACATAAATATTAACTTTAATTTGTCGTTTGAAGTGATGCGCGTCAAGCGCGCATCCCATGATGGATCCTTACAGCAGCGCTATCTACCGGGTCCAATTTGTAACTCTAAAAACCATTCTCGAATCCACTTCTGATGTTAGGCGTCGAAGGTAAAATAAAGAAACACGTCCGACTTATTCAAGTGTCGTTTAATTACTGTGCCATAACAATAACATTCAATAATCATAATAACACAATGTATGATGCGTATGTTAGGTTTGTAGCAAATTTAGACTTGTGGCTGATGGAGGGAAGTGGCTTTTATAAGTAAAAAAATATACAGTTCAAAAATAGTGTACAGAAGTTTAAAAATAATTTTTAATTTAACAATGATTTTCTTAAATACGTAAATAAATATAAATAATATTTCGGGAATAATGTTTGTGTATTGACAACTACAGTAGTCAGAAGTGGGGCGCTAGTGAACCGACCGCCATCTTTGTTCTTCCACGGGCAGTGCAGCGCGGGAAAGCTTCATTGTATCGGTGGCAATACTGGCAATCGAAGCGATCGGTTACTATTTCGCCTTCTGTCAGTGTGTCTGGCTCTGAGTACCAACCATTGCAATTTTCAAATAAGTATTTGTGTTTATTATTTAAAGCTAATTGTCATATAAGTTAAATCAAATAATACTATGAAGTGAATAAATGTTTTGTGAATATGATTATTATTGCTTTATAAAATAAATAGTTTGTACCTCCGTTAATACAGTTTATTAGCTATCTCCATCCTGTTTTTGCCCTAAAGAGACAAATTATTATGCTTTATGATAAATTTAAATAGTTAGATAATGCTTAATGGCAAAATACAGTATTATCTATCCATACTCTTGTTTAAAAGCTAATTGATGTTTTAAAATTACAATACATATAAAATGATGAAAATTTGTGTTTATGGCATAATATTTCTTTTTTTTTTAAATAAGAAATTTTTATGTGTTTCTAACACGTACGTACATACATTACACCATCACCCTTAAAAAAAACAATAAAAAAAATGTTTAAAATAAGTACATTGTTTCATTTTATAATAGAACACATTAAACTTAGACATGTAAAGTTTAAATCGAATTTATATACAGTAAAATAATAATAATAAAAGAGTATGAACAACAGAAGATTTATGTATTATATATATAAAGATATACTATGTATTGTACACTGTTTGTTGCCTTAAATAAATATATCTACCTACCTTACCTACCGGGCGTGCTTTAGCTATAATAGGCATCCGCCATTTTCTATCATCAACAAGTCAGTACCGGACAGGTTGCATGCCAATAATTGCGTAACTATTCTATAACGATCCACCGATACATTAGAATACTTATATACAGGAGTCGTTGTCAATCAATGTTTTTGAAATTTCACTGATTTCGAATTAATGGATGAACGAATTGATGAACAATGAACGAATGATAGGCCGTCCAGAAGACACATGAAGTAGTTTGCGTTAAGATAAATGTCTTTATATCTATATGTATATCCCATTCTTGGGATTTATAATATTGTTAGTAAAAAAAAACGTATGTTCATCTAATTTTTACTATGCGATTTGTAACTTTCAATGGTAGACGTTGTGAACAAACATTTTCTATTACCTGTAAAAAATGCACATAACGGTATCATAATGATTATTTCGCTATAACTTCGAAAACTTTAAAGGTTTTGAAACCGAAATGTTTTTAAAGAATCTAACCTACCCTATTGTCAACTACGTCACATTTCGTTCAGTCAAGTCAGCTGTTGCCCGTGACTTACCAACCAGTATCCTACGCCCTAGTCTGGGTCACGGTCTATGTGCGTTCATCGAAATCCATTCAGCCGTTCTTATGCAATGCGCTTACCAACGAACAGCACTTTATTTTCTAATAGTGGCCGCTCGCGGTTTCACCCACGTATTTTATTTTTATTTTTTTTTAGTTGATGGCTTCGTGCGATTAGCACATTTAGCCAGTATCAAAGTAATTTTTCGTACAAGTTGTACATAAATAAACAATATTTCCTTAAATGATGAATGATGAATAATATTAGAAATAGGAAGTAAGAAATGATATACCCGAGTATCTCAGTAAAGATGTGGGGCTTTACTAAGTCCTCACGCGAGCTTCTTGAGAGAATTTGAAAAGTAACGTTGCACTGTTTTGTTTCATTTGCCAACACTTATGCACACTCACGAACACTTAACGGTCAATAATCCACCATTATTTCACATTAATATTCGACATAACACAAATTTTGGAAAATAAGACAAAACCGCAGACATGACGCTTCACTTTCCCGCCAAGAAGTCCTTCACCCACGTATACACTTTTAAACTTTCGCGTTCCATAATTAAACAAATTTAAACGGGGATTAACGCAAACTAATTAGTCGGCCGTGGTCACGGGCGGTCAGTCCGCCCGTGACCACGGCCGTTGTAACTCGGTCGAAACGTCGGGTATAAAGAAGGTATGATACCTTTTTACTAATTAGTTTGCGTTAATCCCCGTTTAAATTTGTTCACCCACGTGGTTCCCGTTCCCGTGGGAATATCTGGATAAAAAGTATCCTATGTGTTATTCCAGGTTATAAACTATCTGTATGCCGAATTTCATCCAAATCCATCCATCCGTTGCAGCGTGAAGAAGTAACAAATATACGAACATACATACACACAAACTTTAGCATTTATAATATTAGTAGTATATTCACAAGGTAATGTTGTATGGTTAGTCTACCAGCACACGTACGTACCCTCCTTCCTATGATATGGGGTCCTTCCAAAGAGGCGTGAAGAAGCACCTTGTGGGCCGGCAGAGTGAGGTTAACTGATGCTGCGTTGTTTTCACGCTGCACCAGTTGTCTTCGCGTCTGGACTCCATTTCCACTTAACATCAGGTGGGATGGAGTCATTTGCCGAGCTATTTAAGAATAAGAATAATTTAAGAATAATTTATTTAAACAAGTAACAAGTAACATTACAACAGCATATTTAAAACTATATAACAAAAACAGATATACTTGTAGCTTGGCTATGCAAAAGTAAAGCTAATAAGTTAATCCCACGGTAGGAAATCCGTGATATAGATTTTTTTTTAAATAAGTATTAATTTTTGTAAACGTGGTATAGCGCTCGGCCTGATACCCGAAGGTCCCGGGTTCAATTCCCAGGTCGAGCAATGTGTCTTTCGGATGTTTTCGATGCACATCCCGGGTTTGTGATCACCATATGGCAAGCGTGGTGATTAAGCCATTACGCATCAATTGTAGCGATGACTTGATTTCAACGATGGAGGCTTTTGCCCAGCAGTGGGACAGTTACAGGCTGTTTACTTCACTTTACTTACATTGAAGCGAGGGTTTCCAAAAAAACCGGTGTTTTTAAATGAGTTTTATTCGAAATGAATAAGGATTTTAAATCCAAAAAATATATGTTATTCATTGGCATTTTATCTAGTAATTTCGGCTGGTATTTCCACGATATTTTACAATTTCCTGCATCGAATATAATATCAAACATACGTCTTATTATTAGACTAAATATCATTTTATTCAGGTTATACACCGTTTCAGACAAAGAAAAATGTACCAAACCAATTGTCTTTGAATATGTAATAGTTGTCGGCCATTATAATTTTAATGATAAGTAAACGTTCAATAAAATCCACAATATTGCCGAATTCGACGCTCGCGCCATCATTCAGTCCCGAGCGGAACGCCTTGGAAATCTCACAGTCGGAAGCTCGCCTTAGTTTTTGTACGGAACAATGCGAAATCCCTGTGTGGTGCCGGGGATAAAGAATTGCACCACCCCATCTCTTCCCGTGGGTGTCGTAAAAGCCGACCAAGGGACCATTCCAGAGGATGGGCAGCAGCATCTCTCTGAGGTTACCCTCAACCTACTGCGATCGCCAACCCGCCTACCAAGCGTGGCGATTACGGGAAATACCTCCCATTTTTTTTTTCATTTTTTTTTTTTTATTTTTTTTTTATTTTTTTTTTGGGGGATGCCTTTGTCCTGCATTGGACGTCTTTTGGCTGAGATGAATGAATGCGAAATCAACGCGGACGTAGTCGTGGGCAAAGTGTTAGGGTCACTGTCCACAGAGCGGCAAAGTCGGAGTTCCCAATCGTCATGCATTCGTCAAATGACGCGCCGTGGACAGTGATCCTTTGTTATTATAGAGACTAGCCGTTAGCTGCCTACTTCGCTGTGCGTATATTTGTGAATATTTTTTTATACATACATACATACATATAATCACGCCTCTTTCCCGTAGGGGTAGGCAGAGACCACTTTTTTCCACTTGCTACGATCCATACATACTTGTTTCGCTTCGTCCACTTTCATTATTTCCTTCATACATGCTCTTCGGTTTAGGGTACTCTTTCATTTCTTTTCAACACTTCCATTCACACTCCCCTTATACACTTTTTTCGTTAATCGTTCTTCATTAATTCTCTCGACATGTCCAAACCATCTCAGCATACCTTTCTCAATCTTTGTCACTACATCTTCTTTCAGACCACAACGTTTCCTTATCTCACTATTTCTTATGCTGTCACTCAGTTTAACTCCTATTATACTTCTTAACGCTCTCATCTCAACTGCATTTTTTATTTTTTTTATAGCCTATCATTTACACAATCTCATGTTCTTAATACATAAAAAAATTCATTAAGATCAGTCAAGCCGTTCTTGAGTTATAAGAGGACATACAGACAGACAGAAAGACAAAAAATTCAAAAATCGTAGAATTGGTGTCAGTGAGTCATATAACGAATATTTATCCAAAAATTTGTCAGAAAAATTGCATGTACAGACAGAGCCAACAGGTTTATATAGTATAGATGTGCCTATATGTATCACATCATCATCATCACCATCAGCTCATTTTATGTCCCCACTGCTGGGGCACGAGCCTTCCCTATGGATGGATAGGGAGAACGAGCCATACACTACGCAGGCCCAGTGCGGATTGGCAGTTGTTAACGACTGCTAATGCAGCCGGGACCAACGGCTTAGCCGAAGCACGCACAAGCTCGAAATGATAAGTTTTTGGTCACCCATCCGATGGCCAGCCTTTGCGATAGTTGCTTCACATTAGCAATCGCAGACCGGGCGCGTTAATTACTGCGCTATCGAGCTCCTCGTATATCATATCCTCGCATTTGTATCGGTACTACATTATAACACACCTTCAATGCAAATCAGCGATACATAATATTCATATACATATATACAAACTATAAATAGGGGCCGAACTTCCTCCCCGCGAAGTTACTTTGGATATTATTATGTTGAGGCGGCCTGCCTTCCAATTTAATAGGTGTGTGTACAGGGTGATTGTTTTCTGTTAAGGAACACGTTGTAATTTTTTTTATTATTAAGTTTTTTTTTTTCCTTTTTTTACATTCTACGGGTAAACACTTGGCCTTCATCACAACTGATGTTAAGTGATGATAAAGCCGAAGGTGGAAGCGCACTTCACCCGGGATCCTCAACTACTGAGGCACTGGCTATCTTATCTCTAGCTGCGGGAACACAACAATGCTACAAACATTGATGTTATGGCGACATTTAGATAAGATGGTGGTAGCTAGCCAGGCGGACAAACAAGCCCTACCACCAACCAAACTGAGTACACAAACATGTACCCCTGCTGGGAATCGAACCTCGACCTCTGGGTCTAAATCGGTTGCCTTAACCAGTAGACCACAGAGGCGTTTATTTACAGGATTGTAGCCAGGTTTTTTATTATTATCGAGTATCCGATATTTTGTCTCAGTTACAATTAATAAAAAATTAACCAAAAGGCGTTCACTACTAAACAAAGGACTCCCTCAATGATCTCCACAATAACTACTAGAAAAAAGTTAAACTTATACTTAGGTACTCTTTAATTTTATAAAACATAAATTGTCCAGCTAAGTAGCGGAAATTTTAGTAGATAACCTATTAAACTGCTGGGCGAAGATCACCATCTTTGAAATCAATTCATCTCTACAAGATATGATTAATGCGTGTTAGTGTTCACAGACCTGTGGCGGCAGCCAAAGTAACACAAAGAAAACGATAGCGAAGTTCGAAAAGAATAAAATGTATGGGATTGACATAAGATCGACCACGTGATTTAGCGCGGCTTATGTCAATCCCATACATTTTATTCTTTTCGAACTTCGCTATCGTTTTCTTTATGTCACTTTAGCTAAGCCTACTAGGATATGCATGGAAAAATCCGAAACACACTTTGCCCAATTTGGCAATCGAATCTAGGACCTTCGGATAGTGTTCGGAATGCTTAAGCGCACAGCCTCCGCGTCAACCAACCTAACAAATAAAAGAAAACAAAAAAATATTCCATATTTTTATTTTTATTTTTACACCAGCCTGTTTATGTCTTGACGAAACCCCCTGTAGCTCAAGAAAGCGGCCTTGCCGCGCGAACCTTGGGCCGTTAGTCTCGCGATCCACCCCGGAGCAGTTAGACGATCGACCGAAAGAACTGAACTGTAACTAACTAGCTAACCATAACCACCTGAACTGTGAAATAATTAAAAATAAAAAATAAAAAGAGAATACTAAAAAACCCTGTTTGCTGAACGGTCTCTTTGCAGACTCTAAATGCGAATTTAAAAAGTTTTGTACCTAACGCGATGGCACCCGCTTTCCCGCACTGTTTGTGTTGTCTGTGGTTCCTTAGTTTTTTCGTTTTTCTTTTCATTTTTCTTTTAGTAAAAAGGTTATAGCAGATTTCTTTGTATATTTTGTTTCAATTTGTAAGTGTTATAATGAATTTAAATATTCGTTACATAAGATATCTTAAAAAATACTTTAATGAAAACGCACAAATGATTTTATAATAAATAAATAGTGAAGTAATTCAGCTTAAGTGTGTAACTTGAGTAAATTATATTATTTTTTAATGTTGTAAAGCAAAGTGAAACCATATTTGTGAAGTTCGGGCTACTTTCCCGCTTAAAATGAAATAGTTTTATTTTTTATTTCTTAGCATGTTTTAATTGCACTGCGGCTTAAAAACTTACACTTTATTTATTTAACGTAGTACTTAGATAGTTGTGTAGTATATTGGCTGCAAGATTTTAATTTTCTATTGATTACCTAACAATTAAAATCTTGAAGTCTTGCTCTACTAAAAAATTAAAACTGTAATAGTGAGAGTGACGTTGGCCATTAGGAGTTGTAAAATAACCTTTTTGGAATTGTATATAAATATACTTTAATAAATTGTACTCCAACCGGTTTGTTGGATAATTGGTTATTTAATAAAAAAAAATTTTTGAAGTGAAAATTAATGAAACGGTTAAAATTCTCAAACATATAAGTAGGTACCTAATTTAACTAAAACCTTTTGTGAAATGATTTCAAATTTAAATTGTCCACACTACTTTATTATCTCTTGGTTTTTTTTAATCTTTGATTTGTCACATAAGAGATTTAAGAAACGAATTAATTAAAATTGTAATAATAATAATAACTACCTACAAGCGTAATTTAAACCTACACCTTATGACAATTCCAGCCAGCCCCCTACCAATTAAGCTGTAGTGCTTTAAGTTTAAAGTTATGAACTAAGGGCAAAGTTGAGGGCACCCGAGCGCGCGGTAGATCGCCGATGAGATGGACGGACCAAATAATGGAAGCAGTCGAGAACCCCTTATACACGTGCACAAAGATGGCATAATCAAGGCAACATTTTTAATTATTAGTATCTGTACAGAAAAATATAAAAAAGTTCGCTAGACAGGTAGGTAGATAAATTATTGATTAGCCAAAATTATTAAAACAATATTCAGCAGTTAGTGCAGCCCCACGGATTGCGGAAGACCCAGGTTTGATTCCTGGCTGGGTCGGGTAGGCGTTTAATTTTTTTTTTACTGCATTTTATAAATTTTATAAAAATATTTAAAACAATATTCGATAAAGTGAGTAACAAACCCTAGCATTGAGACGAATTTGATAAAACCACGATAGCCTATTGGCACCTGATCGCCAAAAGGTGAGGGGTTCGAATCCCGCTCGTTGATTATTGTTTATCTCCTTACCTGTTAGATTTCGATGAAAAATTTTGATTTTTTTATTTCGAATATCGCTCGCAATAAAATTTTATTACAAAAAAATAGTTTTTAAATATAAAAACAATCATGTCAAAGCTGTTTTTCATTCTGATAGCTTTAGGTACCAATCTGTTTTATAGCTAGTAGGTACAGTCATGAGAATGGAAATTATTTTTTAGAACAGGTTATTTTAAAACTCAAAAGAAGTGGGCCACTCATTGTAAAAACTACATGTAGTAAATAATTTAATAGATATTTTATAAAGATAATTAATAGTGCATTCACAGTACAAAAGAGGTTACATTACCGTTTTTATTATAATACATGTGCAAAAACTGAAACCCTTGAGATAAAAACCTCTTTGTTAATTTAACCATAAAGAAGTAGACCTCTTTTAGCAGCGGCGTCGCTCTCATACAGCCTATAATAAAATTGTACTAATACGTAAAGCATTTACATAAAGAAATAATTCAACGCCAACCGTATTTATGACTGTGTAGAGTACAGAATTACAATAAAAATACCAACGTCTTGTGTAAGTAAATTATATAACATGTTACCGTTATAACCTATTTCAAACAAAACTCGTAATGACTAGGCGAAACTGTTAAAACGTTAGAATTGACGCAGTTTGTTTCATTTTGCTGATATACTTTGATACTGAAAAAGAATGGTTATAACGACCAGTTTGTAAGTTAAAAAAACTAAGTAGAAAGCATCGATTTGAGTGGGTTAAAACTAAAAGACCGTAATCTTAATTAGTAAATAATATGAACTATCCCAATAGTTATATGAGGTCCTTACCTATGAAATTGACGTTTTGTATAAAGATTTTTTCTAAAATGATATTTTTGATACTAACGTTTTTTTAATTTTTTTAGCATCTACTTATGTTTACACTATAAAAATTGTAGAGTAGTGTATTTGTTTCACTAGCTAAATATAGCAGATATTAAAAAGAAAAAAATCAAGACCCTTCAAAGCTACAATGAAACTAAAGGTCAATTCCGCGAACAAAAAAAGAAGTCAATTTAAAAAAAAAATGGGCGATAACACAAAATGTTTAATCATTGTTAGTTCTGAAGCCTAAGTAACATAGTCCTAATTAAAGGTGTATAATAATATTAACAA
Source organism: Eudonia lacustrata (assembly GCA_947562085.1). Lineage (NCBI taxonomy): Eukaryota > Metazoa > Arthropoda > Insecta > Lepidoptera > Crambidae > Eudonia > Eudonia lacustrata. Next base: position 5,491,235 of record OX387333.1, on the reverse strand, counting down.
CCGGTATTGACTTTTAGAAGTACTACACCTATTAGTGAGTGAGAAAAAAACGTAAATTTCATAGGTAAGGACCTATTATATCAAAATATCTTTTTTTACATGGGTAACTTTTATTGCTTGTAACACAGATGGAGAAAGAAACAGCCGTTCCGGGTTTCTTGTGGCTTCTTCTCGGTACATCGTAGGGTTTACGAGGTCGTGGATTTCAGTTGACGTTTAAAAAATACTTGTTAAAGTTAATTTTAAGTAAAAAAAATGAAATTTGAATTTTTTTGAGCAGCAAACGTCAAAGTGTGAAGATACAAACTTTACTAATTAATCGCCTAGTCAAAACGAGTTCAGTCAAATTTTTATTTTGCCTGTAACATACTCGAAAATAGGAATTCTATTCGGTACAAGTTCTTTTTTTATGTACTTCTGTATTATATTACAGTTTCATAGTACATTCTTTAATACCAAACCCACTATTATGTTTATTAATTCAGTGTAAATATTTTTAATTTGTTAGATGAATATTTTTTACTTTTTCTAAAATATAGAGGCACTTTAATGTTTGTTGTAACAAATATTTACTAAGGTGTATTCTTTTTATATGTATACTATATACACTATCCATTGAAATGATAAACTTTATACGAATCTACTCGCATTTATACAAGTATACATATAACATTAACATTATACAAGTATGTTACTACAGACACTACAAAGTTTTTTGAAACTTCTTGATTAATGTATAATTAGTATAGAATAGTATGTTAGACAAATGAGTCTGCTTCACCTGTGATGTTAGGCTAAAGCGGAGTCAAGACTACAAGATGAGCTGATTGAATAAATGCGAGTAGATTCATAAAAAAAGTTTCATTTCAAAATTCAGAACTGTGTTTAAAATATTTTTTATGTGATCGGAAAAAAACAATTGAAATTGAAGATTTTTTTTGTAAATATAATGACGTTCCGCTCGCATTTCTTACAATATTTGTACAGAAAAACAATGAATAAGTAAAAATTGAATTTCGCCCTAATCTATTCTACAATCGAATGAGAAATTCAATTTTCCACTTTCGACCACACTGTTATTTTATACCTCCTCAAGATCACTACATAAATCGCCATTCCAAAAAACTATAGTTATAGAACGTAACGCTCGTGCGTATCGAAACGTTCGACAACAAAAAAAACATAGAAACTCTTTCTTTCTCCATTTCAAATTTAAAAAGAAAAGTGATTGTCAAAATTGTGTTCCATTTTCAAAAACCGACAACGATTCTCCATTCGTTTAGTATTTGAATTACTGAAGAGCTTTAAAATGTTTCGCATTGTTGAGATGTCCCGCAAGGAGGCCGCCGCACTGATCCTGCCCCTACTATTGGCATGTCTTACTGGCGACTCTTCCGAGGCCCTGAGCAGTTTCGGTGTGTCGAACACCCGACTGCCATCGGCAGCGCCGACGACGCCACCTGGTAAACAATTTGTTATGTAATGGGACATTATTTTCTTAAGTTTACCTGAACACTGCTCGTTAGAATAAAACACTTTGAGATTGACTCGCGTTTTGTTTAATTTTTTGACCTGTTAGAACGCCTATATGGTCACAAAAATATGAAATTACGGTTTAACAAAAGCCGACTTTACATTTAAGTTTTAAATGATAGACTTAATTAAAAAATGCGAGTAAATCGGTAAGAATTGTTTTATTCCAGCTCTGAGACATATGTTGTTATCACTTAGACGCACTCACCACGACACAATCAAAACAAGTTCGCAACAGAATATTCACATTATGAGAGCAAAAATTCGAAAATACAATATACGTTTTTCAAAATTTCAGGTACACTTTTTTCTGTAACTCGAAGGATGTATTGTCTCATTATATAAAATTTGTTGCCGGGGAGTCTAAGGCTGTAAAAAAAGAGGCTTCCGTATACAAAACTATTTGTAAATACTTATATCTAAAAAGTTTAGTATTACATAGAATCTAGCTAAATTGAAGTTTAAAATTAATTTTCAGCGTATTATTTGTGGAGTTGTCGGAACGAAATGTCCCTAAAAGTGTGGCGCGTTCTGCTTCTATCGCTTTGGTTGGTCGATGGAGGTATTGCAGTATTCAGCCCCATTTTCGGTGGCACCAAAACTGAGCCATCTTTATATAAACCCGCACCAACCACAATAGGGGGTAAGGATTTTATATAAAGGGACAACATTTTTTATATTAATTATTCTCATATTTTTCAAAATCTATATGTTGTAATTGGCAATAATATTGTTTTATTATTCTGTAAAATTTTATAAGCTTGTATATATGCTGATTTTTAAATTAACAATTACAATAGTCACCGAAGTTTTTCAGGTAACGTAACAAAAATTGATTTACAATGCATTCTTATCTTACACTGAACAGAGACAATACAATACTAATTATCAATCAATACATCTATCAATAACAAGAATTATATTGTTCCACTATATAACAACTATGCCCAAAGCGATCGGTGTGGCGTCTTTCGGCAATACATTTCAAAATGAAAGAAACATTTAAAACTTTTCATTTTCAAACGACCACATTTCAACGTGTTTTAAAAAAGAACATCCAACATACAACCATCATTAAAGCCCGGGCTCGACCGCGATAATGAGCCCTTATAACTCGCAATGATAATTAAATATTAATAATTTTCATAGTTGAGGCTCGACCGCGAAAGAGGCTAGCGGAGCGGTCTGAGAGAGCAAAAATAGGCAAAAGCTGCCTTGCTGTGTCATCGCGTTTGTTGCGAGTTTCGACTTCGAACGGAGCGAGGTGTCGGCTCCCCCCCCCCCCCCCGTACTCCGTCCGCGTCTCGCTCGCCCGATTGCAGGGCGCGCGGGCGCTTCGCAACACTAAGGCTGGCCTCATACATCCGGAATGGCTCTCTGGATTCATAATCTAAATGCCGGCAATCAGATTGATCAGTAGTCTCGTGATACCCGGCACATGCAAACGTCTCTATGGAAGAGGAATTAATACTAATCACATTGCTTTTGGCTCTAATAAAAAAAACAAAAATGCAAACGCAAACACTGGATTCATTCTTATGTGAACAGAGTAAAGGAGAGTCAGTATCATATTACGGCTAGAAAATTACGACAGTATCCTGACAGATTCCTCGATTACTACAGAATGCCAGTAGCATCATTTGATGAATTACTATGTTTGCTGGAGAATAAAATCCGAAAGAAAGACACACATATGAGAAAAGCCATTTTCAATAATTCATAATCTGATTCCAGTATGTGTGTGCCGCTCTATTAAAATGTATGGGAATACGCGCGTTATGAAAACATAATCTTAAATATTCCAATCTGGAATGCAGAACGCTCGTCAGGATCATCATTCTTACAGATCGATCTGAGATATTCAGAATCTGAAAAAAATCAGATTGTGTGTGAAGTATACTGATATTGTATGGTATTCCGGTCTTTCTGAATTAATAATATGAATTCAGAGAGCCATTCCGGATGTATGAGGCCAGCCTTACACCGCTGGCAGCTATATATAGGTCGAGCCGATCTTATTATTGTCATTTCAACTATTTCTCGCTTCCAAAACCTCGCCCAGCTCAGCTTTGTCCATTCATTTCGCGGTCGAGCTATGGCTTAACACAACACATGGTACTACCCTTTTCATAGACAAGGCACTAGAACGTAAACGTTCGCGTTTAGAGAGGCATACCATAAAGAAAACGCCAAAAAGTTTCAATATGTGGTGGAAAATTCAAACAACCATTATCATATCGGTGTACATAACGTGGATGTATGTACAACCAATTGATGCGTTCGGCTTTTCGTCGTGGGGTAAAACCAACACAGACCCACCGCGACCGGCGACAACCACTGTATCACCTGGTAAGATTATTTATATGATGGGACGAGCTTCGCTTTTCATGGTAACATGCCACAGTTGTGTAAGCAGTAATTCATTTACGCAGTATTTAGAAGGCACTCTTTTGTAAAACAACCTTTTTTTATTATTAACTATTTTTTATTGAAAGAGTTTTCCTGTCGGGTCAATTTACCTTGACGAACAAGACATGAACAAGACTCTTTTTCTGTAAGGAAAAAAAGTTAGTTACCTACCATAGATTATTAAGGATTATTAGACAAAGAATCAAAGTAAGTTAGTGAATTGCTAATATTCATAAACAGTAGAATTAATACAGATTTTAGACAAGTAGATAATTAACAAATTAATTCTCATCTATACTAATATATAAAGCTGAAGAGTTTGTTTGTTTGTTTGTTTGTTTGTTTGTTTGTTTGAACGCGCTAATCTCAGGAACTACTGGTTCGAATTGAATAATTCTTTTTTGTGTTGGATAGTCCATTTATCGAGGAAGGCTTTAGGTTATATAACATCACGCTGCGACCAATAGGAGCGAAGCATCAGTGAAAAATGTTGCAAAAACGGGAAAAGAGCCTAAAAAATTAAAAATGCTGCCGAAAGTCACTATTCCACGCGGACGAAGTCGCGAGCACAGCTAGTTAGATAATAACTGTAGAAATAATAACTGCACAAGTTGAGTAAATTATTTAGACATTCAAATTAATTAATTAAAAAGCATTAGTAAAGTAGAAATAAATTGTATTTAGCCATAGCTAAATAAAGATAGATCTGTATATTCACAGATTAACCAATTAATAGTAAAGATTTAGAATATTTTTATTTCAGCTTGTTGTTAAAAGTATTTTAGAAACTATTTGCGGATAGTTTATTTTTTTTTCTATAAAAAAAATTGTTCAAATGAAACTTTATGACATTGTTCCATGTAAAAAACGAATTAAATAAGTAATAAGATATTTTTAGAATTTTAAAAATATTTTTTGTGTGAGTGGATGCTTGGATGGATGAATTACTGTTTCATAACAACTACGGCCATACATATACACTAATCATTCGCTCCACACTTCATGCGGCATGCTATGTGGTCAAATAACAAAAGAATGGCTTAATACAAAAAAATACACAAAAAATCTGTCTATGTTGTTTAACTGCCGCCATTTTAGAACCGTCCGCCATTTTAAATTTATTCAAACGCTAAGTGCTTTACATTTTTATAGCACTGGAAATTGTACAATATGTATGTTAGATTTAAGTAAGTACTTTTTAATTACATTTTTATAGTCGTTTTGCAAAATATAAGCTTGTGACTCGATTGATGTTTTTAGATTTAAGGGGTGACCTCTTTTACGGTTCTCAAAAGGTTCCACTTTATGTGATTAAGGGTTTACATGTCATATTATGCAGTTACGGTGACCACAGCGCTGCAGTAAGTTTTATCTTCAAAAAAAATACAAAAATAAGAAAATAAACACACTATATTGTCAAAAACAAAATTTCAGAATAGGCCTGTCCTACTATATAAACAATCTTACTACGCGGTTTTTTTTTTCAATCTCGTAATATTAAAATTGACTATCTCCTACACCACATCTTGATTCGTAAATGTATGAAAATTTGAATGTAAACAAAAAATAATTACACCTATTTTTGGAAAGGCGATTCTATTCAATTGTAATATATTTTGGAATATTAGATTCCGATAAAAACTCTTTCACCGCTCACGTTCACAATTAGTCACACAGAAACTCTATTAGAAAAAAATATTATATTTTTTATACTTATTATAGGTCCAAACTATTTTACAACGACGTTGTGTCAAAAAAGTTGTGAGTAACAACGCAAATAAATTATACGAGCTGAGCCTATCCAAACAGCTGTCAGAATTTAAAAAACAAAAAGTTGTATTTAAAAAGTTGAACTGAGCGTGAGTTGTCAATAAAAAAAAACCAGCAAAAAGTTTTACTAGAAAAAAAAAGTATTATACGGAGGAGGTTTGTACACTATGCGTGTGTTTTGGCGGGTCGAGATGTGGTGCAGGAGACAGGCCGCGGCGGCCATTTTGCCGTTGCTGCTGACTGGTTGGCTGACCGGCGAGTCGTCGGAAGCGCTTACTACCTTTGGCAAGAGCAACACTGACGCGCCGAAAAATTTGGCGCCAACAGCACCCCCAGGTATGGACCACAGAGCACCAAACCTTTTTTCGCTCACCTCGATGACGACTGAATTGGACTGGCAACATAATTTAATTACCTATTATATTTTATTATCTTACTAAGAAAACATACAGCTTATAATTTTAACATTTAAGTAAATACAAAAATAACACAATACTTAGCTAATTAGTACAAAACTATGTTGAATTAAATTCAAAATGTAATGTAAATAAATAACTAAAGCATATTAGGTAAAAGAAAAATAAAATGAGGGACACTGCACCATTTTATACCTTATTACCTACTTAGTTACTATGGTTAAGTACCATCCGCCGTCACCCCACTAATTATCGACATCGCAACAGTTCTAAATTAGGGTGTCAATATATTGTATGCGTTAAGCACACAATATAAAATTTAAATCGAATAATTTCATCCATGTCAATACATGGTAGTTAATAGTTGGGTAACACGGTAACTAATATATGGGCTTACACTATGTAATGTAATTATTAATGCTTTTTGTACAAAAACAACTTTAATTTCATTTAGTGTTAATTTTGTTGGTTGTCCTATTAAATAAAATAAAATAAACATCTCGGCAGATTACGTATCTAAGTACTTCCATTAAATTGCACATAGTAATCTTAAAGTGTCAATAGTGGGGTCTTTAACCCTACTTTAGGCATGCCTATTTTTTTTATTTTCGAAGTGACATTTTATTTTATTTATTTTATTTTATTAAGGAACAGCAAACAGTCACATTACATCTTATAACATAAAGATAAAGCTAAATCTATATTAATAGTAATGTAACCCACAACAATTCTCAGAGATTTAATGTATTTTTATTTAAAAAATATAAAAGTAAAAAACAAACCATCCATAAATTATCTGTATGAGACAGCCTATCCAGTTCTTTTCGAGGTCAGTGTTTTTTTTTTCACAGAAGTCTTCAATACTAAAAATACAAATGAGAAAACAAATAAATCAACGTGATGTATTTGTTTTCGATTTAAATTAAGTATCGCTAAATAATTAATAAATTTATGTGTGTGGTTTGAACGTTTCGTTTGGGATAAAAAAAAAACTAAATCAAAGTGTAAAAAAGCGCGAGTAGATCCGTAAAAAATATTTTATTTAAATTATTACAAAATGCCCAAAACGAAAAATGTTTTCCAATGTCAAATACCTCATTTGTATGTTTATTATTGCCCAATCATTAAAACAGGTAAGTTATTTGCATGCTTAATATGATAATTATTCTAAAATGATTAATCTGAATTAATCTATCTATACTAATATTATAAAGCTGAAAAGTTTGTTTGTTTGGTTGAACGCGCTATTCTCAGGAACTACTGGTTCGATTTGAAAAAATATTTTTGTGTTGAATAGTACATTTATTGAGGAAGGCTATAGGTTATTTTACAACACGCTATGACTAATAGAACGCGGGTGAAACCGCGGGGCACAGCTAGTGATATTATAAAGCTGAAGAGTTTGTTGTTTGGTTGAACGCGGTATTCTCAGGAACTACTGGTTTGATTTGAAAAAATATTTTTGTGTTGAATAGTCCATTTATTGAGGCTATATTACATCACGCTATTGTTCGCTAATTAACGCGAGTGGAACCGCGGAGCATAGCTAGTGTCTTATATAAGTACTAGCTGACCGGCGAACTTCGTACCTTCCGCTTTGACAGTTTCCATGACAACAAAACAATCAAATAATTTTGTATAGGAAAATTAAATTGTCGTTTTTAGTATTTTTTTTTGTCTTTATTAAAACTTTCTGTGTGCCTTAGGGAACATACGAAAAAAAACGAGCGAGCTTTAACAGTAGTCGCATATGATGTGTAACATAAAATACGGAAACTTTTCCATTAAGCAGTGACAGAAATTAACCTCAAAACTTAAAAAAGCTATATACCTACTGAAATATTTTATTCGAATAATTTATTCATTATTACTTATTAGGATTTTTTATCAATGATCTGCACTTTATTGAGACTTATTATCATCAGTAAATACTTATTAATATAGTTTAAAAGTCTATTATCTACACACGAAATGGTTGAAATCAATATTACAATAGAAAACAGAATATAGAATTAATAATTGCGTATCTTTTTTTACAAATCATAAAGAGAATGCAGTAAATACTCATTAGAATACATTTGAAAAATGACACAATAGTCTTGTTCATAATATCGACTTTAAATCTACAAAATGGAGCGCTTTCGCGCTTCCCCGACTTCCGGTCACACTGTTACGTCCAACTTCCGTCACATTTATACGTAATCACTCCCACAAATTGTATATATAGAAGGCGACCGAAAAGATGTTTCACACATCAAAAAATAGCCGAATTGGTCGAGCCGTTCTCGAGTTTTGAGAATGTACTTATTATACCGTCCCCTGACTAAACCTTTGTTCACCATACGACTAGAATATAACAGATACCAAGTAAAAGTATAGAAAATTTATGGTATGCTTAGGATGATTCCCTTTTAAAAACTTTGTTTGAAATGACCCGTGATATTTTTTTAATATTATTTAACAATATTAAAAAAAATATTGTTGAAAATGAAACGTGATATTATTTTATATTATTTAAAAATATTAAAAAAGCATTGTTGTAGATGAAACGTGATATTTTTTTGTAATATGTTAAAATATTATTATCAATGCGTTATTAACCCATTATTACCAGTGCTGTGAACCCACATAGAAAGCTAATACCACAGAATAAATAATAGTACTACGTCTAATACGCTTGTGTATGGCATGGGCTCATCACGTCCGTAGTAACGGGGTAGGGGGGGCTGTACCACGGTTGCTCGCATTCAACCCGACTATATAAGTAAAGTAAACAGCCTATAATTGTCCCACAGCTGGGCAAAGGCCTCCATCATTGAAATCAAGTCATTGCTACAATTGATGGTTAATGGCTTAATCACCACGCTTGCCAAGTGCGGGTTGGTGATCACAAACCGGGGGTATGCATCGAAAAATCCGAAATACATTTTGCCCGACCTGGGAATTGAACCCGGGACCTTCGGGTATCGGGCCGAGCGCTCTGCCACTCGGCCACCGAGGCGTTATTTATACCCGACTATATATATGTTTTTTTGTTGTTTTTTTTTAATATTTTACGGGTAAGCACAGTGCCTTGATCTCACCTGATGTTAAGTGATGATAAGGCCAATGATGGAAGCGCACTTCACCCGGGAACCTCAACTAGTGAGGCACTGGCTATATTATCTCTAGCTGCCGGAACACAACAATGCTACAAACATTGATGTTATGGCGACATATTTAGATAAGATGGTGGTAGCTAGCCAGGCGGACTAACAAGCCCTACCACCAACCAAACCGAGTACACAAACATGTACCCCCCGCTGGGAATCGAACCCGGGACCTTTGGGTCTAAACCGGTGGTGTGGTTACCGACAGACGCTTCAAAGTTTAAAAGTAGTTAGTTACTCTATCACTTTATTTTTAACGACAGTTCGTTCAGCTTATCGCTCAAAGTCAAAAATTCTTTAATCAATAAACTTAATGGATTTTTTTTCATAACAGATCTCTGCCTAATGTAAGATAGTAAGTAATGTTACTTACATTACGCACGGTCCCACAAAACCAATTAATTCGGTTTGACTGTTAGATCAACAGTCTCATAATCATAGTATATTAACCAGCAGTTTATAAGCTACATAAGATTTAAACACGTATGAATCGTCCAAGAAATGGTTTATCTAGGTACCTACTACCCATTCAGTTTAGCTGTAAAGTTTTTCAAAGAAGCAACAAAATTTGCAAAGCCATATTACCTATGTCGGTCGTTACATAATAATCATGCAATTTACTTAATTGTAACAAATAAACTTTATTTTAAGAGTAAAAAGTAGGTTTTTATGTTAGCAGTTCAGGAAATTGACAAGATAGGAAGTGGATGAGATAAGAAAGTGGATGACTTAGGAAATGGACGAGATAGGAAAGTATACGAGTTAGGAAGTGGACGAGATAGGAGGGTGGACGAGTTAGGAAGTGGACGAGATAGGAAAGTGGACGAAGTCGTCCTGAAGGTTTCAAATTGTCTTGATTTACCCACACCGGCACCGGTTCGAAATCCAGATAGTTATCTATCGAGAAGAGTGCAGCGCAGCTGTAAATTAACTCGAATTTACATAATTTTATTCATAAAACCAAAAAAAGTTTAATACGTACTTTTCCCTGAACATGTGTTCTGTCCATCTCCACTTCAATGTGTTAACTCATATCTACTCATCAACGAAACAAAAGTTTTTTTTAGTGTTGATGTCACAGGTAAACTGTTGATATATAGTAGGATGTAATGGTGCTTTATGGTACACTGTATAATCCTGTATTACCCTATTTTTGTTGAAATAAACATTTTAATTTTTTAATTTTTTATATCTTTTCTCTTTTCCATGTTACAATATTTTGTGATTGACATTCCTTGGCTATCGTTCACGAAACTATAGACAAGAAATAAAGAGACAGCATAAGGTAAGCTTCATAACAACGCGCTCAAGTACTTATCTTATCACATAATAAATAATAAATAAAATAAAAGTTATTTATTATGAGCCAAAATAGTCCATAGATTATTAGTACAATTAATTAACCTTAAAAACTATGTTAGTCTCACACACCTACATAAATGAATAAAAATAAAATGAAAAGAATAAAAATGCATTCACGAAAAACAAAAGAAAGACACTGAACATCAAAAACAGACCCCGTGCGACAAGACAATGAATGTGCAAGTTCGTGAACCGCCCGAACACTGCCGCGTCCATTCTGTCTGCTATCATCTTCATAGACTCCGATCCGACCCGAACCCCCCGGAGAATCTAGTAGGGCACGGGGACACGCACTAGTGCTTGATGCCGTTCCCTCTAGAGAACCTCTGAATGTGCTTCGTTTCACACGGCTTGAGGAACCCTTTAAGTTTCTCGCCGCCCCCAAAAAGCCCGGTGAAGCTGAAAATGCCGTATGAGGCCATAAGCAAACTCTCTAAAAAAACACATAGACATAGACTAAACACATAGACACGAGTGCTTGGACTGGTTCGAGATGGTCCGAGATTCTGTGTCCGTGAGAGTGTCATGTGTGCGTTGCTCATGCAGTATATTAAGCTTACCTGTGGGTCTCCATATTTTATGCTATAGATATCATTCGTATAACCCATGGTATAATGGCCGATCCTTGATATGTCAAATATCATGTCATTTGTAATAAAGGGTTACAAAACTAACTTCAATCATTAGTCATTAATCAAATATCGGAAATTCTGAATATTGGTTTGCATCTTTCATTATGTTCTTGATATCATCATCATCATCTCAGCCAAAAGACGTTCACTACTGGACAAAGGCCTCCCCCAAGATGGGGGGTATTTGCCATAATCGCCACGCTTGGCAGGCGGGTTGGCGATCGCAGTAGGTTGAAAGTAACCTCAGAGAGATGCTGCTGCCCATCCTCTGGAATGGTCCCTTAGTCGGCTTTTACTATACCCACGGGTTGAGATGGGGTGGTGCAATTCTTTATCCCCGGCACCACACAGGGAGCACATACCCTTGACATATACCCCCTTATTCATAAAAACTATTCATGCATTATTTAGTTAAATATTTTTTTTTGTCAACGTCATACAAACGTCATTTTAAATTTGAGAAAAATAAGAAACAAAACAATGATTAACTAAAGATGCTTAAATAGTTTTTAATGAATAAGGGGGATATTGTTCAACTACTTAGTTTAAGTTTACGATAAACAAAAGTTTTAAATAAAAAAGTCTGCGGGTGTCCATGGGCGGCGATTGCTTCCCTCAGGTGACCCGCCTGCTCGTTTGCCTCCTTTTATTATAAAAAATAACTGCAACAAAAAAGCTTGCCAAACGCGGTTTGGTGATGATCACTGATCACTGATCACAACACGATACACACTTTGCCTGACTTGGGATTTATACTCAGGACTTTGGATATCGGACCAAGAGCTATGCTATTCGGCCACGCAAGAACTTAAGGCGACGCACCGCTAAACAAATCTCATACGGAGCGTTTGCGCCCCGTACCATAAGAAAAACTGTTTTTTTTCCTTCAAATTAAAACTACAAATTATAAAAAAAAAATGAACTACAATATTGAAGTGTGTGTTAAGACTAATCTACTAAGAAAATTTAAATGCTTAAATCGGTCTGGTTAGTCTGTAAAATGCAAATCTATGTTTTAAAAGAGGTTACTTTGATATTTTTTTCTCTGTTATAAAAGTTGACAAATCGTGTTTCTGCAACTAGCAAAATGAAGTCAATTAAATGAAAAATCATATCATCAAATATCACTTTCATATGTTTTGTAATTGATGGGAAAAATCAAGATCATCTCGTAAATTTCCAATGCGTCGCATTAATAAACGCGCTGCTCGTATGAGACAGCGCCGCGCCGTTTAAATGAGACAAGCGAAGAAAAAAAAAGTAGAAAATCAAAACCTGAGTTCAGGTGCCTCTGCCTTCTTTTGCTTCGTCATAGTCGCTTAACTATCTTAATCAAGATATCTTATGGCCACCCGTGAAATACTTATTATTGAGGAGTTCCAGTGGCAATCTGTGGTCTTTTTCATCAGTTACACTTCATCAAATGACACTTTCTGAATGCAAATGCTTGACTTACTGCTGAAAATACCAAAGTCGCTATAGGTATGCCTACAATTTTTGAGGAGTTTCCTCAATTCCTTAAGGATGCCATCATCAGAACTGGACCAAATTAAAATAAAAACACTTGGGAAGCACCAGCTTTCAAACAAAGAAAGAATCATTAAAATCGGTTCACCCAGTAGAAAGTTCTGAAGTAACAAATATAAAAAATAAAATAAAAAGTACCGTCAAATTGATAACCTCGTCCTTGTTTTTGAAGTCGGTTAAAAATTAAAAAATAAAATTCGACATTGCCAGTCACGAGCATAAATTAACAGGTGCACACTTTAGACTAGCTTTGATTCATAAGCCATTGTTGTTTACTTGTTAATGCACAAGACTGTACAGCTGTTATCGTATATTTCAAATATCATCTAAACAGTATCTACTAGGAGTACTACAAGTCGTACCAGTGAAGTATTCACTTGATATTATCTTTGGTTCGGATTTATTGATAGGTTACCGAACGTCAGAACAATAGCTAAGATTATTCAGAGTAACAAACATTGATTTATGAATATCGCACTAACAATACGATTATGTTGTAACTCTAAATATACTGATAATTGAGATTTTACCGTATTGTAATAAGAGTACGGTTTTATTTCAAATTTCAGTATTTGAGTTTTTACAGTATTGTATCGGTAGTGCAATGTGATAGATAGATGGATAATACTATTATAGCATCTTCACTAGCTAATTTAATGTCCCCACTGCTGGAGCACGACCTTCCTTATGGATGGATAGGGAGAACGGGCCATAAACCACCACGCGGGCCCAGTGCGGTGCGGTGGTTGTTAACGACTGCCAATGCAGCCGGGACCATGGCTTTACGTGCCTTCCAAAGCAGGGAGGAGCTCGAGATGATAAAGTTTAGGTCACCCATCCGAAAACCGGCCTTTGCGAAAGTTACTTAACCTTAGCAAACGCTAACCGGGCGCGTTAGCCACTGCGCCATTGACCTTCTAATTATAATTTAATATTTTTCTAGTGTTTTTTTTAACTGTCAACATCTCTATACTTCCCTTAAGCATATAAACTTCCATGAGGAGCTCGATGGCGCAGTGGTTAACGCGCCCGGTCTGCGAGTGCTGAGGTTAAGCAATATTCGCAAAGGCCGGTCATCGGATGGGTGACCAAAATTGTATCATCTCGAGCTCCTCCGTGCTTCGGAAGGCACTTAAGCCGTTGGTCCCGGTTGCAATCGCAATCGTTAACGACCCCCTACCCATCTCTACTATAACTCCCTATCCATCCATAGGGAAGACTCGTGTCCCAGCAGTGGGGACGTAAAAAGAGCTGATGATGATAGAAAGTGAAATAAAATTCCGCTTATTGGTCTCAAAGTATTTTGAAGTTTGTACATGAAAATAAAGAAGCGTTCTAAGAAAAAATAATACATTGTTGCTCCAAGTCAAGACCCAAAGATTAACAGTGCCCAGTCCATACATTTGCGTGCTAGCGACAAACAACCACGTCATTAAGGCGGTATCTACCACAGGTTACATATAAATACATTCTCGGTCACGCAAAACACTTGGCGCCTCTGAAATGTACAATTTCACAAATTACCTACACAAATTAATATCACTTGCACATGCAAATCAACTGCATTTTTTCCTTTTTAATATTCCGCATTGTTGTGGCATTGGGTATGCGCAAAAGATATTATAATTACTATGATGATATACATACCGTGTTTTGTGGCGGCCATTTTAATAATTTTCATTTGAATGACAGTAAGGTGTGTTAAAGCTTTAGTTATTGTTCTGAGGTTATAATGTTTTATTTGCTTTTTATTACTTCGATAGCTAAGAGAGAATTGGCAAAGCATTCAGCCCTAAATCATAGTCCTAGATTCAATTCCAAAATTTCAATTGGCAAGTTTTTGATTTTTTCCGATGCAAAACCCGGGTTTGTGATCACCAAACAACCAACCAATTCGGCAAGCGTGGTGATTAAGGCAATATCCATCAATTGTAGTGATGACTTGATTTCAATGATGAAGGTCTTTGCCCAGCAGTAGGATAGTATATAGGCTAATTGTTACTACAACTATTGCGATTTTTTTTTCACTTTATCATAAGTTGTTAAAATATTGGTTAAAACGTTATATTCCCGATTTGGGCATGACAATATTAGGTCCATACCTATAATAAATTGACGTTTTGTATGAAGATTTTTTATAAAATTATATTTTTCATACTAACGTTTTTTTAATTTTCTTAGCATCTATTTATGTTAACACTATAAAAATTGTAGAGTAGCGTGTTTGTTGCACTAGCTAAATATAGCCGACATTAAAAAGAAAAAAAATCAAGACCCTTCAACGCTACAATGAAACAAAAGGTCAATTCCGCGAACAAAAAAGAAGTCAATTTAAAAAAAAATTGGGTGATAAAGACACAAAATGAATAATCATTGTTATTACTGAAGCCTAAGTAACATAGTCCTTATTAAAGGTGTATAATAATATTAACAACCGGTATTCACTTTTCGAAGTTTTACACCTATTAATAAGTGAGAAACAAACGTCAATTTCATATGTAAGGACCCAATATTTTATGAGAAAATAAATAGGGTAGATAGTGTTTGACGGGAACCAGGGATCTTTTTTTTCTTTTTTTTATCATAATATACTAGCTGCCCGGACAGACTTCGTTCTGTTAAAATTTAATAGTAAAAATTTTATAAATATAACGTATTTCCGAGTGATCACGTTATTTATGTCTCAACTAAAAAATTAAAAAAAAAACTAAAAAAAAACCTTCAAACCTTTCCGTGTGTCTTAAGGAACATACGAAAAAAAATGCCGTTCTCGAGTTTTGCGCTTAGCCACATTCATTGTTATTTATATAGATAACATGTAGTAATATGTCTGTCACTAATATTATAAATGCGAACGTTTGTGTGTATGTATGGATTTGGATGAAATTCGGCATACAGATAGTTTTAGATAGTGTTGTAGTAAGTTCGCTGCGGAATCATGGCTGTGATTGCAAGTGCAATTTTTTTTCTAATTGATATCGACACTTTTTTTCATTAATTATTAAAACTATTAATAACCCCCCGATCAGCATTGGTTTTTGACTTTAGCTCTCATTGAATACACACCTGCTTCCTAGATTTCATCAAATAAAATTTCAATGGAATTCTATAATTATTATTCTTTGACAGTGAGGGCAATAAATAACTAGTGGTCGCCCAGTGGTCGAAATTCGACCGTAATTTTATTAAGGCTGCACGGATTGTAAGCAATGAAATATCCTAAGCAATGAAAATTAAAAAAGATAGAATGTTAGTTTGAATTAGCATTGAAACAATTCAGCCGCATCTCTTCCATTTTTGAAATTTTTAAAAAGTTTGTAGATACGTGTGTGTCATACACATGGCAGTGTGCGTAATGTTTATTTTATTGATATATTTAATGTATTTTTATACATAATTAAAAAAAAACATTAACATTCGGATAACCTTCTCTATATAAACTATAATTGTGCGAAATTTCATACTCCTCCGTCCGCGCAATTTTCGTAAAAAATGTGTATACCTATACAAAGTTTTTGCTTCACGTTAATATATAGAAATAGTAATTATTATTTTTTGGCGACAAAAACTGGTGCCTTTTTAAAAAAAAAATATTACGGGTAAGCACAGTGCCTTAATCTCACCTGATGTTAAGTGATGATAGGACCGATGGTGGAAGTGCACTTCACCCGGAACCTCAACTAGTGAGGCACTGGCTATCTTATCTCTAGCTGCCGGAACACAACAACAATGCTACAAACATTGATGTTATGTCGACATATTTATATAAGATGGTGGTAGCTAGCCAGGCGGACAAACAAGCCCTACCACCAACCAAACCGAGTACACAAACATATACCCACCGCTGGGAATCGAAGCCGGGACCTCTGGGTCTAAACCGGTGGTCTTCTAGACCACAGAGGCGGAGTGTTGAACACTGGTGTAACTACGATAGTTTTGTTGCATTTTTTTTTTTATTAATTATTTTTTTTTATATTAGAAGGAGGCAAACGAGCAGGCGGGTCACCTGATGGAAAGCAATCACCGCCACCCATGGACACCCGCAAAACCAGAGGAATCACAGATGCGTTGGCGGCCTTTAAGGAAGAAATAGGCTATTTTCTTGAAGATTCCTAAGTCATATTGGTCCGGAAATACCGCCGCTGAGAGCTGGTTCCACAGCACTGTAGTTCGTGGTAAAAAATTACGAGAGAAACGCACAGTAGTAGATCGCCATCCATCAAGATGGTGTGGATGGAAAGACAGTCGATTGCGTGTAGTGCGGTGTAGGAAATCAGCGGCAGGGATCAAACCGAACAATTCCTCAGAGCACTCCCCATGATAAAGGCGATAAAATATACAGAGAGACGCAACGTCTCTCCGAAGGGCCAGTGGATCGAGCCGACCAGAGGTTACCACGTCGCCGACAACTCGAGCAGCTCTGCGTTGAATGCGGTCAAATGGGAGGAGTTGGTACTGGGGCGCTCCAGCCCAAAGATGGGAACAGTATTCCATATGAGGCCTGACCTGTGCTTTGTAAAGCTGTAAGCGATGGGTCGGCGTGAAATACTGTCCCGCTCTATTGAGCACACCCAGCTTTTTCGAAGCTAATTTAGCTTTACCTTCCAAATGACCGCGAAATTGAACGTCACTCGAAATATCGACGCCAAGGATTCCAATGGTCGGTTTGGTATCAAGGGGTATATTACCTAATTTAATAAAATCCATTAGTATCGTTTCGTTCCGAATCGTAACTAATACCATGGCTTAATACCGTTACCAAATTCCCACAACTAGTACCGGTAAGTAACGTTATTTCTATATAAACAACATTATATAAATTATATATAGGTAACTAGTTGTCGCTCGCGACTTCTTTCGCAAAGACTACACTATCCCACAGGAACCTGTTACCGGGATAAAAAGTATCCTATATCCTAGTCCGGGTCATGGTCTGTCTATGTGCAAAGTTTCATCCAAATCCGTTCAGCCATTTCACGTGAAGCGCGGTCAAATAAACAGACACAAAGAAAAACAGATATACAGACAAAATTTCCAAAAACTGTTGGAACGTGTTCTGTTATCGATTCTAAGTATCCCCAGCCACCTTTTTTTCGAATATCCTCCATGTACAGACTTTCGACCCTCTTTAGCTTTATTACCTATACATATATGTATAGATTTGGTACAGGTAATGCAATGCAGGTAACGTTATCTAGAAAAATATCGCTACCCTTTTCGTTAAAAATTGCGCTTTAGCCAATCCGCGTAGAACAGTTAGTTTATTTACCGGTAAAATGTCACTTAGGTAAAGATATCAAGCTTACCGGCACTTTTTTCCGGTATCTTCGTTTAACAGGAGTATCGATACCAATTTTTTTACGATATTGAAAGCCCTGACCTACCTATAACATAATAGTTTCACGTTTCTTGATTTTGTTGCATGTGACTGAAATATCTATAGATATAATCTGCAGATTAGTGTAGCCTTGTGTTCAAATAACCCAAATCATGTTTGCATACAACACGGACGGAATTAGGTAAGTACCCGATAAGAAAAATGCTCGCGATTGCGACACAATATTAAAAACTAGTCGAAATGCAACTGTAATTTACAAAACATACAAAATGTTTGTACAATTTAATTTACCATAATAAAATGTATAGAAGAGTTGCTAAGCTCAAGTGGCAGTGGGCAGGGCACATTGCTCGCAGGACTGATGGCCGCTGGGGCGGGATAGTCCTGGAGTGGCGACCGCGTACCGGAAAGCGCAGTGTGGGCAGGCCTCCAACAAGGTGAACCGACGATCTAGTGAAGGTCGCGGGAAGCCGCCGGATGCGAGCAGCACAAAACCGGTCGTTGTGGAGATCCTTGGGGGAGGCCTTTGTCCAGCAGTGAACGTCTTTTGGCTGAGATGATGACGAATATGTATAGAGAGTTTTAATTGTACCTAAACATGGAAATTAAATATTGCATGATTTGGTATCGACATACTTTTTCTTTTGTTAATGTCGTTACTTCTATTAAAGTTGTGGAGTTTCTTGCGCCCATTCTTCTCCACAGCTAAAAAATAGACTTCCTGAACGGGTAGTAGGTAAAAAAAAGGTTTTGGACGATTCAAATGCAGTTTTCAAAAGTTTATTTAAATAAAAAAATAATAATTTTGACTTTTTTGACTACTATAGTGGCCGTACTATAGTGGTTTTCATCGCCAAAAAATATTTTTATATAGAATTTCATTAGAAGCAAGAGATCTGCATTCAATTGTTTTTTTTCCCTTTAGTTGATGGCTTCGTCCGATTAGCACATTTAGCCAGTGTCAAAGTAATTTTTCTTACAAGTTATACATAAATAAACAATATTTCCTTCCTGATGATGATGATGATGATGATGAATGATAATAGAAATGAAAGTGAAAAATGATATATCCCCCGACCCCTCGAGTATCTCAGTAAAGATGTGGGGCTTGAGAGAATTTGAAAAGTGCCGATGCACTGTTTTGTTTCATTAGCCAACACTCATGCAAACTCACGAATACTTAACGGTGAATAATCCACCATTATTTCACATTAATATTCGACATATCACAAACTTTAGAAAATAAAACAAAACCGCAGACATAACTCTTTACTTTCCCGCCAAGAAACCTAGGTATTCAATTGTTGCTAAAGACTATTATCTTTATTTCTGTTTTTGAACGTGTCATGTTTTAAATATGGTCTAAATTTGTCACAACAACATTTATGAACCAAAAAATTACTAAATAAATTATTTTATTTTTATTTTTCTGAGAATTCTTGTATTTTTTCCTATTTTTTGAAGTAGTGTACATAGACTCGGCCCAATCAAAACATCTCCTTTGTGACTTGCTTTGTATGTATGTCGGGGCTAATCTCTGGTACTACCGGGCCAATTCTAAAAACTCTTTTACTGATAGTAAACTACATTTCTTTTGTGTAACATAGGCTATATTTTATTTGAAAAAAATAATTTATTTTTAAAATTTCGCATCTAGGCGGACGAAGTCTTGAATAAAGTGCTAGTATAATATTATAATAAAGTAGATAGGTATATAGTCAGTTTTAGAAAAAGAAGCCACTAAATAACTTTGTAGTGCGTATATTTTTAGTAAATACTCATTACAAGACATTTGACAAATGACACAATATGTCAAATTTAATAATAATATGTCTTGTTCTTAATATCGATTTTAAATTTACAAAATGGCGCGTGCTTCCGCGCTTCCCCGAATTCCTGTCACACTGTTACGTCCAACTTCCGTCACATTTCATGAAATCACTCCCACAAATTGTATATAGAAGGCGAGCAGAAAGATGTTACACATCAAAAACGTATACTCAACTGAATGTATGCAATTTGAAACTT
This sequence comes from Eudonia lacustrata, assembly GCA_947562085.1. Classification (NCBI taxonomy): domain Eukaryota; kingdom Metazoa; phylum Arthropoda; class Insecta; order Lepidoptera; family Crambidae; genus Eudonia; species Eudonia lacustrata. The sequence continues at coordinate 5,471,071 of OX387333.1, read as the reverse complement.
TTCGTAGGTATATAGTATATAGTCAGTTTTAGAAAAAGAAGCCACTAAATAATTTTGTAGTGATTATATTTTTGGAGGTAATAGGCGTTTTCTTAGCATGAGAATTATTGAAATTGCTTCCTTCCATAGTGGTAGGACACCCTTCACCAGTATCTGCTTTAGTTGTTAAACCTGACGTTGTCAGTCGATCAGACATTCCGGACAAAACCTGAAATTGTATTTAACTTTTATATTCAATACCCATACACAATCACGACAAAACAGTACCACCAATTTTACCTAACCAAAACAAATCGTTACAAGCTAAAGGTAATCAAATTCAAATTGCTAGTTTTGTAGCGACTACGACGTAGCACTGCGTTGCGTCGTTCACTCTGGTTGCGTCGTAGCTGCTACGGAAAAAATGTTATTTAGTTCGCGATAGTTATCTTTTCGGCTGTTTCCGAAAGCGCTCGGTTCTTTTATGCGGCATACGCCGCGTTACGCACGCGTTATACGAAATACGTTTGATATGCATAATTTTGATAGATGCGAAGTTATGTCTACGCATTGGTTATTGCGTTGTAAACCGTCCGTGTAACGCATTGCTTTTTTTTTTTCTTTTTTTTATATTTGAAGGAGGCAAACGAGCAGGCGGGTCACCTGATGGAAAGCAATCACCGCCACCCATGGACACTCGCAAAATCGAAGGAATCGCAGATGCGTTGCCGGCCTTTAAGGAAGGAATAGGCTCGTTTCTTGAAGATCCCTAAGTCGTAATGGTCCGGAAATACCGCCGCTGAGAGCTGGTTCCACAGCACTGTAGTTCGTGGTAAAAAATTACGTGAGAAACGCACAGTAGTAGATCGCCATCCATCAAGATGGTGTGGATGGAAAGACAGTCGATTGCGTGTAGTGCGGTGAAGAAAATCAGCGGCAGGGATCGAACTGAACAATTCCTCAGAGCACTTCCCATATAAAATATACAGAGAGACGCAACGTCTCTCCGAAGGGTCAGTGGATTGAGTCGACCAGAGGTTACCACGTCGTCAACAATTCGAGCAGCTCTGCGTTGAATGCGGTCAAATGGGAGGAGTTGGTACTGGGGCGCTCCAGCCCAAAGATGGGAACAGTATTCCATATGAGGCCTGACCTTGTGCTTTGTAAAGCTGTAAGCGATGGGTCGGCGTGAAATACTGTCCCGCTATATTGAGCACACCCAGCTTTTTCGAAGCTAATTTAGCTTTACCTTCCAAATGACCGCGAAACTGAACGTCACTCGAAATATCGACGCCAAGGATTCCAATGGTCGGTTTGGTATCAAGGGGGCTTTTGTATATGGAATAGAAAAAGAAAATAAATTTTATTAACTATTAAATGCCATTTACAAAATATTTTTATTTTAAAAATAATTAAACATAATAAAATAATTACATATTAAATAATTACATATTTTTTTATACTTTAATTACAATAGAATGAAACTGAAAATGAAACAACTATACCTTAAAGAGTCTTTCTGTAATTCGGAACTTTAAAATTTAACATTTTTCCAACAAACGTTTGTCAACTTAAATTAGCTTTTATAAAATTTGAAACTTTGTTGATTAGTAGAAAAAAATATTTTCACAATACATACTTCTATTAACTCCATAGATCCCAATGTTATCCTTGAAGTAGACAGTTTCTTTAACTTATAAGCTTGAGAAATTTGAACTTTGAAGTTACCAAATATAGATAGATTTGGTATCTCTGTCTGGATACCAAAATATACATAGGTTCTTAAGGATAAACCACGGTCTGAGCCCAGCAGTGGGACGTTCAGCATCATCATCATCGATATCTCATTTTATATCCCCACTGCTAGGGCACGAGCCTTCTTTAAGGATGGTAACACTACAAGGAGAACGGGCCATAAACCACCCGCGTTGCACAAAAGATCCCGATGGGTCGAAGTGTTAAGAAACTCGAGAAATGGTTAACTAGACAACGGATAAACATACTTAATATACTTAAATACATACTTATTATACAAAGGAAACACCCAGACCCGAAACAATTTAGAAAAACAGGTATTTCTAAATTGATCCGACCGGGGATCGAACCCGGGACCTCAGAGATGGCGACAGCATAAAAACCTGTGTGCAGGCCACTCGACCAAGGAGTTCGTCAAATGCGTAATTTTTAGTAACCTATCCAACGACCATCTTTGACAGCGCAACTTTGTCATTGCAACTCTTTACGATACGAGATAATAATTTCAGTCCTTGAACCTTAAGACACGAGAATTGTAAATTCAAATACAGATAGGATTACGGTGGCCGGTTTAACACGCTACGGAAGGGCACAGGTCCAGATAAGGCAGGCCCACTAGTTTATACCCATTTGCAAGTAGTGGAGGTCAGTGTAAGCTGGTGATTGTAGGGTGTAAATTCTGAGCTTCCGAAAGCTATCTGACAGCGCCATCTATGGACGAAAGTGGGTTAATAGGTTAAGGAGGTTTTACGCGTGTCTGAATTTGTTGTAGGGACAAAAAGGGGTTAATGTTTTTTGTTTATTTTTGGAGGCAAAATAATGTAAACTTACTAAACAAAACTTAGCGATAACCAAAACAAATATAAGGGAAAAAAATCGAATTTTTGGAGGAAATAATTATGTCGGTACTTTCAAATCTTATTTGAAACCAATTTTACATTCCGTTTTCAAGTTTACAATTTTACAAACTGATAACCCACTTTAAATGAATCTATTTATGTTGATAGAAATACACATATAGTAGAGAACATTTAAAAAAAAAACGAGCGAGCCTTAAAGTAATCGCTTAAGATGTGTAACATAAAATGCGGAAACTTTGCCATAAAGCAGTGACAGAAATTAACCTCTATATTTAAATTATTCATTATTAGTTAGGTACTTGGATTTTTTTATCAATGATCTGCACTTTATTGAGACTTATTATCAACAGTGAATATTTATTAATATAGTTTAAAAGTCTATTACACACGAAATGGTTGAAATCAATATTACAATAGAAAATAGAATAAGGAATTAACAATAACGTATATTTTTTACAAATCTTATATTATTTTATCTTATCCATCAGGAACAAAATGATTCCGATAAATAGATATTGTAAAATATCGATAATAATAGATAATTATAATTATAACAATGGTCTTCAAATTGAACTTTTTAAACTTATAAAATATCTTACAATCACGCAATTACCTGCAAATACTTACTTATTATGCCAAGCAAAGGAATAAAGAACGTACAGCCTAAACATGTAGCAATTTTATTGCAGACAATAGATTACGAAAAAGGCGTACCTTTAAAAAAGAAAAACCTCCTTGGCGGCAACATAAAAAGAAAGAAAGTTCTGTCGTGGTATTTTTACAAAGTACCAACTACTAACCTTTTGTTAAATCCGTATATGTATGTGCTATCATTTATTTAGTTGTAGTACACATTTGCATAGTTCGTCACGCGATGGTCTAACCTGCGTCCGTCGGTAGGTGGTGTGGCATTGAAATGTAACCTTTGAATTATTTTAGCTTATTGTCCCGTTTCTATTTGCGTATAAAATAAGGCTGTATATTATAATGACCTTTGCTTTTGTCATATGGTATTGACTTTTTATTATGTTGGTACATTTTGCAAATGTACTCTTTTGTGGTTTTGTCTAAAAACTTGTGTAGGTACCTACCTAATTGTTTTTGTCAAAAGAGGTTGTAATCGTGATTCGTGTAGCTGGCCGTATGTGAGACTGACGGATGTTTGAATATATGATTGAAGGGAAAAATAGAAGAGAATGAATGTCTCTCTTGATATTTTTCACAGTCTTGTTGTGATATATAGGTAAATTTTAAATTTTATTCTCAATATATTTTATTAAGTTTAACTCTGCGTATTATTACTCTACTAGTGTAGGTAGATAGTGATTACGCCTGTAATCAAGTTTTAGGTAGAAATAAAGTTGGAAGTTTTAATTTAATATGAATGCCTCAGTGGTTGAGTGGCGAAACGCTCGGCCTGTTATCCGAAGGTCCTGGGTTTAAATCCCGGGTTGGGCAACGTTGCGTGTGTTTTTTTAACCGACTTCAAAAAAAGGAGGAAGTTCTCAATTCGGTTGTATGTTTTTTTTAATGTTTGTTACCTCAGAACTCCGTCATTTATACACCGATTTAGAATTTTTTTTTTTTATTTGAAAGGATATACTTCCAGATTGGTCCCATTATTATCAAAATCCAGTTCTGATGATGGAATTCTTAAGGAATTGAGGAACACCTCAAATATTGTAGGCATACCTATAGCGATTTTGGTATTTTCAGCAATAAGTTAAGCATTTGCATTCAGAAAGTAGCATTTGATAAAGTGTAACTGATGAAAAAGACCACAGATTTCCACCGGAACTCCTCAATGATAAGTATTTCACGGTTGGCGATAACATGTCTCGATTAAGATAGTTAAGCGACTATGACGAAGCAACAGAAGGCAGGCACCGGAACTTAGATTTTGATTTCCTACTTTGAGATAAGCGTTTCGCGTACGGCGCTGTCTCATACGAGCAGCGCGTTTAGTAGGTCTACTCATATTCGCTTTTGATAAATAGATCGAAACAAATCACTAAAAAGCGAAAATCACTAAAAATAATGTAAACCACAATTTTTTACCTTGGCTGGCACCGACTAAACAAATAATGACAATTCTATTTACCTATATATTTTCCTAATAAAATTATTGTTTATTTAAGCAGTCTAAAATATATTTATTTTGTTTCTCTATGTGGATTGCAAGCAAATGTTTGATATTTGCTTGTTTGTAAAGGTATGTTTTCTGTTAGATATAATAAGTTAAGTTAAGTTTAAGGCAGTCGCATAGTTTTTAAGAATATAAGATTGACTAGGTATAATAAATGTTAATTGCAAATACATTGAACAAACTAAACTACGCAATTATTTTGTGCATTTTTTTCAGTCTAATTTCTTGGAGTCGGTTTTGTTTTGTTAAAATTTTTGTTTATATAAGGTAGAAACAAATTGCTTCTTTGACGGACTCTTCTCGATAGATAACTAAGTTTATTTAAACGCCACTGAGTTTAAACTTAGTTACATACTTTTAAATAAAAGCATTTTTTGATTTACTTTGGTTGAAGACATAACAAACGGACCCTTAAATATTTATAAAATTAATAAAATACAGTGAAAAAATTAAACGCCTACCCGACCCAGCCAGGAATCGAACCTGGGTCTTCCGCAATCCGGGCGGCTGCACTGACCGCTATGCTACCGGGAAGGCTGACGTAAGCGCTGAATTTTGTTACTGCTCTTTTATTTTTTGAGTGCTAATAGCGAGCGGCACAGTGCGCCATCTATCCAACGGTAATTGCAACCGATGGCTAATCAGATAGTATATATAAAACTCTCGTGTGACATGTGGGTTGCAATACTCTTCCGAAACGGCTCGATCGATTTTTATTAAATTTTATATGTATATTCGGTAGGTCTGACAATCGGTCGTAATCTATTTTTATACCCCTAAGTGATAAGGGTGGACCACCCCAAAATTTTTTTTTAGTTTTTGGATTTTTTTCCAATACAAATTGATTTGTTTGTTTTGTTGTCATAAACTGTCAAAACGGTACGAAGTCCGCCGGGTCAGCTAGTAAATTTAATAAATATTTAATTTAGCTTCAGTGCAGCAATTAGCACATGAAAATAAAAAGTAGAAATTTAAACAGACCCTTGTTCACACCAATGAGTAGGTAAGTACACGCCTGCATGGGGGTATATTTACTCTGTGCCTGCATATCAAACTACCACAATATTATGTCTTTCCTCAATAGACTCTGAACTTCATGCATATGGCATATGGTTATACATTTGTTAACCCTTAATCAAACAAACAATTTTTTTTGAAAAAAAACGAAAACTGGTCACTGTTTTTGGGTAAGTGGGTTCTGTAAATTTCGAAAAAAAACTACTTTTTTCATAAAGAGGGAGAAATGTTGCCATTTAAAAGATTTAAAAAATCTGTAGGGTTATTTTTGTTCTGAGGTTGGTTTTTTTTTTTATTTGTTCATGACCATGGATACTAGTCCTTCAGTCAAAAACTTCATTTATACGTTTAAACTCTATATAGGATGATGATGAATGATAATAGAAATGAGAAGTGAAAAATGATATACCCCCCAAACCCTAGAGTATCTCAGTAAAGATGTGGGGCTTTACTAAGTCCTCACGCGACTTCTTGAGAGAATTTGAAAAGTGCCGTTGCACTATTTTGTTTCATTTGCCAACACTCATGCACACTCACGAACACTTAACGGTTAATAATCCACCATTATTTCACATTAATATTCGACATAACACAAATTTTAGAAAATAAAACAAAACTGCAGCCATGACTATCCCGCCAAGAAGTCCCCTGAGGTTGGTACTAGTTAGAATTACCAATAAAGAAATAAAAAATAAATTTTACGTTAGAGTGGGAAATAATTTCCCAATATTTGATTATGGGTTAATTTGACAGTTTTAGGTAGATAGGTTGATGTGCAGGCGACTGTACGAAATAAAAAAACCGAGTAACTACTATCGTTGAGCTATTGATGGAAAATCATCATTATCATCATCATCATCATTATCATCTCAAGCCTTCTTCGACCAGTTTGGTGTAGGCCTCCTCCAACCCCCTCCACTTCGTATAATAGATGAACATTTACAACTAACTATATTACTACAAAATAAAAAGTCCAGTCTACCCTACCCTACGCTGGCCTAAGGTTTAGCGGTGCACGAGAAAAAAGGCTCAATCGCCTCCGTAGCAAGTGGACAGATTCGCAACTAGACAGATTCTCAGCTGGACATATTCTCAGCTGGACGGATTCTCAGCTGGACGGGTTCTCAGCTGGACGGGTTCTCAGCTGGACGGATTAGCAACTGGACAGAGTACAGTCATGAACTATGAAATAATATAGGTAATAAATTGAAAGTCTTTATTGAAGGAAAATAAAACTAAACGAATTAAATGTCAATGCTATCAATCATAGTTTTTGTTGCTATCAAAGAGTTTGCATCATGCAAATAGAGATTGCATTTATTTATTACCAGCTATCAGCCGCCCATACATGACGCTTGTTCTGTATTCTGAGATAGAAGCATACGTATACAAAGCAGTCGTATGAAGTAATCAACAAAATTAGCGAGAAAAAAATGTCACTAGCTCAGTCAACTGAACTAGTGGGAATAAAGGAATTTCACGTGTGTATCATTTAAAAAAAAACAGAGTAAAGAAGTTATACAAATTGCACCAATAATGCATTACATGAAATAAGATCAAATCAATATTGCATAAACGACTGTACAAGAGGTTGCGTTGTCATGGACTGTACATGTCCTGTCCATTTGCTAATCCGTCCAGCTGAGAACCCGTCCAGCTGAGAACCCATCCAGCTGAGAATATGTCCAGCTGAGAATCTGTCTAGTTGCGAATCTGTCCACTTGCTACGGAGGCAAAAAATCCACCAATGCCTCATGCTTCATATTCCTTGCCTCGTTCAGGTGCTAGGTGGTGTAAAATCAAGTAAGTACCTACCTAATTCTATAGGTGGATACATTCCTAGCAAGCCGCTTACTTTCTTCGCACAACTCTAGGGTGACGCTACCTCCAACCTTTTTTTGGAGTGAAATTGCTGTTGGCTTCCTATGGCCTCCACAGCGTAACCAGACTTTAATGGGGGCTAGAAACTTAAAGGGTTCCTCAAACTGTGTGATGGAAACATCCTCAAAGGGTTTCTAGAGAAAATCGCATCACGCAAGGCGTGTCCCCTACTCGATTATCTGAGGAGATCGAATCGGATCTTGAGAGGGACAACCCGAACGCCTCTAAACGTTTCGAACCCCAGGGTCCATGGTCACAAGGAGACGAGGTGTTGATCGTGTTGCATACGTATGTATAGGTAACATAATATGCTTTCGTGACCCCTACAGATTCTACAAGGCGTTCGGATCGGAAGTTTAAAACCCTTGACTGATTAACGTACTTTATGTATTTCTTTTTTACTGAAGAGCTTGATGGCGCATTGGTTAACGCGCCCGGTCTGCGGTTGGTAAGGTTAAGCAACTTTCGCAAAGGCCAGTCATCGGATGGGTGACCAAAATTGAATCATCTCGAGCTCCTCCGTGCTTCGGAAGGCACGTAAAGCCGTTGGTCCCGGCTGCATTAGCAGTCGTTAACCACCAACGCACCGCGCGCCCGCGTGGTGGTTTATGCCCAGTTCCCCCTATCCATTCATAGGGAAGGCTCGTGCCCCAGCAGTGGGGACATAAATTGAGATGGTGATGTAATACTGTCTATCGTTTTCAGCGCGCGCGTGTTCGCGCAACGCACAGTGCGCCGGCATCAGCGGCAGTTCCTGCGTGAGGACCCACTACGACCCTGAGACGAGGTGCCTTTGTGGAGACAACTCTTCACCTGTCAACGGCCAGTGCGAAGCTCAGCCCAAATGTGAGTAGGAATTTAAGCTACTGGGAGGTTTCTGTGTGTCAGGTTGGAGGGTGTGTGTATCAGGTTGACGGGTTTATCAAAGTCAAAGGCACAAAGTCAAATTTTTTATTCAAATTGACTTAAAAATAAGTACCTACTTTTGAATAGTCCAAACATTTTTTACCTACTACCCATTCTATCTATAGGACGTCTATATTTGATCTGTGGAGAAGAATGGGCTCAATAAACTACACAGCTTTTAAAGAAGTAACGACATTTACAAAAAATTATGTCGTTTCCAAATCACACAATATTTATGATTATTATAACTATTTCAACTATCATGGCCACTTGCAATAGAGTAATTATTAACGGGATTCTTACCATGTTTATTATTTATGAGTATCCGATATTTCGGCGCAGTTGCATGCGCCATGATCACGGAATTACTGAAATTAATGCGGGTGAGTTTTTTATGAGCAGACAATACGGTCTACTACGACTGATACTGTGAGTGTAGTGTGTCGTGAGCAATTTCGAGTGAATAGTGACTTAGAAACCAGTGGTACGGGCATCGAGCGTAAAAAACGACTAAGGAAGATCGTTTTGTCTGCTCATAAAAACTCACCCGCATTAACTTCAGTAATTCCGTGATCATGGCGCATACAACTGTGCCGAAATATCGGATACTCACAAATAATAAACATGGTAAGAATCCCGTTAATAATTACTTTATGATTATTTACCTACATATATTTTTACGCAAATATTGTTGCGAACAAATTACAAATTGAAAAAAGACAGTGTTGAAAAAAATCCACGAGCGGGATTCGAACCCGCACCCCATGTCATGCCGGGTCAGGTGCACTACCAACTATGCTATCATGGTTCAATCCAACTCGCCGAAATTAATCAACACTATCTACTCTTACGTACGAAGTATGGTGTATCAGGTTGGCGGGTGTGTGTCTACAAATGAGCTACGTACGAGCGATGTTTTAAAGATATACACTTTGTCTATTACGAAGACTAACTGGGTTTTTGATGCAATAATAGAGAATTAAAGTTTATAAAGAAATTTACTTTGCGGTTCTACAAAGGTTTCTTATGTGCTATGAGTCTATATCTACGGTAGGGAGCGCACGCGCGCGCGTGCGTTCAGTCGTGGTCGGCGGAGGGCAAGAGAGTAGGTCGAGGCTCGAGGCGATCCGCGGCCCGCCCGGCGCTTATCTAAGTTTAGTTTGTAGTTTCTTCTCAGTACAAGTCTCCCGCCCAGAGTAGACCATGGAGTAGACTTATGAACAGATGGCATAATGACGTTCACAAAAGCTGGTGCCAGCGGCTGATGCGGGAGGGGCGGGAGCGGCGGCCATCTTCCACGCGTCCCCGCTCGTCCATAGATTAAGTTGGCGTAGACAACTTAGTTATACTACCTTTAATTATTATCAGCCATTACTTTCAGCAAAGGCCTCGCCTCCTTCCTTCCACCTATCTGATGTAAATTTGCAAACTTAATTATTATTAATTTTTCTCTTGTTTTTTTTACATGTTGTGATTTTCCTGTATATTTTTATTTGTGATGGAAAGTGTTCTTTTATTTTTCAACATTTTTTGTAGAGAAAAAGAAAAGAGCTTGACACTAATCCCGCCAGAGTAGACTTACGAACCGATGGCATAATGACGTTCATAAGAGCTTGATTTTGAACTCGAACTTGAACTATCTTTACACCGAGCTAGTTCGTGCCAATTCTTTTTAACTCATCCCGCCATCTCCATCAGAATGAAGAAGAATACGGCAGTGTGGTATGGCGCCCCCACTATGCCACCCACATACTTCGGCTTGAACGGATACAGAAACGGTTTTTGTGGCATCTTGTATATTCTGAAGGCATTTCCAAAAAAGTTAAGTCCTATGAAGAGAGATTAAAATACTTTAAGATGGTGTCATTAGAGAAAAGGCGTGATTTTTTGGATTTGACCTTCCTATCCAAAGTGCTATTAAGCAAGGTTAACTGCCCTCAACTGTTATCTTTGTTCAGTTTGAAAGTACCCCGTTGTGTTCCTCGAAAGCCCATAACACCTCTCTGTCCTCCTTTCCGGCGCACGGTTCTGGGAGCCAACTCTGCCATTCCTCGCCTATCCCGTATCCTCAATCATTATAGCGACCAGGTTGACATCTTTCATGACTCGGTTGCTAAAATACGTCAAATAATTCTACAGAAGTTTTAAATATCATATCTTATACTTTTATTATTTTTGCTAACAAATACCTACATAGTTACCTTATAAGACACAATAAAAACAGGATGTGTCTACTTGTAAGTAGTTTGTGTATTTAGATTATATATAATTAATTATAGTTTTATAAGATGAAATGTAATACATAAACTGTAAGTGAACCTAAGTAAATAAATAAATAAAAATAAATAAATAAAAATAAATAAATAAATCTCCATCTAGGCATTCCATGATATGGCAATCTTTGCCCAGAACTAAGTACAGACGCCAGCACATCAACCTATCCAAATCTGTCAAATTTCTTCAATACATTTTCAACCTTAAGGTTCAGTCATAAAGATCAAAGTCTATTGAGAAAATTTGACAGTTTGTGGTAGGTTGATGTGCAGGCGTGTGTACCTATGATTGATTTTTAACTAAGAGAAATTTTTAAAATTTTTACTAGAAAAAATCAACTAGTCTCGAGCTTTCTAAGTCTAGTTGACTTTTTCTAGTACAATTTCGTGAATTGTGAACGCAAAAATAAAAATAAGAGATATTGGTCAGACATAAGTTTTCTTATTAATGATGTGCAGTGCAACGGAAGGTCTAATTATGTTTTATTTTTGTGAAAGTCGAATTTTAGAAGATCAATATCATCAAAAATTGTGCATGTCAAGAAACAGTGAACCGTTTAAAGTGAACGCGAGCTTAGCATTCGTCGAATTTAGGGCTGTCGTCTGCAAGTTAAATTAAATTATAATTGTATCTATTAACAAATCGTTTTTTTAAATTTATTATTATTATCTATTGTTAAGCAAAGACAATACTTTACATTATCGCTTAACTTTGACATTGGCTAATGCACCAAGCGTATAAAGCCATTAAAATTGGATAAAATGAATTTGTGATACTAACGTGTCACTTTTTATCTTTCTGAGACGCAGGAAAGTGTAGAAGCATGTTCGTGTTTAGGTTTAGTTTTTTAAACATTGTCTTGTTTTATTTGTAAAATTGAATTAAATTGAGCTTTACCCCGATTTCACGTGGACTTCTTGATAAATTTGAAAAGTGACGTTGCACTCTAAAATCATGTGCTAACACTCACACACGTATACAAACATTATTACACATTAAAATTCGACATAACACAAATTTCAGAAAAATTAATCAAAACCGCTGACATGACTTCACTTTCCCGCCAAGAAGTCCTGGCTAAATATTTAACCGCGCCAAGCCATTAAAAAATATAAAAAATAAAGTTTATAAAGATGGCTGCCCTAACGGTATCGGCGATCGGCACGGCTCTGGCTACTAACTCCAGCTAAGGTCAGATCTACAATCGCCAGTAATTGTCACATATGGCTAATTAGGCTTATCTTAATGGCTTTGCGGGTAACGTAAACTTTCGACCACTTTCTAATTTATTTAGTTAGTGACGGAGAATAGGGCACGACTTCACGAACAATATTTAGGTGAATTATACAAACAAAATTACTTTGGGGTGCGAAGGATTGAGACTTTAAGAGAAAAACATACTTACCATCACCATCTTATCTAAATATTTATTTTAATTCACTTTATTTGGGAAACAAACAATATAAAAATAAATGCAGGTTTTACAATAGACATAACACGTTGATCATTAAAGTTTATGTCGCTATAACATCAATGTTAGCAGCATTGTTGTGTTCCAACAGTTAGAGATAGGGTTGCCAATCATACTTTAAAATAACATATCCTACGTTATTTTCCACATCCATACTTTATTCTTTTTAATAAAAATAAAGTAGAAGTTAGAACCACGATAGCTCAATTGGAAGAACACCTGACCCGGTATGTCAGAAGGGTGCAGGTTCAAATCCTGCTCGTGGAAATTTTTTCACCATTTGTGTTTTTGTATATTTTTTCGCAACAAAATTTGCATTAAAAATTATATAAACATTTTAAAAATAAAGTATGTAAAATACTTTATTTCCGACTAACGCGTGCGTTTGAACGGAATATTCCTGTTGACTTAATTTCTGAACTACTTACTGAATGATACTTAGATTCAGGTGAAGTGAAACGAAACGCAACGCTTACATTTTTCCTTAAAAATAGTTGGCAACCCAAGTTAGAGATAAGATAACAAGATCCTCGTCAGTTGAGGATTCCAAGTGAAGTGCGCTTCCACCTTCGACCTTATCTAATCATCACTTACATCAGATGAGAAGGCCAAAGACTTACTTTGTAAACATCAAAACAAAATAAAAGTTCCATAAAAACAATCTATTCGATAAAAAGCCAAGCAAGTAGGAAAATACATAAATATGTTTTTTTGATATATCTTTGATATATGAAGTGTTGATAATGCCGAAGTTGGTAGCGCACTTCACCAGGAATCCTCAAACTGGCTACTGGCGACTGGTCCTGGCTATCTAAATCAGTTAACTAATGGACAAGCATACAACAATTATCTGCACCAGAAAAATATTCATCAATAATTTCTGTATACATACACGATTGCAACTATTAGCTTATAAATTAAAGCGTCAAAATAGATTGACACAAAGCGAAAACTTATTTAAAAGGACAACTTGTCCATATTATTATGGTAACATATTTATCTTGGTGAGTGTACAAAGAAACCCTACCGATTTTATTTGTTTCTGTCACGAAAGTTAAACATAATTGTACTGAGAATTTTATTGCGAAGTGTAATGAAAGGATTGTATTACCTTTGAAATGAAACAACTTTTACGTTTAGGCAACTTTTACTGCAAAGGGTTCGAAACTTCAGGATAAACATTAATTAAAAGTAATGTGTAAAATAAACGCGAGTAGATCCGTAAAAGTTGTTTCATTTCAATGTGTAGTGTTCGCGTAAACTTTAGAAAACAATATTTGTATTACCTTGTTAGTCAACGAACGATACATTTTAACGCCTCTTTGGTGTAGTGGTTAGATCACCGCAAGCAGACCCGGAGGTATCGGGTTCGATTGCCAGCAGGTAATAAGATTGGGTTCGGTCTTTGATTATATACCTGTATATAGTCAAAGGGTTCGGTTTAGTTAATAGTATTGTAGCCTGAAGGCCATTAAAAACTCGGGAGATCCACAGTAAATATTTAATCAGATAAAATTTATATTTAAGCAGAAAAACCTGTTTATAGAGACAGGTTTTTCCCAAATAACATTTTAAACAATAACTATTGCACAATGGATGTTTGTTACTATAAAAATGTTATTATACTGAAGTATTTTGAAAGGCTGATTATATCCTAAACAATAAAATTCCATGACAATGACATGACATTCAAAGTAATCTTTTTCAGAACCGTGCATATAAATTTGACAGATAGTTTTTAAAATTACCAAGGAGCCAATTATCATAAAAAATAAAACGTTGAGTAAATTGCAACGACAACGTTACAGTATAACTATGCAATGTTAGCTATCATCATCAATTTTTAATTTTTTACCTAACAAATAATGAATAAGACTCCTTCATTTGAAATATCTGCGCCTCGCTTCATTTTTTAATCGTTCATATTTAAAAAAATAGTAACAGTCAATAATTGACACGGTGTACTGCAAGGCACTATATTGAGCCCAACGTTGTTCCTCCCCAAAAAATTACGACAGCCGTCATTATCAACATCAACAGCTTGGACTTGTTTGTACTAGAGAGGCTATGTCCAGCAGTGGACATAGCCTCTATATATTATGACCATGGAACGAATGAAAGGAAAACTAATGAAAGGCCGGATCTTCTGTTTTTTCGATTACCTAGAAATTTCTATTATTTACGCGTACTCATTAAGAATTTTCAACCTTTAGTTGAAGTACAAGATTTCTTTATGATTTTGATACAGAACGAAGGCTAATTCAAGCTTCTTATAATAATAAATAATAATAATAATTTTTTCCTACACTCACACCAATTTTCTAGCCCAAGAGAAGCTTCGTTATGAAACTCGTTATATGGTTACTAGACAACGGATAAACATACTTAAAATCATACTTATTAGTTATTATACATAGAAAACACCCAGACCCGAGACAGTTTAGAAAAACAATAATTTCTAAATTGACCCGACCGGGGATCGAACCCGGGACCTCGGAGATGGCGACACCATAAAAACCGGTGTACAACAAACCACTCGACCAAGGAGGTCGTCAAATTTCTTCAACAAATGTTCAACCATACGCCATACACATAAAGTCCAAAGTCTATTGAGGAAGTTTGACAGTTTGCAGTAGCCTGACATGCCAGTTTTGGATAGGTTGATGTGCAGGCGTCTGTACTATTAAGATCGAGGGGTTTGATGGAAACACAAATATCACTTAAGAGCGTTTACGCGGCACACTAGCGCCGCCAATGAAAAAAAAACATATCTAGTAATTAGAGATGGAAAATCAATATATGCTCAACAAACTAGTTAAATAAGACGTTACAGCTAAAAACGGCCACTTTAACTATAACACCGTTATTTAACTAAATCATAACATGTCAGATGTTCATTAGGTGACGTAAAAATGCTAAATTACTTCATTCAAATAGTTTGTTGAGCGTAATTTGATTTTCTATCTCTAATTACTAGATATGTTTTCTTTTTCATTGGCGGCGCTAGTGTGCCGCGTAAACGCTCTTAAGTTGTCTATTTTCTCATTAAATCACAATACCCGTCTTAGCTTCTCGGCAGGCGGTCACCGAATCTAATCCTCTTCTTTTGTTGCCTTCTATATTAATTCTAGTTCCTAGTTCGAACTCAGATCACGTCGTGTGCCATAGAGCTGCTATTGCAAGGAGTCCCGATCCCCACAGTACCAAGAACTGGTGCCATATTAACAATATGACGATGACTTGCCTTTTCCAGCTCTAGTATACCTCATGTATGATGATAACGATGATGATGATTGTGTTGCCCCTTCCAGCTCTATACCACATGTGCTCGAACAGCGACGACTGCAACGACGGCCTGATATGCGGCACCCCCAACATCACCGGCACGCCCCCCCTCCATCTGCGCATGCACACCGCCAGCGACAAGATATGCTTGTGCGACGTGGAGAATGGATTCAAGGAGCACGAGCACAGCTGCAGCGGTGAGACGATGCTTTATTTTGGCTTTTTTTAACCGCCTCTATGGTCTGGTAGGCTAAAATCAACGGCTTAGACCCAGAGGTCCAAGCGGTAGTGGTAGGCCTTGTTTGGCCGCCTGGCTAGTTACCACCATCTTAGCTAAATATGTCGCCATAACATCAATGTTTGTAGCATTGTTGTGTTCCGGCAGCTTGTGATAAGATAGCCCGTGCCTCACTAGTTGAGGATCCCGGGTGAAGTGCGCTTCCATCAATTGGCCTTATCATCACTTTACATCAGGTGAGATCAAGGCACTATCATCATCTCAGCCAAAGACGTCCACTGCTGGACAAAGGCCTCCCCCAAGGATATGAGGGGTATTTGCCGTAATCGCCACGCTTGGCAGGCGGGTTGGCGATCGCAGTAGGTTGAGGGTAACCTCAGAGAGATGCTGCTGCCCATCCTCTGGAATGGTCCCTTAGTCGGCTTTTACGACACCCACAGGAAGAGATGGGGTGGTGCAATTCTTTATCCCCGGCACCACACAGGGAAGGCACTATGCGTACCCGTAAAATGTATTTAAAAAAAAATGTAAGAAAACTAGCAAACGAGAAGACGAACCAGCTGTCACTACGGTGATTGTTTTTAACGTTCTTCGATCATCGTGGCGAATGCAGGAGTTTTTCGCACTATGGATTATCGTAGTACAGAGCCTGATCGAAAATACTTTTATGGAATGTTGGAAATTTGTTATATTTTTGGTTTTATTTTCTACTTAAGAAATCATACTTTAATATTCCAACAGGTCTATGTATTTTGTACTACTCATAAATTAAGTGAATGAGGCCAGAACCAACATTTTAAAATACTGTAAATTATTACGTACTTTCAGAGTTAGATTTTGAGCATTAGTTCATAAAAAGACCTATTGTGTAATACATTTTTAGAAAGGTAATTTAATAAGGATTCAGTAACAGTTAATATAATTCTAATTTGAGATTAAATATGGCTAACTACCATATTTTTGATTGAGTAGTAATCTAAAATATATTTTTTTAACTTCGATGTGAGTTATGGCAGTTATCGTAGCTTGCCGAACTTGTAATTTTTATTTTATTTTGTAGACAAAGTATCTAGCTAAATTATACGTAAAACGCTGCTTTGAACGTGTTATACACGAAAAAAAAGGATTTAGCCCTAATTTTTAATATCAGCCTGACTTGAGTCGAAGGACTAATTTAGCGAATTAGTAAGGTTTTTATTACTATTTTAATGACATTAGCATACCGTTTGAAAGAGGATAAACTAAAGAACTTTTGAGAGACTCGGAAGATCCCGATCTTTTTTAGTTTTTTTTTATAGCAATGTAAATTGGAATTTTTATTTCATGTTTAACATTTCCGAAACTTTAGAATTTAATTTAAAAAAAAAACTGGAAGACAACTACCAGCAAATTTGAATTTGATAGAATCTTACATTAATGCACATCAAAATGAAATTTTAATTTTGAGGCTTAATCCTATAGTTTTTTTGTTTTATTTAAGTTTAAATGCGGTGTTTTTGATTTTTTGGTTAAATAACTTAAAAAGTCAACATAAAAATAACCGACGGGCATGGAACGTGTTATGGGGGCTTAAAGTACAGCAGGTGACCCTTTCTTTCGGCCAATTCATTTTGGCAGACGATGCACTAAACACCCTGTATAATAATTATATATTTTTGATCAGCAAATGACCTCTAAATTCCATAGTGCGCCGCCGCGCTGGGGCGGCCGCTACGTTCGAAATTCAAACAAAATAGTTCGAAACAAATTTTGCGATTGTTTTCTATGCAATTATGCATTTAACGTATCTAACTTTTTGCAGCAGTGGTTTATGGGCTATTATTTACTTACTTACCTACTTCTTTTTCCAGACGCTGCCATCTTAAAGACTTCGGTGTTTGCTGTGGTCATCGTATCCTACATAAAAAAGATCCTTGTAAATTAAATGAAGAAAATCAAAACTTAAAACAGAACAAGCCAGAATAAAAACGCGGTAAATTAAAAGAAAAGCTTTTGTTATTTTTGCCTTTTAAAGGAAAGCAAAGGGAGCTTGCTCATACAGCCTTGTATTTAGTTATCTTATCTTATTTTAGATTAAATAATAGATGACAATGAGTGATGATTGGTAAATAAATACTTTCTCTATCTAGCGAGGAGTTGTAGAATACTCCACAAACAAGCCCACAAAAAACTCCGCTTTCTGGTGTACTTTAGGGTTGATACTGGCGCCACTGGATACACTACCATTTGTCTCTGTCTGAAAGCTTTTCAAAACGCACGATATTCGCTATAATAAGGTAGTTACTTGGTATCTTCTTAGTAGTAGCTAAGGCACGATTAAGGAAGTCACCTCGCAAAAAACATTTAACTAATAACGATTCTGGCAGCGACAAAACAAAGTTCAATTCAGATCGCAGATCGCAAGATGCCAGGCGCGGCTAAGAGACGGTTGCGACAGCGAAGAACCGTCTCTTTCTTTCGCGTGGCTCTTATATCCTGTCGGCCTGTTTAAACAGGCGCCTGCACATCAATCTATCCAAAACTGTCAAAGGGGTATGAGTAATTTAATAATATCATCGGCAGGTTTTGAGCTATTTCTTATCAAAAAAAATATATTTATTCAGCATGTATGTTGCTCTTGTAACATAATCTACCCGTTTGTTCTTTTCTAACTATCGTGATTCCCTAAAAAACTGAATGAAAATATATTGAAATTCCAATTCCACGTTTACACATAAACAGGTTTACGGAAAGCAAACGAGAGTCGAAATCTCAAAAACTGCCCAATACTGGGGAAATTGTTGTGATAATATTTTTTTTATGTTTTGACAAGTCTTTTCAAATAAAACAAAAACTGAGGCGCGATAACCCCAAAAATTTGTTTAATACATTTTCGTATTCTATAGCAATTTTTCACAAACTATAAGGTTTCCGACTTTGCGTTTATTTTTATGTTGAAGTATATTATAGGGCGGTTATGAATTAATTTAAAAAAAAGTTCACCCCTCCATACAAACTCAAACCTCTTTTTCTTCAATAAATATTCAACCTTAATACAAATTGTAAAGTTCAAAAGCTATTGAGGAATTAATAGTATGACAGTTTGGGGCAGTCTGAACTTTGATCGGCAGGCAAGTGTACCTGTAGCGTTATACCTAAAGAGCGGTGTAGGGCAGCCTGGTAGTAGGTACTTCAGGTGATTCACTCTAAATATGTTTAATATTGGGTCCTTACCTATGAAATTTACGTTTTTTTCTCACTAATAGGTGTGTTACTTCTAAAAGTCAATACCGGTTGTCAATATTATTAAACACCTTTAATTAGGACTTTGTTATTTAGGCTTCAGTAATAACAATGATGACATTTTGTGTCTATATCGCCCAATTTTTTTTTTTAATTGACTGCTTTTTTTGTTTGCGGAATTGACCTTTTGTTTCATTGCAGGTAGCTTTGAATGGTCTTGATTTTTTTTTCTTTTTAATGTCTGCTATATTTAGCTAGTGAAACAAACACACTACTCTACAATTTGTATAGTGTTAACATAAATAGATGCTAACAAAATTAAAAAAAGTTAGTAAGAAAAATATAATTAAAAAAATAATTTTCATACAAAACGTCAATTTCATAAGTAATATTATGTGATAAGGATTACCAGCACTTCAATTGGCGCCCAACGAGAGGCGAAGCTTTAAGAAATGTCATCATCATCATCGGCCTATATTAGTCCACTGTTGGACATAGGCCTCCCCTAATGAGCGCCATAGCGCCCTGTCCTCGGCTTGACGCATCCAGCATCTGCCTGCAGTCTTTCGCAGGTCATCATCCCACCTGGCCGGAGGGCGTCCTACACTACGTTAAGAAATGTAGTACCTAGTATTTATTAACTTGTTAAACATCTTATTAAATAACATGAAAATATTGTAATGTGTTGTACACTAGGTACAACATCTGAATACTAGTGAAAAGATCCTTACGAGTATCGTGCGCTTTGAGAGGGTTCGCGGGTAGCAAAGGGTAGTATGTCCTGCGCTTGCGTCTACCATAGACTAATAGATCTAGAGTTAAATAACGTTAATATTATTTCATTCATTAATCAATCTTTACCATAAAATAAGCAGATCCATGAAGGTAAGCTT
The DNA here is from genome assembly GCA_947562085.1 of Eudonia lacustrata. Lineage (NCBI taxonomy): Eukaryota > Metazoa > Arthropoda > Insecta > Lepidoptera > Crambidae > Eudonia > Eudonia lacustrata. Next base: position 5,451,144 of record OX387333.1, on the reverse strand, counting down.
AATTCATACCGCGCTCGAGCAAAGCACACATAGTCCCTCTCATCATAATCATCATCATCAGCTCATTTTTATGTCCCCACTGCTGGGTCACGAGCCTTCCCTATGGATGGATAGGGAGAACAGGCCATTAACCACCACGTCAGTGCGGGCAGTGGTTGTTAACAACTGCTAATGCAGCCGGAACCAACGGCTTCACGTGCCTTCCGAAGCACGGAGGAGGTCAAGTTGATAAATATTTGGTCACCCATCCGATGACCGGCCTTTGCGAAAGTTGCTTGACCTTAGCACTCGCAGACCGGGCGCGTTAACCACTGCACCATAGAGCTCCTCACGGACACGGAATCTCGGAACGTCTCGCAACAGTCCGACGACCTTTAAGAAGCTTACCTTCTTCCACAGTCCCCTTATTTTATGACTACGAATATGATTTTGTCCCATTCGGTGTCGAGACCCTTGGTCCGTGGGGTCCTAGCGCTATGAGGCTTTTTAAGGAAATAGCAAAAAGGTTAGTCGACATCACAGGAGACCGAAGAGCTGGCAGCTACCTCGAACAAAGAATTAGTCTAGCTATTCAAAGGGGGAACGCTGCCAGTATTTTCGGAACCTTGCCTAAAGGGACTCCTTTTAATAATATATTTTAATTATTATATTATATATTTTTTTAAGGTTTTTAGTTATAGGTTCATTGTTCATTCTATATAAAGTTTAGTAAGTACCTATATTAATAAAATTTTATGACTTTACTTTGTTGAAGACTAATGTTTTTATTATTTTAAATATTAGGTCCTTACCTATGCAATTGACGTTTTGTATGAAGATTTTTTATAAAATTTTATTTTTCATACAAACGTTTTTTTTTAAATTTTCTTAGCATCTATTTATGTTGACACTATAAAAATTGTAGAGTAGTGTGTTTGTTTTACTAGCTAAATATAGCAGACATCAAAAAGGAAAAATATCAAGTCCCTTCAAAGCTACAATGAAACAAAAAGACAATTCCGCGAACATAAAAAGTAGTCAATTTAAAAAAATATTGGGCGATAAAGACACAAAATTAATAATAATTGTTATTACTGAAGCCTATGAAACAAATTCTTAATTAAAGGTGTATAATAATATTAACAATCGGTATTGACTTTTAGAACTTTCAGACTTTTAATAAGTGAGAAAAAAACGTGAATTTCATAGGTAAGGACTTAATATTTACATTATGTTTATGTACCATTATTATGATTTAGACCTTGTAACTATTTGTATTTTAAATCAGATAAAAGATGTGTTTTACGTTTCTTTAAAATGTAGTACAAAATCTAAATAAACTTAGTTTAAATAAATAATAATGTATTAAACAGCACAGCAAAAGATTTAAAGCTACATAAAAGTATTTTTTTAAACATGGTAACATTTATATTATAATAAAGTTGTTTCATCATCATTTCTAGTTATTTTAGATCAATTACATAGAATTATATACGTAAACAATAGTTAGTTTGTACTAAGCTTACTTGTATCTAAGTGCCTAAGTAATAGTCATGATAGTTTAAAATTATGCTTCAATTTAATTTTTCTAGAAATTAATTAATAATAATGTTAAGTGTTTTTATAAATGAAATAAAGTTCATAAATTCTTTTTAGATTTTCTTGTAGGCGTCTCATAGAAATGCTCAGTTTGCTGTCAGTTAGAACTGACTGAGATCACTGACTGACACACAAGAACGCGTAGTAAAAGTGTACAGCTTTGGCTCATTGTCTGACTTGCCATAGCCTTTATCAGCTTCTAACATTTGACCTACTTACCTTATATATAAAGTGTGCCTAAGAAAAACCAATTCGTCCACTAATTTTTAACATAGCAGTGTGTAAATAAAGTAATTATATACGTCATTGCATTGACGCAGCACGATTTACAAAATAAATTATAAATCCATTAGACTTGTTTTAATTTGTGGTAATGGCGCCAGTGTTCGCCATAGTACCTAACCTACACCAGTTTTCATCGACAAAAAATCACATAAATATATTGTACTTGTAGGGATGCCAATGGTAGGTAGAAAGCCTCATTGAGGAAGGCCAAAGGGAAGATCTTCCTCCGAGCTGGGTGATATAGATCGGGGACCTAGGTCCAACGGATGTTAGTTGGAGGTTGTAACCTACCCTCTGAAGCTAAGACTAAAACTAAGGAGCTAAACTACTTTCGGTCTTATTTTTTTTTTTGAATTAATTAGATTAAATAAATCGTTTAACCTACTTATACCTAACGGCACCAAATATAACGATATAAGTGAGATGTAAATAATGAACATAATTACCTACCTAGATTACCATAAATTAACCTACTTAACTCCTAACCATTATTATTGTAATAATCCAAAACCGAGAATAACCTACTTGTTTCAATCACATCTAAAAGATCATTTTGGCCAAGTGATCGTCTAGTGCACCTACGAAGGTCCGCAATAACCTAAGAACTTTAAGGAACTTAAAGGCAAGACCTAACAACCCTTTCTTTACTACCTGTAAATGAATTCATGACCCTTATCATTAAAACAAAAGTAACAGATCACCTACTATTATAAACTAACAACCAAAGCGATGGCCTACGCCGAGCTAGATTAAGTAAGTACCTAAAATCATAATAACATCGCGGTCTCCCATCCCATTACGAAACTATGTAAAATTGCTTAACATTTAATAATTTAATCGTTTTTCTATCCTGTTTGATAGAATATAACATAAGGAGCTTCAATTAATACTCTGAATACTCTTTAAACTTGTAATTTTGATAAAATATCTTAAATTTAACGCAGAGGTTCTGATCGTAATAATGCAAAAACAAGATGAAGTAAAATACAATTATTTTAGCATCTACATTATACAGAAATAAAACAAAACTCCTATAAGGAAACTATTAGTTGCAATTACTATTTTGTTTTATGCGGACTCTAAGATCTAAACTTATTTTATAGTTTTATCTCATCATTTCTACTATAAATAACTGTAATTAATATTCATTAATACGACTACTTTCCTAATAAACATGTTGGTTAATAATTAACATATGCAATCGGTCACGACTCTCATTTCGAATTTAATAAGAATAAATCTAACCTCTATTCTTGTTACTCACGAGTGACGACGAGTTGACGCCTAACTACAATTTACTAATATTTACGTAGGTAGGTAAGGTAGCTATCTATTTACTATATTGAGGCAAATGTAGCTCGTAGTACATACTATCAGTGTTCATTTCGCCCTAGCGTTACTTCGAACAACCACGAGTGTTTGCTTAAACATAATCTATCACCGAACTTATTTGTATAGGTAGTATGAATGATCAGAATGATCATTGAAAAGCTACATGGACTCCACCTTCCCCATATCCATCCACACCCACTCGTAAACTAATCTTTATTTAGACCATTGCCTATATTTAATGCATATACTAGTATTTGACCAAACATAGGCAACGAAAGACCCATACAAAACAATTCGGTCACGATGCTTAGATCTAGCAATCTCTAATCACCTGTGCAGTGCCCGATATGATACTAGAGTGAATATTTAACTCGTGATTTTAATCTTTATTTAAACCGTTGCTTATAGGTATTTAATGCTTGTACATTGAGTATTTGTACTAAACAAAAGTCACTCAAATACCTACATTAGGCACTGAACCAGGGTTTATTAAGTAAATAGATAATATAACTATTACTTAGTCTTATAAACAAAACAACATTCCATAAACGGGATTTGAACCTTTGGTTCCACGAACGGGATTTGAACCCATCCGATTTGTAGTTTATTCGCAACCAACTTGCGTAAAATTATCCGCCACACTTGAGAGGATAAATTCACTTTATTTCATAAAGTTCACAAGCGAGATTCGAACTCACTGGTTCCACGAACGGGAATCGAACCCATACGAATTGTAATTTGTTCGCAACACTCCACATAAAATTAAATGTAAATAATCATACATTCACTTTATTTCATAAAATCCACAAGCGGGATTCGAACTCACTGGTTGCACGAACGGGAATCGAACCCATACAATTATTTTTAAATAATTATAATTATGTTCACTTTATTCCATAGTCATTAAAATATAGATTTTATCATTTAAATGTAGTTTGTGTTATCAATCGTTTATGGCCTTTGATGGTAGCATATCTCCTTGAAGATGATCTACAGGGACGGCTTTTGCTTGCCCTTAGCCAAACAAAAGATATCAACAAATTATGTCGAAGCCATTTTGGCATATAGAATTAGAAACCTTAATTTCCTCAAATTTAGTTTGTATTGTAATAATACCATCTGTAGGTAGATATATTCATTTAAATGACAACAGAATAAAATAAACCCAATGAACAATTAATAAATAAGATAATCTTAAAAGAAATGTCTAAATTATCCGACGTCACCAAAATATAGATTTTACTATTTAAATGTAGGTTGTGGTAGCAATTGTTGCAGACTTTCGATGGTAGTACATCTCCTTGAAGATCTCTACGGGGACGGCTTTGCTTGCCCCAGAATCTGAACAAAGATACCGTCAACTATATGTATAAGCCATTTCGGCATAACAAAACTGGAAACCTTAATTTCCTCAAAGTATTTAAGTAGGTAAATTTCTAGTTAATTTAAGTGACATCCGAATAAAATAAACCTAATAAACTACTAAGCACGGTTATCATATATCCATCGACACACATAACTTGACCCTACTTAACTAAAACACCACCACCAACTTATTGAATACCTGATAACATGTAACGCTTTATTATTATTAAGGCAAACGAATATCCCCTTTTTTTTTTTTTTTAAACGGTTTTATTTATGACAACCTAGCTTATAACAGTTTTTGGATCATAATAAAAATTTGAGTTATCCGCTGGGACCTGAGACCACCTACTCCATTCCGCAACGCGAAACAGTATATAAAGCAACACATTATTATTATACCTACCTACATAATGTTCACACAATAAACCCTCATTTCGGTTACCTACCTACACACATACCTATATGCTTACCTACCTATATCTTAAATCATCTAAAACGTAGGTAGGTACTTCGAAATAAAACGTACCTACTCCTAACCAACCTAATTCCCTTTTATAATGTAAGCCGTTCCTAACCATTATGCAAAATCTAACACCCTATAACATTCCTGCTCTTCTACCTATTTCACGATATCGCCGTTAATCAAACACAACACTTTCAACATAATATAAAATTCACAAAATAAATTAAAATGTTTAGTGAGATAGAAATGAATATTAATTAAGTACACATAAACAACAGAAACACAAAAATATAAGATTGAAAGGATAAGGTTTTAATGGTTGGATTTTCTCACTGCCGCTCGTGCAGGCTCACACGAACTATCAGATATCTGACAGCTAAAGGTGTCTTGGCCGCAGTGAGAGGGTTTGTGGGTGAAGGTAGGTATATGGGGTTAGGTAGGTTTAAAGGTTGGATTTTCTCACTGCCGCTCGTGCAGGCTCACACGAACGATCAGTTAACTGACAGCTAAAGGTGTCTTGGCCGCAGTGAGAGGGTTTGTGGGGGAAGGAAGGTACATAGGATAACATAGTCACAACACATAAAAGAAATACAATGATAATCACAACATTTAAAAGACATGCAATAAGTTTCAAAATAACTACAAAGTTTATAATTTACACAGTTTAAAATCAAATTAAAGTAGCAAAGTTTTACTTACAGTTTCCAGAGCAGTCTGACACTCACTATCACTATCTCCGAAATAATACGAATACTGAATCGATACTGAATACTTAATGACCCCACTCCCAATGTCCAGCCTCCTTTTATACCCGCCGGCACTAGGTATCTTTCCTTACCCCCCTGCTGTCTTCCTATTGGTCCTAGACTTCGAGTGATTATATCTCGCTAAATACTGTTTCAATCAAAGTTTTATTAATATTTACTTATGTTGAAAGTTTCCACCGTCAATTTCCACTTACCAACAATACCAATAACATGATAAATAGCTTTAAATTCCTCAAAAGAAAAACACGAGCAATAAAGTGTTAGTATAGCCACATGCCAAGGTCCACATTGCCGCTACTCCCCGCTGCGCTGGCTAGTGGCGCTAGCTGTATTCATTGATAAATCTCTCATTTTTACTCATACATAGACAATCGAAAAGACTAGCATATCGTATTATTGGATACAGATTACTGCTACTTCCTGTGCAGAGGCGCCAGATTCTGATGCATTCATTGGCAGATTTAGGGATGCCCAATGCGATGTAATTCATCAGAATATCGATACAGCATTACATTATATTACTTATTATGATTTCTATTATTACGATATTAATGTCGTATGAATGTATCACATTTAGTATGTTTATAATAAAATGTATATGTGTCCCAATTAGATAAACAAAATATGATGGACTAAGACGTAACATTAGATATCATTATTATATTGTGATGAATGTGAATGACTTGAACAAACTTGTATCAAAGACTGTACAAGTACCAGCCAGCCGACTTTGTTTAGCTTTGTAGATAGATTTTGATTATTTTAGATGTAGTCTCTGTATGTAGATATCGACAAATTTGTTAAGATCAACGTTTAGGTTTTTGGTGTGTTTCCGGTGTGTTTTCACTGTGTCGAATAACATTTACACATGTCTTATTAGAGCTCCGCCAGTAAAGTTAAATGTTTAAAATAATCTTATTAGAACCCATGACGGCAGAAATGTAAAATAAACCATGAATTATTTATTAAAACTATAAATAATACTAGGTACGAATTTGTAAACTCATTTTGAAAAGACATCATAAAAATAAACTGAATTTTAGTAAAAATAATATTGTGCATTGACACAAACTCATGCAACACATTATGATACGATATATCGATACAAAATATATACTTTCCCTTTTTGGCATCCCTTTATCCATAGACACGCGAAAGCTACTGCTACTCTCCGCAGGGCGGCGCCAGAAACATTCATTCATGTACCTCTCTATTCCCTCTGCTTTTACTACGGTTAGAATACTGCTACTATTTCCGCTGGATGGCGCTTGCAGTATTCATTGATCGATCGCCCTCCCATCTCAATTATGAATCTTACTCACGACTCAGTGCATTACTTACATTTTAAATAACCAAATGATTGTAAGTTGTCATATTCTGACCGGGTTCATGTGAGAAACTAAACCTACGTTCGTATGACAATGTAAAAAACCTGTAAATACTACATGAAAACGCAATAGTTATTTATAATTCATGAAATACAATCTGTAACATTAAAGTACAGATTTCTATTGTATTCTAGCCTCCTTATAGTCTACCTAGGTTAGAGTGAGCGTAAAAGTTAATTAAATTAATCATTAAAATGAATCTTTAACATAAATATCTACGAAAGATATATTTTGTTTTGACACTGTTGATTTTCATATTAACGCCATCTATTACATGATGCGGAAACTACGTAGGTCGAACATGACGAAACATTAGAAAGCGTAGTTAACAGACCTACGATAAGCTACGCTTATTAGATAGTGTATAAAGATTTCTTAGAACGACGCTAGATGGCTCGTATGTATCAATAACCATTTTGCTTATAAGTAGGTAATAAGGTCTCATTATTGCTCGCTTGAAAAGTAAAAATAACACTGTTAACAATAATGTAGAAAGGTTGATTCTATTTGATATTTAAAGTCCTAGCAAGTAATGCTTAATTTTATTTGAGTATTGTTGTTTAATCTATTAGTTACTTTTATTTTATTTGCCTGTTACAAATTTAAAATGAAATAACATTTAGCCTGAATTCTATCCTAGATATTTATAATTTTTATTTATTCATTTAGAAAATGTTCTAGTGACGTATGGACCGTTACAGCCAACCCCCAAAATTTACGAAGGTGTGAAATAACTTAACCGAAGGAAATTTTCTAAACCCTCGTACATTTTCTAAATCTAATCATTAGTATGCTCTTCCCTCCCAAGTGCAAATTCTAATCCGCCAATATTCGAATAAGGACAAGACCTATCTAAAACAAGTGTAATATTTAATTTGTTCTATAAAAATTCATTTGTTTTATTTTTCACCTCATCAAGCACTAAATATGAAATGAAAAATAGAACATAGCACTTGTGATCGTGCGTGTATCTATTTAAATGTATAGCTATTCCAAGGAAAGCCTTTGTGTATTTAAACCGAATGGTAAATAGTCATAAGCTGGGCAAATCTACGATGTGTTTAAGGCACTAACAATAGTAAGTCATTACTGTTCGCAAGGCACAACTGAATCTGCCAAAAGTGTTGGGTTGTGAGGCCAACCAATCCTAGTGATTTACTAAAGGCATCTCATCATCCAATTCTGATTGCTGCGATTTACCAATAGCACCTCTTCAGAAGCAGTTGACGTTCATAGCTAGAGCACTAACTCCTTGTATTGCCATTGCCACACACCAAAACTCTGCCACAGGCAAAGATCATTTACGATTAGGGGAGTGTGCAGTGTAGTTTTAGTCTCAGCTTCTTGTGTAGTAAATATTATCTATGACGGTCTCCTTTTTTTTTTTTTTTTTAAGACTGAAGTTGTCCAATCGGACTTAACCTAACACCAAACTTCTTCGTCATACAAAACATTTTGTGTAGTGTCAGCATGTCAAAATTCGAACACCGACAAACCGTTCCATGTCCTAAGTGAAAGTCGAGTTGTTTGTTCATACCTTTTTATATAAATAAATATACATATATTTTTTTTTAAAAACCTTTTCATCCTTCTTCATTCCACTTTACAATGTGCACTAACTGACACACTATAACAACTCGTCAACACCATTACTAGACAAGAAATTGCGAACAAGTTTGCACCTTTTCCTAACTCGCCAACAGTAATAAGATTATATATTGAGTAGCCAGCTGTAACACTCCATACTACTTTCATACACACATTCAATCGCAAAGCAAAGACAAAACAAAAGCAAAGTAATAAAAACTACCCCGTGTGAAAACCGTGCTGAAAATTATACCTAAGTATTATAATAATATTTTGCTTAAACTTAACCACACCAGTTCTCATATTTGCTCGGAACAACGCCTGACCCGAACACTGATAAATTTTTAAATTACCTATAATCACTGAAAACCTCAACGTCGTAACCTGAATTAAATTACTAAAACTAAATTTACCAATTTCCTAGTTATAATTGAACTGTATTAGAGATACAAATAAAATGTTTCTATTCAAGATATAATCGATTTATTTAATAAATGCCTTATAATTGGCAATAGAATCATGAATTCAGTTACCGTTAGAATAATTATTCATGAACGCCTTAACATTTGATACATAACATTACTGCTTTCTTGCCTGTCTTTTCTAAAGTAACCTACCTGTACCTACTATATTATGATCAAATTAATTATTTTTGATAATTAATTTTGTTTATCCTACTTTACATAATACCTATTGAATCTATTTATATTCCCAACCCCCATCTAACTAGACCTTATTCTTCAAATGTATTTCGCTATGTATCATCAAAAACCATGGATATCTCTCTAGTTTATCTGAAGCTAAAGGGCCCATTATTTCAAATGTCAGAACACAACAATGATAACATCATCATTGTTGTAATAAAATATTAACTAGATACTACATTAGTAGTAGAAAGTCAGGCGGTTTTAATACTTCATCTAAATCTTACTTATCTTACTTAACCTGTAACAACAATCTAATATAACTATTGTTGTTATTAAACAGATTTAACACCTACTCTTTAACTATCAAGACGCCAATGATACCATCAACATTGTCGTTTAAAAACTAAATTGGTTGTGGAAAGACATGCGGACTTAAAACAAACCCTATTATCAACCAAACCGGATACTAACAAACACTTAACCTAGCGCTCGAATCCTAGAATTAGATTCGAAACCCAGATTCAAAACTACAGTATAAACCATAGGTACACAGGTTTTTTTTTTTTTAATTTTACTAAAAGTCAATCAGCTTGAGAAAGCACGAGTGGGAATCGAACCCACGATCCTCAAATAACCAATCCAATACTCTGACCACTGGGCTACCGAAGCTCCAGATTTTTTTTTAAATTTATAAATAGGTCACTAAATCGCTCTAAACTGTTTGAACTCAAACCCTACGATTGTTAATAATACCACCTATAAACTGTAACTGTAACCTATTTACCAATTATTAATAATCTTTTCCAATTATTACTCGCCTAAATCTAATATTGTTACTAGATTAGTAGTTCATTTGCGCGTCACTAAACGGCGCTTTCACTAACCTATTTGAACTTGCTAAGAATACATTTACTTTTAGACTGTAACTGTTTTTGGTATACCTTAGTATCTATTATTAAATCTATGGTTATACCTACAACCCCCAGTTAACTAAACTTTTAACCTCTACATAAACATGAAATTGAAGCAGGTATAAAAATAATTACGATAACCTATTTCAACATGGTAAGTAATGAATGAATGTTCGCTATAAAATTGACTTTAACTATTGTATCTGAATAGGTACACCTACATTACCTAAATTCATATTGCCCAACTAATACCCTAAAAAGACCCATTACCCAATATTTGTACTGTGTTCTAATAATCATAATATCATAAGTTCTAATAAATCGCAGCCCGCGGTCGAGTTACCTTGCCTTGTATTTAATTGTCATAGTTCTCCGTACAGTTTGTTTACGTTAACGAGCTTATCGCTATGGAGTGTTGAGACGCTACAAAGCTCTCACTGTTTAATGAAATGTGTACCATGGGAACGACGGTGACCAATACAGAATGCAAAACCAATACAGAACGCAGTCAATAAGAATAGTCGTACATTATATGAGTAGAAACGAACTAAGTATCCTAATTTAAAATAATATTACACGCGTAGCAAACATAATGTAAACATGTAAACATTAACGTCTCGGTGGTCGAACGCAAAGCACTCTGATACCCGAAGTTACCGAGTCTGGTTCCCAGACTGGGATTAAGTTTATTTTTCTACATGTAAATATGAATTTAAGATCAACCTAAGAATGTAAATTTTGTAAAGAAGGAAAAGAAAAGCATTTATTGTTTTGAACTGTCCCTAAAAATAATAATACTAAAATACGATGCAACCCCCCACTAACTAGACTCTAAAACTCACTTAGCCACTGACGACCCACTGCTGGGCATAAGCCTCATTGTTTCTTAATTATAAAAATATATCAATTAACAAATTAATCTTATTATGCCTAATAATCATTACAACCCTCCGTTAGTAAAACTAAACCTCTTAGGTACCTACTTAAATTATGTAACATTCCTCAACTTCACTCAAAACGATACCTACCTACCTACAATCTAAACCTTAATTTCTAATCCAATTTGTTAACTCTGACAAATTTTTAAATTAAAACTAATTAACAAAAATAACTTGTTAATTAAATCAAAGGCCCTTTAAATAACTATTAGGCAATATCACATTCATTGTTCTGATCCTAAGTAAGTACTAGCTAATGTACTCTTATTATGTAAAACAATACTAACAACGGAACCAAAGAGTTAGTTTTCATCAGCCAGGCATGCAAGCCACGCGGCTACAGAACTTATCAAGGTGCCTAGTGCGAGTTTTGTTTACTATCCGGATTTATTCGATCACGCCAACCAAACGAAAACCAGTATGGCATTGAAGCAACGCCTCCTGGCGGCATACGACAAGAGTTAACATTGTGTCGAAATGGCGAATGACACTCGCACCTGGCATCTAGATAAACGTACCTACCCTACCTACTATTATAATAAATGGTTTTGCCTATTAAATTTTAAACGTCTATCTTTGCCTTAATTCCTTCCTATTTACACAGCAACAAATTGTGCGACTTGCATCGCAACGTGCTTCTAAATGTGATTGAATCTAACATAACAAATATCTATTTATCTTTAGCTAATTTCACCAAAATAATTAATTTAATCTAGACTTGATCTAAAACATGATACTATCCTATAAAATAAACCCTTAACTATTCTAACAGTAACCTAACACCATCCTAATAACAATGTAACATCACCATTGTAACTGTATTCTGAAAGTATTCTAACATTATCCTAATTATTATGATGGTGCCACAACACTGCCAGAACACTACCAAAACACTATTACAGTATCCCAGCAGAACCCCAACAACATCACAACATCATTCTAACATCTCAATCTACAGTGTCTAAACGGTGTTAACTATTCAATGCTACTTCTGTCTTAGTTACCTACAGATACCCTAATACCTATTGGTCACATAATCCTAGTAATGCAATCCTGGTCACGGCCACACTAAATTGTAACCTACCCTCTGAAGCTAAGACTAAAACTAAGGAGCTAAACTACTTTCGGTCTTATTTTTTTTTTTGAATTAATTAGATTAAATAAATCGTTTAACCTACTTATACCTAACGGCACCAAATATAACGATATAAGTGAGATGTAAATAATGAACATAATTACCTACCTAGATTACCATAAATTAACCTACTTAACTCCTAACCATTATTATTGTAATAATCCAAAACCGAGAATAACCTACTTGTTTCAATCACATCTAAAAGATCATTTTGGCCAAGTGATCGTCTAGTGCACCTACGAAGGTCCGCAATAACCTAAGAACTTTAAGGAACTTAAAGGCAAGACCTAACAACCCTTTCTTTACTACCTGTAAATGAATTCATGACCCTTATCATTAAAACAAAAGTAACAGATCACCTACTATTATAAACTAACAACCAAAGCGATGGCCTACGCCGAGCTAGATTAAGTAAGTACCTAAAATCATAATAACATCGCGGTCTCCCATCCCATTACGAAACTATGTAAAATTGCTTAACATTTAATAATTTAATCGTTTTTCTATCCTGTTTGATAGAATATAACATAAGGAGCTTCAATTAATACTCTGAATACTCTTTAAACTTGTAATTTTGATAAAATATCTTAAATTTAACGCAGAGGTTCTGATCGTAATAATGCAAAAACAAGATGAAGTAAAATACAATTATTTTAGCATCTACATTATACAGAAATAAAACAAAACTCCTATAAGGAAACTATTAGTTGCAATTACTATTTTGTTTTATGCGGACTCTAAGATCTAAACTTATTTTATAGTTTTATCTCATCATTTCTACTATAAATAACTGTAATTAATATTCATTAATACGACTACTTTCCTAATAAACATGTTGGTTAATAATTAACATATGCAATCGGTCACGACTCTCATTTCGAATTTAATAAGAATAAATCTAACCTCTATTCTTGTTACTCACGAGTGACGACGAGTTGACGCCTAACTACAATTTACTAATATTTACGTAGGTAGGTAAGGTAGCTATCTATTTACTATATTGAGGCAAATGTAGCTCGTAGTACATACTATCAGTGTTCATTTCGCCCTAGCGTTACTTCGAACAACCACGAGTGTTTGCTTAAACATAATCTATCACCGAACTTATTTGTATAGGTAGTATGAATGATCAGAATGATCATTGAAAAGCTACATGGACTCCACCTTCCCCATATCCATCCACACCCACTCGTAAACTAATCTTTATTTAGACCATTGCCTATATTTAATGCATATACTAGTATTTGACCAAACATAGGCAACGAAAGACCCATACAAAACAATTCGGTCACGATGCTTAGATCTAGCAATCTCTAATCACCTGTGCAGTGCCCGATATGATACTAGAGTGAATATTTAACTCGTGATTTTAATCTTTATTTAAACCGTTGCTTATAGGTATTTAATGCTTGTACATTGAGTATTTGTACTAAACAAAAGTCACTCAAATACCTACATTAGGCACTGAACCAGGGTTTATTAAGTAAATAGATAATATAACTATTACTTAGTCTTATAAACAAAACAACATTCCATAAACGGGATTTGAACCTTTGGTTCCACGAACGGGATTTGAACCCATCCGATTTGTAGTTTATTCGCAACCAACTTGCGTAAAATTATCCGCCACACTTGAGAGGATAAATTCACTTTATTTCATAAAGTTCACAAGCGAGATTCGAACTCACTGGTTCCACGAACGGGAATCGAACCCATACGAATTGTAATTTGTTCGCAACACTCCACATAAAATTAAATGTAAATAATCATACATTCACTTTATTTCATAAAATCCACAAGCGGGATTCGAACTCACTGGTTGCACGAACGGGAATCGAACCCATACAATTATTTTTAAATAATTATAATTATGTTCACTTTATTCCATAGTCATTAAAATATAGATTTTATCATTTAAATGTAGTTTGTGTTATCAATCGTTTATGGCCTTTGATGGTAGCATATCTCCTTGAAGATGATCTACAGGGACGGCTTTTGCTTGCCCTTAGCCAAACAAAAGATATCAACAAATTATGTCGAAGCCATTTTGGCATATAGAATTAGAAACCTTAATTTCCTCAAATTTAGTTTGTATTGTAATAATACCATCTGTAGGTAGATATATTCATTTAAATGACAACAGAATAAAATAAACCCAATGAACAATTAATAAATAAGATAATCTTAAAAGAAATGTCTAAATTATCCGACGTCACCAAAATATAGATTTTACTATTTAAATGTAGGTTGTGGTAGCAATTGTTGCAGACTTTCGATGGTAGTACATCTCCTTGAAGATCTCTACGGGGACGGCTTTGCTTGCCCCAGAATCTGAACAAAGATACCGTCAACTATATGTATAAGCCATTTCGGCATAACAAAACTGGAAACCTTAATTTCCTCAAAGTATTTAAGTAGGTAAATTTCTAGTTAATTTAAGTGACATCCGAATAAAATAAACCTAATAAACTACTAAGCACGGTTATCATATATCCATCGACACACATAACTTGACCCTACTTAACTAAAACACCACCACCAACTTATTGAATACCTGATAACATGTAACGCTTTATTATTATTAAGGCAAACGAATATCCCCTTTTTTTTTTTTTTAAACGGTTTTATTTATGACAACCTAGCTTATAACAGTTTTTGGATCATAATAAAAATTTGAGTTATCCGCTGGGACCTGAGACCACCTACTCCATTCCGCAACGCGAAACAGTATATAAAGCAACACATTATTATTATACCTACCTACATAATGTTCACACAATAAACCCTCATTTCGGTTACCTACCTACACACATACCTATATGCTTACCTACCTATATCTTAAATCATCTAAAACGTAGGTAGGTACTTCGAAATAAAACGTACCTACTCCTAACCAACCTAATTCCCTTTTATAATGTAAGCCGTTCCTAACCATTATGCAAAATCTAACACCCTATAACATTCCTGCTCTTCTACCTATTTCACGATATCGCCGTTAATCAAACACAACACTTTCAACATAATATAAAATTCACAAAATAAATTAAAATGTTTAGTGAGATAGAAATGAATATTAATTAAGTACACATAAACAACAGAAACACAAAAATATAAGATTGAAAGGATAAGGTTTTAATGGTTGGATTTTCTCACTGCCGCTCGTGCAGGCTCACACGAACTATCAGATATCTGACAGCTAAAGGTGTCTTGGCCGCAGTGAGAGGGTTTGTGGGTGAAGGTAGGTATATGGGGTTAGGTAGGTTTAAAGGTTGGATTTTCTCACTGCCGCTCGTGCAGGCTCACACGAACGATCAGTTAACTGACAGCTAAAGGTGTCTTGGCCGCAGTGAGAGGGTTTGTGGGGGAAGGAAGGTACATAGGATAACATAGTCACAACACATAAAAGAAATACAATGATAATCACAACATTTAAAAGACATGCAATAAGTTTCAAAATAACTACAAAGTTTATAATTTACACAGTTTAAAATCAAATTAAAGTAGCAAAGTTTTACTTACAGTTTCCAGAGCAGTCTGACACTCACTATCACTATCTCCGAAATAATACGAATACTGAATCGATACTGAATACTTAATGACCCCACTCCCAATGTCCAGCCTCCTTTTATACCCGCCGGCACTAGGTATCTTTCCTTACCCCCCTGCTGTCTTCCTATTGGTCCTAGACTTCGAGTGATTATATCTCGCTAAATACTGTTTCAATCAAAGTTTTATTAATATTTACTTATGTTGAAAGTTTCCACCGTCAATTTCCACTTACCAACAATACCAATAACATGATAAATAGCTTTAAATTCCTCAAAAGAAAAACACGAGCAATAAAGTGTTAGTATAGCCACATGCCAAGGTCCACATTGCCGCTACTCCCCGCTGCGCTGGCTAGTGGCGCTAGCTGTATTCATTGATAAATCTCTCATTTTTACTCATACATAGACAATCGAAAAGACTAGCATATCGTATTATTGGATACAGATTACTGCTACTTCCTGTGCAGAGGCGCCAGATTCTGATGCATTCATTGGCAGATTTAGGGATGCCCAATGCGATGTAATTCATCAGAATATCGATACAGCATTACATTATATTACTTATTATGATTTCTATTATTACGATATTAATGTCGTATGAATGTATCACATTTAGTATGTTTATAATAAAATGTATATGTGTCCCAATTAGATAAACAAAATATGATGGACTAAGACGTAACATTAGATATCATTATTATATTGTGATGAATGTGAATGACTTGAACAAACTTGTATCAAAGACTGTACAAGTACCAGCCAGCCGACTTTGTTTAGCTTTGTAGATAGATTTTGATTATTTTAGATGTAGTCTCTGTATGTAGATATCGACAAATTTGTTAAGATCAACGTTTAGGTTTTTGGTGTGTTTCCGGTGTGTTTTCACTGTGTCGAATAACATTTACACATGTCTTATTAGAGCTCCGCCAGTAAAGTTAAATGTTTAAAATAATCTTATTAGAACCCATGACGGCAGAAATGTAAAATAAACCATGAATTATTTATTAAAACTATAAATAATACTAGGTACGAATTTGTAAACTCATTTTGAAAAGACATCATAAAAATAAACTGAATTTTAGTAAAAATAATATTGTGCATTGACACAAACTCATGCAACACATTATGATACGATATATCGATACAAAATATATACTTTCCCTTTTTGGCATCCCTTTATCCATAGACACGCGAAAGCTACTGCTACTCTCCGCAGGGCGGCGCCAGAAACATTCATTCATGTACCTCTCTATTCCCTCTGCTTTTACTACGGTTAGAATACTGCTACTATTTCCGCTGGATGGCGCTTGCAGTATTCATTGATCGATCGCCCTCCCATCTCAATTATGAATCTTACTCACGACTCAGTGCATTACTTACATTTTAAATAACCAAATGATTGTAAGTTGTCATATTCTGACCGGGTTCATGTGAGAAACTAAACCTACGTTCGTATGACAATGTAAAAAACCTGTAAATACTACATGAAAACGCAATAGTTATTTATAATTCATGAAATACAATCTGTAACATTAAAGTACAGATTTCTATTGTATTCTAGCCTCCTTATAGTCTACCTAGGTTAGAGTGAGCGTAAAAGTTAATTAAATTAATCATTAAAATGAATCTTTAACATAAATATCTACGAAAGATATATTTTGTTTTGACACTGTTGATTTTCATATTAACGCCATCTATTACATGATGCGGAAACTACGTAGGTCGAACATGACGAAACATTAGAAAGCGTAGTTAACAGACCTACGATAAGCTACGCTTATTAGATAGTGTATAAAGATTTCTTAGAACGACGCTAGATGGCTCGTATGTATCAATAACCATTTTGCTTATAAGTAGGTAATAAGGTCTCATTATTGCTCGCTTGAAAAGTAAAAATAACACTGTTAACAATAATGTAGAAAGGTTGATTCTATTTGATATTTAAAGTCCTAGCAAGTAATGCTTAATTTTATTTGAGTATTGTTGTTTAATCTATTAGTTACTTTTATTTTATTTGCCTGTTACAAATTTAAAATGAAATAACATTTAGCCTGAATTCTATCCTAGATATTTATAATTTTTATTTATTCATTTAGAAAATGTTCTAGTGACGTATGGACCGTTACAAGGTGCTATATAAAGCGAAGGAGATAGTGAAACTTCGCTATATACCGCGATGCAGGCTTCTCATACTATTTTATCGTCGTAATATGGCAGCGTCGTTGGTATGCGTTTGTAGCGCCATCTGTTGACACGGTTGAGAAGGTGTTTGCTTCGTGTTGAATAAATGTGCGGCGTATGCGGTAGGTGGAGCCGCCACTACTGAATGAATAAAAGCTTAGCTTTTATTCATTCAGTAGTGGCGGCTACTAAGGAGGTGATCTCTTAGGCAACTGACTGACTTATAAAAGTTAAAAATAAATTGCAGGCCCCTATTTCTAACCATTAAAAGAAAAAAAATGTCGATTACTGGTTCTTTGCGAACACTAGTGCTTCTACCCTACATAAAATATACAGTAAACATCGACATTAGTTTCACTTATCATCGATAGATGGCGCTAAATGAAGTCTGAATTGCGATATAGAGATTTCAAGCAGATTCAACAATACCCAGATTTTTTGGCGGGCTTCTATTTATGTGAAATAATAGTGGTGTGATAATAGTAACCGTTATGTGTTTGATAGTGTGCATGAGTGTTGGCAAACGAAACAAAACCGTGCAACGTCACTTTTCGAATTCTCTCAAGAAGTCCGCGTGAAGACGTAGTAAAGAACCACATCTTTACTGAGATACTCGAGGGGTTGGTGGGTATATTATCATTATCATTCATCATCATCATACAGGAAGGAAATATTATTTATTTATGTATTACTTGTAAGAAAAGTTACTTACTTTAACACTGGCTAAATGTGCTAATCGCACAAAGCTATCATCTAAAAGGAAAAATAATACCATACAAACCACAGAACTATAATACAGGCTTGGCGGGAAAGTGAAGAGTAATGTCTGCAATTTTGTTTTATTTTCTAAAATTTGTGTTAATTCGAACATTAATGTGAAATAATGGTGGATTATTAACCGTTAAGTGTTCGTGAGTGTGCATGAGTGTTGGCAAATGAAACAAAATAGTGCAACGGCACTTTTCAAATTCTCTCAAGAATTCCGCGTGAGGACTTAGTAAAGCCCCACATCTTTACTAAGATACTCGAGGGGTTGGGGGGTATATCATTCTCACTTCTCATTTCTATTATCATTCATCATCGTTTATGGAAATATTGTTTATTTATGTATTACTTGTACGAAAAATTACTTTGACACTGGCTAAATGTGCTAATCGCACGAAGCCATCAAATAAAAGAAAAAAAAAAAAAAAAACTATAATACAGGACTTCTTGGCGGGAAAGTGAAACGTCATGTCTGTGGTTTTGTTTTATTTTCTAAAATTTGTGTTATGTTGAATATTAATGTGAAATAATGGTGGATTACTAACCGTTAAGTGTTCGTGAGTGTGCATAAGTGTTAGCAAATGAAACAAAACAGTGCAACGTTACTTTTCAAATTCTCTCAAGAAGCTCGCGTGAGGACTTAGTTAAACCCCACATCTTTACTGAGATACTCGAGGGGTTGGGGGGTATATCATTTCTCACTTCCCATTTCTAATATCATTCATCATCATCATATATGGAAATATTGTTTATTTATGTATTACTTGTAAGAAAAATTACTTTGACACTGGCTAAATGTGCTAATCGCACGAAGCCATCAACTATAAAATAAAAAAACTATAATACAAAAATACATTGTACTTGATAGTAGGTACCTACATAGTTATTTTAGGAAACTAAAACACCTTGAACTTTAATTATCCTTCTTCATTTCAACAGTTTCATCAGTTCAGTAATTATTACTAACGGCTAGAGAGAGATCCACCCACATGTCTGAAGTTCTAATAATTGTCCTTTCGCGTAGATCAGTACCTACCTACTTTTTGATGTGTAACATCTTTCCGCTCGCCTTCCATATATACAATTTGTGAGAGTGATTTCGTAGAAAAGGGACGGAAGTAGGGTCGTAACAATGTGATCCGTAACAGTGAGATCGGCTCGCCTTCTCTATATACAATAATTTGTGGGAGTGATTTCGTAGAAATGTGATCGTATCAGTGTGATACTGCCGCACAATTTACGAACGCAGTAAGTACAACCTACGTGTTTGTGATTGTGATACTTGAGGTGCTGGCATTACGATCTATTTTCTCGATACTTGCGTGGCAGGATAGGATAACAGTGTGACATGTCTTCTAATGAGTTTTTAAGTGACATATTGTGTCGTCATTTTGATATGGCAAATGTCTTGAGTACCTATCTGGATTTGTAAAAAAATATATGTACGTCCTCAGATGAATGATAGACCTATCATTCATCTAAGTGTACGTGTGAAGAAAGACCTCCTTTCTTAACTTTATGGTTTTACTGTGTTACTTAGCAATGTTGTTTTTTATATGTCTTGTTTGTCACTTTAAAATATATATTCTTTGATGCTTATTATCGTAGAGCTTTAATTTATTAGTTTAATTCCGTGCGTTTATTTATGAACTAAATAAAACTTCACATGGTAGCAGAGCGTAGAGTTCAAGGGTAATAAATAAAATATGAAGTTTTCAACGTAAAAGGAATTTAAACAAAACGGGTATGTCAACTATACGTATTAAAGTAGGGTTGGAAGCCCTCGATAAAGAGAACTATGACACCTGGCGCATACACGCCAGAGCATACTTAATTAAAAATAATCTATGGAAAAATGTGTCAGAGTATCCGAAAAAAGACGCGACACAAGCCCAACTCGACGAAGACGAACTAGCGAAATCAGAGCTGATGCTGCTGATAACACCTGGTGAACTGAGGCAAGTTAAAAACTGCAAATTTGCTAGAGATGTCTGGATAACCCTCGAATCAATATATGCAAGCAAGGGTCCCGCTAGGAAAGCTACTCTTTTAAAACAGTTAATTTTAGCAAAACTTGATGAAGGCGATGATATACGCGAACACCTAAATAGAATGATGAACACAGTCGATAAATTAAAAGACATGGACATAGACATCAACAGTGACCTACTTTCTATAATGATGTTGTACAGCCTCTCTCCTAATTATGAAAATTTTAGAACTGCAATCGAATCTCAAGATTCGCTGCCAGATCCTGAAAAGCTAAAAATTAAAATTATTGAAGAGAGTGATGCTCGTTGCCGTGATGTCCCTGGTACAACCAATTCCAGCAGCACTGAAGAAGTTTTCTACGCCTTTTGCAAAATCTGCAAAAAGAAAGGTCATGACACATCAAAATGTTGGTCGAAAAATAAAAATACCAGCAAAAAGAATAGAAAACCTAAGAACAGTTCATGCACACCAAACAAAAGCGAAACAAACCTCTACAGTTGCTACTTTATTAGTGAAAAACAAAAGAAAGCTGGATACTTGACAGTGTATGCACATCGCACATGACTTTTTCGGACAAACCCTTCGTTGAAATTAACAATATATCAAAGACTTTACGACTAGCGTCAAAAGACCAAACTGCAGATATAAAAGGTTCAGGTCTTGCAGAAATTGAAATTAAAGAATGAAGAATATCTTTAACTGATGCACTTTATGTACCAAGCTTGTGTGCTAATCTCCTCTCTGTTGGAAAAATTACTGATAAGGGATTGTCTGTCTTATTCACGAAGAATAAAGCAATAATTAGAGATCATAAGCGAAAAGTACAAATGGAAGCATTAAGAGAAGAAGATGGCCTTTATTACCTGAAAACTAAAAATAATAATATTAGAAGACATAAAACTAATGCTGCAGAAGCAGAATGTAAAGATGACCAAAAACAACGTGAGCCAACAGATATTAAGCAATGGCACTGCAAAATGGTACATATGAATGAAAAAGACATGAAGCTCGCCTTGAAGAATGAAACCCTAATTGGACTCAATTTTGACAAGGACAGTTCTTTAGGAGAATGCGAAATATGCATACAAGGAAAACTGAGCAGAGTTCCCAGCAAGCCATCTGACAAAAACACCTCACGTACGACTGAACGCCTTGAAATTGTCCACAGTGACGTGTGTGGTCCATTTAAGCAACCTTCCCTGAACGGTAACAGATACATCGTAACTTTTATCGATGACTACAGTAGATACTGCCGAGTATATTTCATTAAAAATAAGAACGAAGTGTTGCAAAAATTCATAGACTACAAAGCAGAAGTCGAAAACTTTACAGAAAATAAAATTAAATGCTTACAAAGCGATAATAGTACAGAATACCGAAACCAGAAATACGACTCGTTTCTGAAACAACACGGAATAGCAAGAAGGTTATCAGCTCCATACACTGCTCATCAAAATGGCATCGCGGAAAGGAAAAATAAAACCCTAATTGAAAAAGCGAGATGCATGATGCTGGAATCAAAAGCCCCTATGTGTTTATGGGCAGAAGCGGTTTATACTGCTAATTATTTGTCAAACCGGAGCATTAATCAAAATATAGATAACCAAACACCATTTGAAAGATGGGTGGGAAGAAAACCCTGCGTAAACCATCTCTACGTATTTGGTGCTAAAGCATTCGTCCTAAAGAAAGGTAAACGTGAAAACAAATTTTCGTCAAAGGCTTTACCTGGAATGTTTGCTGGCTACTCCGAAGTCTCAAAAGCGTTCAGAATCTATGTGCCATCAAAGAAAAGTACAATGATTTCCAAAGATGTTCGTATTCTGAAGAAAATGTTTTACGATAACGAACAAAATTCACCAAACCTATTGTCAGATCACAAATCAAACAAAAATGAGTTGTTTTATGACATCGTCGCAAATGAAAACGATATAGACAACATAGAAGATCTTGATGAACCAAATGAAAACGAACCATTTTATGACATCATTGAAATCGACGAGAATGGAGAAAACTTATCAAATCAAAACCATGAGATAGAACCTGTTGTCGATGGGTCCATACAAGAGCAAGAGGAACGGAGGCCATACAATCTCCGTAATAGGTCGGAGATAAAAATTCCGAAAGGACTTGAGGGCTATGTTTTGGCAGCGATGAATACCGAAAACGAAACAAAACCTCAAACATTTCAAACTGCTATCAACAGCAATGATAAAACTAAATGGTTAGAAGCCATGCAGAGTGAAATGAAATCATTAAATGAAATGAAAACCTGGGAACTAGTCGACCAACCTAAAAATCGCAAACCTCTGTCTTGCAAATGGGTCTACAAAATTAAAAGAAATCCTGATGGTACTATCGAGCGTTATAAGGCAAGACTTGTAGTGAAAGGGTTTTTACAAAAACCTGGAGTTGACTATCAGAAGACGTTCAGTCCAGTCGCCCGACTAAGTACGATAAGAGATGTCTTGGGGATAGCCGCTCAAGAAGACCTGGTGCTGCAGCAATTCGATATTTCTACAGCATTCCTGAACGGAGCTGTAAAAGAAGAAATCTATATGAAGCAACCAGAAGGATTTGATGATGGTACTAAGAAAGTATGTAAACTGAAAAGAAGCCTCTATGGTTTAAAGCAGGCTCCACTATGCTGGAACGATTGCATATCAGAGTACCTAATAAGTTCAGGTTTCAAGCAAAGCGCTAAAGACCCTTGCCTTTACCTACGTAAACAAGTTTTGATTGCGCTTTACGTAGATGACGGTTTAGTTGCTTCAATTAATGTAAAGTCTGGAAAAGAATTTTTAGAAGAGTTACAAAACAGATTTAAAATAACTACAAAACCGGCTTCGTATTTCCTCGGACTTGAAATAAATAAAACCTGCGAAGGCAAAATAACTCTTAACCAAAAGTCATACACTGCGAAGATTTTAGAAAAATTTGGAATGGCCAACTGTAAGTCGACTCCAACCCCGGCAGTAAAATCTGACAGAGATGAAGAAGATGATGATTTAGATTCTTCCTTTCCCTATCGTCAAGCCGTCGGAGCTCTAGCGTACCTTATGGTCGCTACAAGGCCAGATATAAGTTATGCGGTGAGTGTGGCATCAAGAAACTTAGAAAAACCTACAAAACTTGATGTAATTAGAGTCAAGCGAATTTTTAGATACCTTAAGGGTACCATAAACAATGGACTTGTTTTCGCTAAAAGCCGGGAGAAGAAGCTAATATGTTTCAGTGACGCTGATTTTGGTGGCGACACATCTACGGGACATTCAACATCGGGAATGGTTTTCCTGTTCTCTGGCCCTATTATGTGGAAAAGCCAGAAGCAACCAACAGTTGCAATCTCGTCAACAGAGGCGGAACTGGTAGCTCTAACTGAAGCTGCGAGAGAAGCTCTATGGCTAAAAGTACTCCTAGAGGAATTAGTAGGTGTGATTGAGAAGCCAGTCATTTACGTCGATAACGAGTCTACCATCAAGCTCTCTGAGAATCCACCTTATGAGTTTCACAAAAGAACGAAACACATAAAAATAAAGCACTTCTTTATTCGAGAATGTCTGCAGAATGGTGACTTCGTTATTAAGCAAGTTTCTACTGATCTCCAACTGGCAGACATGTTTACTAAGCCCCTTTTCGGACCAAGGCTAACTATGCTAAGCCACAGAATTGGACTACAAGACTCCATTCTAAAAAGTAATGCGGGTGTGAAGAAAGACCTCCTTTCTTAACTTTATGGTTTTACTGTGTTACTTAGCAATGTTGTTTTTTACATGTCTTGTTTGTCACTTTAAAATATATATTCTTTGATGCTTATTATCGTAGAGCTTTAATTTATTAGTTTAATTCCGTGCGTTTATTTATGAACTAAATAAAACTTCACAGTACGTCATTGTTAATTCTATATTCTATTTAAATAGTAATATAGATTTCAAGCATTTCGTGTGTAGACTTTTAAACTATAATAATAAATATTTAGGTACTGATGATGTCTCAATAAAGTGCAGATCATTAATAATTTTCAGAATTAATTGTTAAAATTGGATAATATTAAGGTGAGATTTCAAATGTTAAATGTCAAATCTTATGCGACAGGCTCGTTCATTTTTTTTAGTAAAGTTTTGGGCTCAGAATAATAACTAAAGCGGACTAAAATAACAACTCAAATTCATCAGTTCGCACTATTTTAACTAATGAACCTAGGTGATGTATTGAAAAGAGATCGATTGCCCCTTTTTTTTCGTTATTTCGAAGGTGTCACCAGATTTGTGAAACGAACTGTCAGCTTTTAACATCGATTTGCTTTTAAATGAACCTACTTCTGATTTTGGCCGGGCAAAAGGACTCGAGATTTTATTTTTCTGATGACCGAATGACATAACAATATAAAAAATAAAAACTAAGTGTCTACCATTTGTTGCACTCCAACCTCCTTTTCTAGCCTTAAGATAGAACGGAACTAAACATAGTTGCACATTTTTTATTTTAACCATCCTTCTATAGTTTTAGTTATTGTTCTGAGGTTTTGGGTCTATTAGGTTTGCCAGTCTATCCACCATCCACCGACCGATTATACAAAAAAATTGTTTATCATTTCATGATTAAACAACATTTATCGATCGAAGCATAATTATGTAGGTACTTAATATATTTTTATTCACAACATTTTGTTATATAATTTATGTTTATATAACTCAATTGCTCAGTGGCGTGCACTTTGAGAGGCCTGTGTCCAGCAGTGGACTAGTATAATATGATGATGACGATGATGATGATAACTCAGTTGACATAAGTCAAAGCCTTCGCTGTGTAAAAATCACAGATGACCCATAAAGTATTGCGAAGTGCGATTCCTGAACAGTAGTGAACTGTCAACCAGCTTTCTTTCTTAATGTCAACTGTCAGTCAACGTCAAAACAAAAGTCAAACCGTCAAACGCACATTCCTCCTCCATGAGCCCGTGCCAAGTAAAATTTCTAAAAAACTACTTATACACACAATAATGGCAAAAGATCCGCTAACCGAAATCACTGAATTCCTGAAACCCGAAGCTAGAATCGACCTGAAACACATATCTGTAGAGTACTTAGTTGGTTTGTCGGCTACTGACGAAGGCGTAAATACATTGTTGAAAAACGAGCACGTCATACAGAGTGTTATAGAAATAACTGACGATATAATAGACGATGTATCCAAGAACGCACTTCTAGTACTTGTTAACGTGTCTGCTATCGCAAAAGGTGCCTCAGAGCTGCTCAAATACCGCCCTAGCAGATTCAAAAACGTTTTGGAATTACTTGTGAGTTTTGTGCTAAATCCTCAGATGAAGGACGCAGATGCAGCCTGCATGATCCTGTCTAACATAACCCGTCTTGAAGACGAGTTGGAAGTATGTCTGGACTCCTTTATTCCTCATTTAAACAACATTATGAACACGTTTGTTAACTTAGAATACAACAAGACAGGTGCAAACTTACATTATCTTGCACCGATGTTTAGCAACCTAAGCTGCAGTTATAGAATAAGAAAGTGGCTGACAGAAGAAAACCCACATGTACCCATTATTAAACTACTGCCATTTTGTAATTACGAACAGTCCGATATCCGTAGAGGTGGAGCGATAGGCACAGTAAGAAACTTATCTTTCGATACAGAGTATCATGACTTTTTGCTTAGCAATGACTTAGATTTGTTGACGTACCTCCTTAACCCTTTAATGGGCAATGAAGATTATGATGATGAAGAAATGGACAAGTTACCGATAGGATTGCAATATTTACCAAAAGAAAAACGCAGAGAAACAGATGTGGATATAAGAATAATGATTTTGGAGACGCTCAATAAGTTGTGTATGAAACGTACTGGCAGAGAAATATTAAGGGATAACGGTGTTTACTACATGTTAAGGGAGTATCACAAATGGGAGAAGGATCCAAAGGCATTACTTGCTTGTGAAAACGTTGTTGATATCCTGATACAAAAAGAGGATGAGGTTGGAGCAGAAGATTTATCCACTATTGACATACCGGAGGATATGAAAGAGAAATTTCACAAGATGGATGAAGATTATATTAAAGCTGTACAATAAACGTCATCATATTTGTATGATAAGATAGCTACCTATAATTATTTAACATGAGTAAATTTTTTATTTTCAAAATACATACCTACTTTTTCTTATTAACTACAATTATTTATTTAGCACCAATGTCTGTTTGCCTTTCAGCATAGGGCTCCCCCAAAGCCATGATAAGTAATGGCACCCACTACTTTTTATATTTATTTTATTTTATTTGGAAAACAATACAGTAACGAAAAACATAAAAGTTAAGTAAAGTTAAGGCGCTAACAATCATGAAACAGCACTATTAACAGGTTCCCTGTCCCATATATCACATGTGATACATAACAATTGATTATCTATTGTTTTAATTTTTGGACAGCGAAACTGTTAATCTACATACAAACAAAAAGTTTGCAAATCGTGTGTGATCCACGGGATTCAAGTAAGGAAATTCGAAAAACTCTATTTATTAAGTTCTGTTTTAATAAAAAAAATTAAACAATTGCGTTTTTCTAAGTATGTTCACAGCTGGACAAACGCCATCAACGTAATCAAATGGCGCGCGCTTCCTCGATTGGTTGGTACCATCCGATAGCTAACTCCACCACTACGCGCTCATTCGTCAAATCAAATGGCGCGCGCCTGCGCGCTTCCCCGACTTCCTGTTACACCCTTTCGTCCCATTTCACGAAATCACTCCCACAAATTGCAAGAAAGCGAGAGGAAAAATGTTACACATTAAAAAATGACAAATTTCTTCAATAAATATTCAACCTTATGCTATATACATAAAGTTCAAAGTCTAAAGATAAAGATATTTTTATTTGCAAATATGGGTACATGATTGGTGGTACATTAAAATTAAATTAATTCAGCCATATTTTACCACTAGGCATGCAAAAATACGTGAAACATAATTAAATTATTATAAATTCGAATTAATTATATTATTAAGATAACTAATCAATTATTGTTTCTCATTCAGGAATTCGCTTACACTATAATATGCTTTACCTACTAATAAAATTCGAAGTTTATGCTTAAATTTCAATAGAGGCATTTCCTTCCAGCACTTGGGTATTTTATTATAAATATCTGGAGCCATGCAATAGACACTTTTGCGCATAAGTGCTGTCTTAGCTTGAGGTCGACATAGCAGACTATTGTCCCGCCTATTCCGTGGGACTACGTCGGCTAGGCGTTCAAAACGACTTGGGTTAGACTTAACAAAGACAGCTACTTCTAGTATGTATAGACTTGGCAACATTAATATTTTATATTGTTTAAAGTATGGAACGCAGCTATCAGTAGTTTTAAGCCTAAACATCGCTCTTATGCATCTTTTTTGTGCCTTGAATGCTGTTTCTTTTCCGGTCGAGTTACCCCAAAATATAATAGCGTATCGTAAGTGTGATTCCACTATTCTATTGAGGAAGTTTGACAGATTGTGGTAGGTTGGTGTGCAGGCGTGTGTACATCGGAAGGATTAATTGTCTACAATTTCAGTAGGTCAATTCTATTAAAAAACTGCAACTGCACGTTTACGCCTGTCATTTGTCGCGTGTAGGAGCAGTGCCGTGAAAATAGACGTATTCTATTAAAATTTTCTGCACCACAACTACACTACAACTGCGCGACTACTACACTACAGCTGCACGAATCCTGCAATAAAACTAAAGTTACGATACGCTAAATACGTAAAATGCTTATAATACGCTGTGCGAAAGTTGCTCACGATCTACTTCAATAAACCTGCACAAAAACTGCACCAATACTGCTGTCATTACTACACAAATGTCAAAATATTTTAATGGAATACGATTATTTTGCAGTAAACGTGCAGGTGTAGTGCAGTTTTGTTAGTGGAATACCTATTTGCGTTACTTCTCCGTCCATGCAACACTACGGCAGCAGCGCTGCATAACAGAATACCGAAACGTCAAAATTTGCTCATTTTGACACACGCGACGCTGCAGTGTAGTTGCAGTTATTTAGTAGAATCGGCTCATTTTGACACGGCCACCTTGTATCTCTGAAACCACGGGTCGTAGCGAAGATCTAATTACACCAATAATTAGTGGATAATTAGTGGGAATTAGTGGACAAATCTCAGAATTAGTGGGGCCATGGTTCAAAAGTTATAAGGGATACAAGGTGGCCGTGCCAAAATGAGCCACACGCTTCTCTTAGGCTAGATAATTGGTGTGAGTGTAAGAAAATTTATTTATTATTATTTACTTAAAACAAAAAACTCGACTGCTAAAACAACTACTTAAATCAAAAATAACTGCAAAGAGAAAAAAACTGAAAAGAAAAAAACAAGCTCTTAAGATCCCAGAATTCAATTTTAGCATTGTTGAATGCAATGTGAAATATTTCTAAATACATTGAATATTGATAGTTGTCGCAGACGGAGACAATCATCAACCAAGCGGCCATGGCTAGTTCAATTAAATCCGCACTCTCTATGGTTGTTGATTGTCCCAGCCTAGCGCCTGCGACAATTATCATACCTATTCAATGTATTTAGAAATATTTCACGTCGCAGACGGGTTTTTTGTTTTATTTTATTCATAAACAATATATCACACTTGACAGCAAAGGCATGAGCAAAGAAGTGCAGTAGGTCATTTAAAAGACGATGATGAGTAAATAAAACGAATTGTTTTATTTCAAATTTATTTATACATAGATTTGGTTATTTATAATCGTTTTTATATCTATTTTGGTTCACAACATCCATCAAACACTTTTGATTATAGTTACAAGTATCTATTTGAACACATGTTTAAGTGTTACTAAGACACACACAGCAAAACTAAAAAACGGCTTGACTGATTTGAATAATTTTATAATTGTGTTGTTCTCTCTAATATCAGGATGGTTTAAAAGAAAAAAAACATGGAGACACTCGACCAAAAATTTGGTAATGGTGTATGGGAATCGCCACTTTGAATGGCGTTCTTGGCAAATATTTATTAAAACTTTGACAGAACATATATCGGGTCAGCTAGTAATTAAATAAATAAATCATCTGACCAATATGAAAAAGTATTATAACAATCGGTCAAGCATTATCTTTATTTACAAATATAACATAATATTTTAACTATTACGAAACCGAAATTATTAAACCGCATAATTATGATGTGTAACATTTAACATGTCACCTTAGTAATAAGCAATTTTAACATTATATTCTTAAAAAAATGGGTCAGGTATTATTTGAAATGATTTTTCATAACAAAGAACAATTATTTTAAATAAAAATTGTATTTCT
Organism: Eudonia lacustrata; assembly: GCA_947562085.1. Taxonomy (NCBI): domain Eukaryota; kingdom Metazoa; phylum Arthropoda; class Insecta; order Lepidoptera; family Crambidae; genus Eudonia; species Eudonia lacustrata. Next base: position 5,420,915 of record OX387333.1, on the reverse strand, counting down.
AATTGACACTAAGAGTAACGCAATACCGCGCGCTCATTCGTCAAATCAAATGGCGCGCGCTTTCCCGATTGGTTGGTACCATCCAACGCGACGACCAACTCTACCGCCGCGCGTTCATTCGTCAAATCAAATGGCGCGTGCTTCCCCGATTGGTTGGTACCATCCAACGCGAAGGCCAACTCTACCACCGCGCGTTCATTCGTCAAATCAAATGGCGCGCGCCTGCGCGCTTCCCCGACTTCCAGTTACACACTTCCGTCCCATTACACGAAATCACTTGTTACTTGTTGTTGAAAGATGTTACACATAAAAAAACTGTTGACTTTTGCTACTTTTTATAATTAAACTTTTCGTGAAAGTTTCTTTAAATTTTCCTTATTCTTATTAGTTCTAAATAATTGGAGCTTTGAAGTTTGGATGGTATAGGCATAGGTACACACGCTTGCACGTCAGACTACTACAAACTGACAAACCTCATTAGACTTTGAACTTTCTGTATAAGGCATCATGGTTGAACATTTATCGAAGAAATTTGACAGTTTTGGATAGGTTGATATGCAGTCTGTACCTAAATGTAAAATGACCCATAATTACAAGTGAAAATCAATGAAAGACAGTACTTATAGGCTAATAGCAATTTCTATGTTTTGACACTCGCATTCAAATTGACGGGTATAGTATAGGCAAAGAACAAATGTCCTAACGAATTGATTAAAAATTAAAGAAAAGTATGTGTTTTCTTATTGATATTAAATAATGAGATAACATTTATTTAAGAAAAATTATTAAGTAGTTATTATTGAACATGTTTTTGGTGAATATATTTTTTAAAGTTTTTGAAACGAATAACAAAAAACTTAGGTCTAGACAATAGCGTATTGTTGGTGACACTTATTATTCTTTTGTTTACACTTGTGATTATAAAATAATATACTTAGCCATAGACAATAAATGGTTTACCAACAAAATACAAAAAATGTGTCAATAATACCGGTTCTTTGCCTTTTAAAAACTTAGTTTATTATCAGAGAGAGACACTACAACATTAATTGCTACGTTTGACATATTTATAATTAAAACATTCTACTTACAAGATAGCTTGAAGTCGGCCAAAAGCAATTTAACATTTAATAATAAATGCTTGTTAAAAAAATAAGTGACCAACTTATGGCATTAGATTCGAAAAAAAACTTTTTTAGTTACATACAATACAGGATGTTGCACGCACTATAAATGAGTGTTAAAAAATAAGTAATCCACTTAAATGTCATTAAACTCGAAAAAATAATTGTTTAGTTACTTCTACAGGGTGTTTGTTGCACGCACTATATACAGGGAGACGGGTAAGCAGGTCCAGCTAAACCATAACAGCAACCGGTAAGTGGTCGTAGAAGACCGACTACGAAATTTAAATTTTTCGGCATGAATTAAAAAAAAAAAGTTTGAGACACGACTGTTGAAATTATTTTTTTATTAATTCTGGCCTGTCACACCCTCTGTATAAATCCAAGCGTAGTTTGACCAACGAAAAATGCTTGGGTCATAAAAAAGGAGATTTACTGAAGATAAGCTTAATACATACAATACAACAAAGAGGTTGACTATGCGCATTGCTCGTGCGCGTTTCTCCCGATCCGAACGCCTCGGAGAATCTAGTAGGGCACGGGGACACGCACTTTTAAGTGTGTAATGCCGTTCCCTCTAGAAAACCTCCGAAGGTGATTCGTTTCACACGGCTTGAGGTACCCTTTACGTACCTCGCCGCCCCCAAAAAAGCCCGGTGAAGATGAAAATGCTGTTTGAGGCAATCAGCAATCTCTCTCAAAAAAAAAGAGAACGTTTGTATTGGAGCTTAGTTTCGGCAGTCCCCTCGTTTTGTTGAATGCGAGCAGTGGTGGTTCATCTAGGGTTGCCAACTATACTGTTAAAAACAGTATTAAACTGTTTTTCACTAAATTATACTTTTTACTGTTAAACAAAAATAAAGTGTACAAAATACTGTTTTCAGCATCGAAATGGTTAGCACTATAAGTGTTAGACTTACGACGGTCACACAATTTCTTTAATTTAGTCAGAGGGCGCTCATTGCAGCGCACGCGCAGCCACGAACAATTACAATAATGGAGTTTCAGAACGAATCTGTCTGTAAAATATTGTTCATTTTTCTAAAATACTGTTAAATTTTCTTCTCAGACCTAAAATATGTACTTTTTTTCTTGTAAAAAAAAAGTTGGCAACACTAGGTTCGTCCCTCATAGCTCCGTTACTATGACGTCAGCCCATGCCTGACACAAGCATATTAAGCTTTCTATGTGGGTTCAAAGGACTGATATTTATTAATGTGTTAATAGAGCGCTTTAAAAACTATTTTTAATTTCGGTATTCCTTACATACTATGTAAAGCTTCAAATCGCATAAAGTTATTAAAAAAAAAAATTTTTTTTTTACTAACTGTCAACAACTTTGTTTTCCCTTAAGCAGGATTCGAAATGGGGTATTTGACAGGTTTTAGAAAAATATGTCTAATGGTTCATTATAGCATAATATATTTGCTATTTGATTATTTCGTTATGAATTTCTTTATTTTTTATGAAAATCGCCATTAAAATTCAAATCCATAAAATAGCCGCCAAAACGCTGAATGCAGGTCACGTGATGTCGTGACGTCACCTGCTTGTAAGCAAACTTTTAGCTGTCAAATTAAACGTACAAAACTTTGATTGACATTTACTGTAAACAAGCTGGTGACGTCACTCCAGATTCAGCGTCATCCCGTGCGTTTTTGATCACGTGGTCAATCATAAAAAATTTATCATGTTATTAATGATTTTTTATAAAAATCATATTTATTTTAAAATTTTGTGCTGGCGAAATTAGTTTAAAAACATGTTTACTATTAAGAACAACAGTTAACAACAGTTTGATCAATATTTTCATTGTAGTCAAATACCCTATTATTGGATAATATTCAACTGTGTTATCATAATATTTTGTGTTTAGAAATGTATTTTTTACTTTCGAAATCTATGCAGTAACTGTTCACTGAAATCTCACAATCTTGAGCGAGAAGCGCAGAGTCATGCTCAAGCGTATGTCTTTAGTCGTTCGAATCAAAGCTTTGAATACGGTTTCAAAAGTTTGGTTACGATACTTCTGTCAAACGAAGATACCGGTAAGCTTGGTATTGTTACCTAATTTACCGGTAAAAATACCAGTGACATTTTTACCGGTAAATAACCCATAAGTAACCGCTCTACGCGGACTGGTTAAAGTACAGTATGTAACGAAAAAAGTAGAGATACTTTTCTAGATATAACGTTACCTGCATTATCGGTACCAAGTTAATTATCTTTATAGAAATAACGTTACTTACCGGTACTTATAATTTGGTAACGGTATCAAAGCTCAGGTTCGAATACAGTTAACATAAGCAGAGGCATATTTTTGTTATTATAAATTGATAATCAATACTGTTTTTAATGTGACAAATATTACATTGTTTCTTTTACTTAAATTTTTCTTTAGTATATAATTTTTATGATCAATATCATTATCGTGATGATTAATTAATAGATAAGTAATCAATAAATTATCTATTCGAACCCTGCTAAAGCATAGCAAACAGGATAATTTTTCTACCAGTGCGCGAATTTTCTGGAGCGACTCAGAATCGGTAAGTAACCAACTTTCTCATAGTAACATGGGTTGAAATATGTCAAAAGTTTTAATTTAAAAAAAAAAGAGTGAAAGAATACCGTAAAAAAAATTGCTTTTATAAAAATCTTTTGGAACACAAAAATACTGTTAAGAGCGTTTACGCCGCACACTAGCGCCACTAATGAAAAAAAACATATCTAGTAATTAGAGATAGAAAATCAAATTATGCTCAACAAACTATTTGAATGAAGTAATTTAGCATTTTTACGTCACCTAATGAACACCTCACATGTTATGGTTTAGTTAAATAAGACGTTACGGCCATTTTTAACTATAACGCCATATTTAACTAAACCATAACATGTCAGGTGTTTATTATGTGACGTAAAAATGCTAAATTACTTCATTCAGATAGTTTGTTGAGCATAATTTGATTTTCTATCTCTAATTACTAGATATGTTTTTTTTTTCATTGGCGGCGCTAGTGTGCGGCGTAAACGCTCTTAAGCTTCATAATGATCAGTTTAAGATGCCTCCGGAGGCCTGTATGTCTTGACTCCTTCCATACGTGCTTTTCGCCGTTCCGAAGGGGTAGCTCCCTTGACCTTAGTAATGATGTGGGCACCTTTCTTCGATAGTTCCGGCTTATACGAAGTGGTTGGGTCCTGGAAGCATTATTTATCATCATCATCATCATCATCATCATCATCATCATCATCATCATCATCATCATCATCATCATCATCATCATCATCATCATCATCATCCTCATCATCATCATCATCAGCTCATTTTATGTCCCCACTGCTGGGGCACGAGCCTTCCCTATGGATGGATAGGGAGAACAGGCCATAAACCACCACGCGGGCCCAGTGCGGATTGGTGGTTGTTAACGACTGCTAATGCAGCCGGGACCGACGGCTTTACGTGCCTCCCGAAACACGGAGGAGCGAGAGATGAAAAATTTTTGGTCACCCATCCGATGACCAGCCTTGGCAAAAGCGCTTAAGTTTAGCAATGGCAGACCGAGCGCGCCCTTTATAAGGCAGTGGCATATATATTGCCACCATATTTTCAACTTTATACAATTGAGATAAGGTCGAAAACTATTGGGGTACGCCTAGCCTATTAGTTAAATAAATTTTCTTTACCGATACGAATATCACACATAAGTACGCAGTTAACAAAAAGCAAAGTGACAGCCGAAGCCGGATTATTGCCACATACAAAACGAATAGACAATCTCATGATCATTCAGCCTGTTTAATTTTAATTCTAACAAAAACCAATGAAAAATTTGGACATGCTGTGCCCGTTAAAGGGTTAACACCAGATGGAGTTTTGAAAGATATGAGTCACGTCATAGCTATCTCGATCCTTGTAAGATTCATTCCTACTCTAATTCATTAATGCCGCCTTCTGCTAAGCTTAATGTCGCTTATAGAGAGCTTAGTACATTGCCAAGGTTTGGACCAAGTGCTGCCTATGCCTAGGGATGTGAGTTGGTCCAGTGTTACTGTAGCATTAACATGAACATTAAAAAATATTTAAAAAAAAAATGGCCCCAGGAAAAATAAATAAATTCCAGTTCTTGTGACAATGAATAATCTTTCAAACAAAACGTTTTTGAGAATTTTTTTTCTCAAAAATGTATTTCAGTTAATATAACATCGGGGCGCTAGTAAAAAATATAAAATGTACATACATCATCCCAGTTCTCGTCGTGTGCTGCGGTCAGCGAGGGCAAAGGCTGGACTTCCACCGCTGGCTTGTGGTCATCATCCACCACATACAGTTGGGAATCAAGAAGTATGCGCTTAGGACAAACGGTCACGTGGTACTGTAACAAACGAACTTCAATTTTATTTACCGAGCAGGCAAACAAAACATTTGAAAACGTTGTGTGTGTGTGTGTGTGTGTGTGTGTGTGTGTGTGTGTGTGTGTGTGTGTGTGTGTGTGTGTGTGTGTGTGTGTGTGTGTGTGCGTGTGTGCGTGTGTGCGTGTGTGCGTGTGTGCGTGTGTGCGTGTGTGCATGTATGCATGTATGTATGTATTAGAATTAAATCTTTTTTTTGTTTAAATTGTGTTCTTTGTCACTACTCGAAGTTCGAAATGTTTCAAATGATCCACTATGCCAAGAATAGGGTTATATTACAGTACAGGTAAGCACAGTGCCTTGATCTCACCTGATGTTGAGTAATAATAAGGCAGAAGGTGGAAGCGCACTTCACCCGGATCCTCAACTACTGAGGCACTGGCTATCCTATCTCTAGCTGCCCGAACACAACAATGCTACAAACGTTGATGTTATGGCGACATATTTAGATAAGATGGTGGTAGCTAGCCAGGTGGGCAAACAAGCCCTACCACCAACTAAACCGAGTACACAAACATGTACCCCCCGCTGGGAATCGAACCCGGGACCTCTGGGTCTAAACCAGTGGCCCCGTGCCCTACTAGATTCTTCAAGGGGTTCGGATCGGATCGGGGAGCCAACAGCTATGTGTAATACACCATTGCATAGCTCTTCTTGAACTTAACAAAATACTATGGCGCCTAATTCCAAATTTTAGCCCGTTCAGAGTTAAGTATGATGTCTTATCTTATCTTATTGGGTCCTGCTGAGGTTTCCCTCTCGCAGCAGCACTTCGACCCATCGGGATCTTTTGTGCAACCCCATCCTTTCACTCGTCTTCCTCTGCAAAGATAGATGCCATAAGTTTGGCAACGTCTCTAAAAGCGAAGAGCCTGAAGTCCTCTGGTTTCGGATAAGCCGATCCCAAGAGTCCCATTCTTTTCCTAGCCAGAGTCAGAGTCACACGTCACACATTACGGATATAAGGTACCACCAGGTGCGTATGATGTACTATGTCAGTTTAGCAAGTCAATAAGTGCCCTACAAATAAACAGAATAAGTTCCGAATAGTTATTTAAGACCTCTTCAACTTGTCGACGCCGACTGTTTTGCGGGCCGGTACACAGAAGGATGGAGATATGATTTCTCAGTGCAAGAAAGGGAAAACCATAGCGCACGCGCGCCTAAATAAAATAACGTAAACGAGAATTTGGAAATTATTTATTAGCCAAGAAACTAAATGCTTTTTGAAAAAGAAAAATTGTAGAATGATTACAATAGTTTATTGCCTTTCGAATATAATTTATTTGGGTTTTAAATATTCGTGCTTATTCGTCTCATCTTTGGATTTATTACCTATCGAGAAAACTGTTTGCATTCATGTTTTGGCTTTTGTAAAATACATTATTAATTAGTCAACATATCTGAAAACAAGAACAACAGTGTAGGACATATGATTAAATCCTTATTAATAATGCTGAATATTCGCGAAGTATCGCCTTAGCCTTTCGTCTGCTTAATACTACCAGCCGTCCTACAAACAATTAAAATTGTGTTGACTGTATTCACAGCAGACGCCAGTTAAAAAGGTTGGCCTTTCGGTAGGGTTGCCAACAATTTTTCAGGAAATTAAAGTAAATCTATCACTGACTAGTATAAAAAAAAGGATTTTAAGAAAAAATACAGTATTTTCCATATTTATTTATTTAAGCACTGCGTTTCGTTTCCCTTCACCTGAGTCTGAGTATCATTCAGTAGTTCAGAAATTAAGTCAACAGGAATATTCCGTTCAAACGCTCGCCTTAGTCGGAAATAAAGTATTTTCCATACTTTATTTTTATTAAAAAGAATAAAGTATGGGGATGGAAAATAACGTAGGATACGTTATTTTAAAGTATGATTGGCAACCCTAGCTACCGGACACCACGCTACGTAACACTACGCCGCCGTCCTTACGTGTATGTGGGTATAAGTAGACATAGTTTTAATTTTATATTATAAGGTAGGTACGTACCTACCGTGAGGCGTGCGTGCGTATACATTGTCTAACAAAATCAATAAGCGAACGTTTAAGGGCGGTACCTATACATCATTCTGAATACAATGACAAAATATGGGCTCCAGTTTTATAGTGATTTTTCAATGTTATATTTTCTAACAAACTAAATCAATTAAAATAATGCACATCATGAACATGCTGTATCTTTACTAACACGCACGCAAGCGTCAATAAAAAGATAGTGTACAGATACACGCACACAATTGAAAACTATTGTATGACATTCACACACACACGGCTATCTTTCTGCTAGGTACGGGTTTGGAAAGGGTGTATTTTTTGGTGAATTACGATATTGTTTTGTTGATTATCTCGGTAACGAGCCTGTAGTTTTGGACCAAATTTGGTGAGCATGCTCAGTGTGATGTATAGATACTCTCCTTAAACGTTCGCTTATTGATATTGTTAGACCCTATATACAATGTTATTTTTAGTTTATACGAAACCTGAAAACTGTTTGTTCAGAATCAGTAATAGAATCGATTTCAATATTTTTTATACCATGTTACATTTTGACCAAATAATATTTACAAAATCTCAAATAAATTATTCCCTACTAAAAACACACAACGGGGCCGCACAAGCTTTTAACTTCGTGAGTTTTCAAGATATTTTTTTTTTTTTGTACGGATTCTCTAAATGAAAATATTTGACCAGTGTTTCGGTTTTCGTATAAACTAAAAATAAGGTTGTAGAATGTTTGGTTACTTATATGTAGGTGCATATTCCCGAACATAGCCATGCAACTAAGTATAGATAACACCTTGGTAACGTGGTATGCAAAATCATATTTATGAAGATTTACTTTTCCATAATAAAAAAACTCAAATTTATTTTATTATATTACTAGCGACCCCCCTTACATGCTGTAAGGACCATAATTGATCTATATTGAATGCACAATGTATTTAAGGTACTTAATTGGATAAGGATTAATGATGTACTTATTGCTTAAAATAGCTTCGTAAATAAGCCATTATTTCTCGTAAAAAGTAAAGGATAAAAAATTATTATTGTGGGTTGTCTCTAAGAGATAGACATACCATCGCGGACTTTTTTGGGTACATTATTTTGATCTATCTCGTAGGGTTCAGCCAGCGTATGTTAGCGAAAAAAAATATGAAACCTCTAAAATTATCAGTGTTTCTCTTTTATATTATGCATGTATTTATTATTAAACCTTTCTCTTGAATCACTCCATCTATTAAAAAAAACCACATCAAAATCTGTTGCGTAGTTTTAAAGATCTAAGCATACATACATAGAGACAGCGGGAAGCGACTTTGTTTTATACTATGTAGTGATTTTTGTTTAACCCTGACATGTTTCGAATTCTGTTTTGTTTGGATCATGAGGTATAACGACCAAGAACAACGTTTCAGCTCGACCTTGGGTTGTCACTACAGTATTACTTAGAAACAAAGAACCTCAATGTCTTGACCATGTGGAGCTTTTCATTTATGCTGGTAATTTTTCAGGGTTCTATGAACGGTACCCTATCTACAATATTCGGCATTATATAGGTATTACCGAACACCCTGAGTATGTGCGTGTGTATGTAGGTATATAGGTGTTTAGTCCGCAGTACACATTGGGCCAAGGTATTGGGTCAGCCTATTAGGCCAAAATAATGAATTTCCAATGTCGCTGTATACACATTGGTGAACCAATCATTCTGCATTGGCTCTTTGATAAAGATGGACGTGGAGTCTCTTGCAGCCGCCGCAATCTATTTATACAGTGCGTTTAATTATTACGTCGAAGTACACCAAAGCAAAGTGAATAAAAAGAAAAGGCGCAAAAGAAGATGGTGGATGTTGACTGTTCATCGGAATAGAACGAGGTAAATTACTGTACAGTTGTTTAATTTAATTCAATTATAAATGTCTTTTTAATATTACATGGTTATATAAAACGAATAGGACTAACTAAATACGACGCCAACATGTGAACACTGTTTACGGAGCGCGCCAAGATCCTTTGATGTGTGGATGACAAACCGACAACATTCGGTTGGCTCGCCAATGTTGGCGCCAATCGAACGTCGCTACTAACATACCGCCAAGTAGATCTCTACACGTTGGCCCAATAAGCTGACCCAATACCTTGGCCCAATGTGTAATGCGGGCATTTGGCGAGTGTGTGAGTGTAGGTAGGTATATAGGTCGTCATCATCATCATCATCATCATCATCATTAGCCTACACACGTCCACTGCTGGCCATGGCCTCTCCAAGTGCACGCCACTGAGCACGATCCGCGGCTACTCTCATCCAGCTCTTGCCAGCCACCTTGCGAAGATCGTCGTTCCACCTAGTCTGAGGGCGTCCTACACTACGTTTGCCGATACGCGGTCTCCACTCAAGAACTCGTTTACCCCATCGGTTATCGGTTCTGCGGCTAATATGGCCGGCCCACTGCCACTTCAGCTTGATAATACTGTGGGCTATGTCGACGACTTTGGTTCTGTCGGATCACCTCGTTCCGGATCCGGTCCCTCAGAGAAACTCCAAGCATAGCCCTTTCCATAGCTCGATGAGCGACTTTAAATTTGTGGACCAGGGGCCCGACCGCCTAACCGATCGCTTTGACTTCGTGTGTGGTTTATGACGTCACTTGTCGTTTCGTGCCGCCTATGAAAGCAATATCGAAAGCTATAGACTTTAGCTTTGATATTGCTTTCATAGGCGGTGCGAGGTGGCAATACGACGTCATATACTCGTAGTCAAAGCGATCGGTTAGGCGGTCGGGGGGCAGGCCTACCGTGAGTGTCCACGTTTCGGCTCCATATGTCATGACGGGTAGGACGCGCTGATTGAGGTATATAGGTTTTGGTGTAAATAGAAAATTAGGTAAGGTAAAAGCACGGTAACACTATAACTACTTCGATCCGATCCGAACACCTCCGAGAATCTAGTAAGGAAAAGAGACACTTGCGTGAAGCCATCTCCTCTAGGATGTTTCGATCACACAACTTGAGGAACCCTTTAAGTTTCTTGGTTCTTGGTGCCATCTACACAGAGCGGGAGACCTTGTACTTGTAAATAAGCAGCAAGAGGCTCAACATTGAAAAGTCTTGCCTAACACAAAAGGACACTAAAAAGTCAGCTTGGTAGAACAACTCACGTCCATCTCGACGTCGTTAATGATGTGAGTCGCGTCGAAGGGGCAGGTGGCCTTGTTGCACTTGGGGTGCTGCTTCCTGCACTTCTGCAGGTGGACGTGCATGCGATAGTGCTCCAGCTGGTGCGCCTTGTTGTACGGGCAAGTCAGGACCTGGTTGGGTTGGGGCTCCGCCATTGTGGCAATGCTATCTGTGGAGGAAATAAGAATATAAACATTTATGTACATTCATTAATTTTCATTTATCATTCATTTTCACATGGTGCGCGGTCAAATCTATATTAATACTATAAAGCTGAAGTTTGTTTGTTTGAACGCGCTAATCTCAGGAACTACTGGTTCGAATTGAAAAAATATTTTTGCGTTGGATAGTCCATTTATCGAGGAAGGCTTTAGGCTATATAACATCACGCTGCGACCAATAGGAGCGAAGCATCAGTAAAAATGTTGCAAAAACGGGAACAAGAGCCTAAAAATTAAAAATGCTGCCGAAAGTCACTATTCCACTGGACGAAGTCGCGAGCACAGCTAGTAAACAGATAAACAGATAATCAGACAAAAACCTAAAACTGTTGGAACATGTTGTTATCGAATCTAAACATCCCAGCCAATTTTATTTCGAATATCTTCCCTGTACAGACTTTCGACCCTCTTTAGCTTTATTATACAGCGTGTGCCAAAATGAATTGGCCGACAGAAAGGGTTATCTGCTATACTTTTAGCCCCCATAACACGTTCCATGCCCGACGGTTATTTTTATGTTGACTTTTTATGTTATGAAACCGAAAAATCCAAAATACCGCATTTAAACTTAAATAAAAAAAAATCTATAGGATTTAGCCTCGAAAGTAAAATTTTATTTTGATGTGCATTGATGTCACATTCTATCAAATTAAAATTTGCTGGTAGTTGTCATCTAGTTTTTTTTTTCAAATTAAATTCTAAAGTTTCGGAAATGTTAAACATGAAATAAAAATTCCAATTTACATTGCTATAAAAAAAACTAAAAAAGATCGGAATCTTCCGAGTCTTTAAAAAATTCTTTAGTTTATCCTCTTTCAAACGGTATGCTAATGTCATTAAAATAATAATAAAAACTAAATTAGTGTAGTGTGTGCACACCGTATTAACACACACGCATCATACTCCCTTTATATTGTAACTTTAGTTATTAGAGGCAGATCAATATGGACCTTTAAACCATCAAGTGTAGTCTGATTCCGTTGCACCGAACCACCTTTGCATGATCTGCACCCTGCCAGTGCTGCCTGTAAGCGGCGCTGCGCGCAGATGGTTTTAGATTGAGTTTTAAATGGTGAAAATTTTTGTGGAAAAAGCCGTGATGAGAATTGTGAAGAGTTAAAAGGAACATTAAAACTGAACGAGATGTGAAGTGAAAAAAAAACCTTTTAAAAGACTATATTCATTAAGTTATAGTTTACTCTAATATGAAAAATCATAAATAAATAATAAACACTTAATAACAATACTAAAGAAAAATAAACTCAAATTCAAATTCAAATTGAAATTAATTTGGCTGATAAAATTATGGACAATGTCGGAAAGTGAAAAGCTGAAGGATGAAAGGTAAAAAGCTGGGTGCCGGGTGATGATGGTGTCCGATAAGGATGCAGCTGGGAGATGAAGGTGTCCGATGAGGTGATTATGCAGCTAAGAGACGTCAGATGCAACTGCATCACAGTCAAAAAAAAAATGTTACGTTATATTTGGAACTCCAAATACCAACTATCACGTATTTTTTTTGTAGTTGTCAATTTTAAATTCTGACTAAGGATTTTTTTTTCATTTAATTATTTCTGATGGCGTACTAACTATTAAAATCTATAAATAAACTGTAGACTGTGTGTACTTTGTCAAATTAAAGATGTTTTATTAAAGAATAGATATAAATATATATTATTAATAATCAAATGAGTTTTAAATGTACTGGGGTAATGTAATCGTTAGTAATAGTTGGGAAAAACATTATAGAAATAAGAATATAGTAATGCTTAAATGTTTGTTGACGATACGTACAATGAATAGAAGCATTGGTTAGTAAAATGTCTATGGCAACATATTGTGAAAGGAAATAGAATGAAACGAATGTTATAAAATGGTATAACGATAATAAAAAATAAAAGCAAATTTTGAAAATAGAGAACAGTTTTGTTAAAAACTGGTGAAATTTTATTTGAATTATTAATTATTGAGAAATTGTTATAGAGAACAGTTTTGTTAAAAACTGGTGAAATTTTATTTGAATTATTAATTATTGAGAAATTGTTTAGTGAGTCTTGTAAAGAGTTAAAAAAATAAAAGTTTTGTGATAATTTGTAAGAAAATTATTATTAATGTTCGTAATTTCAAAATCTGAAATCGATTAGGTCGTACGAAGACCACCGGTATTGTTGTTCGTGTTGTTCATAGTCATCAAAACCGCGCGAACATGATACATAGCGCATGTTGCATTGTAACACTATAGTTACAGATAAGCAAGTCATTCGAGACTTCATTTACAAATTAAGAAGCAGAAGCTTACACATAATCTAAAGGTACCGTTTTGTTATGTTATCATCATTGTCATTGAAATAGAATGCAAAGTATTGAAATAGTTAAAGATTGTTACATTGATTACATGTGAATAATTAATGTGTAGAAATGTTTTGTTTGACAATTTGAATAGTTTCAAAAAGAAATTGCATTAAATTATTTTTTTGATTTTCCAACTTGTTGATTTAAATTATAGAGATACGCATAGATATGACATAATATTAGCTTTGTATTAAGAATCTTTTATTTACTTTTAAGTTGATTATTAGGTACCTACATTGCATTAATATTTTACTGGATATGACGAATTTATAAATGACTAGATAATAGAATGTTAAGTTATTGTATATTGTTGGAATCAAATCAATTAATTAGTAATTTTACTTTTGGATTGATCACCCAGAAGCTGAATCTATTTGTTGAGCGTGCAGGATCGTAAGGTGCTGTAGGAAATGAAGGATTTTTAAATATGATTAAGATAAAGTAAAGGAGAAGGGTAGAAAGTTCAGGGTACGATTCCTTCATTCAATCATAGCAGAAACGAGATTTCTCTGTGAGAAAAGTTAGAGACAGCCCATGTCGAAGGCACGCGAAGAGGTAGAGTACATAGTCTTAAAATAATGTCCCTAGAATAAAAGTAAATAAGTAAATAATGATGTTAAGAGTCGACTTTAAATAAATAATGTAAAGAAGAGACGATTATAAGAGATATTGTAATAAAGAGATATAATGTGAAATATGAGAAATACATAAAGAGAGATGTTGTAATAAATATAATTAGATATTGGTATCGTTATGAATACTATTGTGACTAAGTGGATAGGCCACATTCACGCAACACGAATTATGACAAATAAAGAATACGGAAATGAAATATGTGAAAAAAATATATGTCATGTTTAGGCAATGAATTTTGAATATTAAAATATGTTTATAGAGATATAATGTAATGTAGTCAACAGCCAACCATCTATAATAATAATAATGATGTAGTACATAAGTTTAATGATTAAATATTTTGTTATTAAAAAAAAATGTCTTCATATTTTTTTCAAAAATTACGGGGGTAGTGTAGTGTGTGTACACCGTATTATTATTATCACACACGCATCATACTCCCTATATGTTGTTAGTTAAGAGACAGATCAATATCCTTTAAACCATCAAGTGCAGTCTTATTCCATTGCGCCGAACCACCACCTTTGTAGTCCTTCGACTCAAGTCAGGCTGGTATTAAAAATTAGGGCTAAATCCTTTTTTTTCGTGAATAACACGTTCAAAGCAGGTAAAAACTTTTATCTTAGTTTAGCGACATAAAATCTGTCCCCCATCTTCTTCTTTAATAGGTTTTATTTGAAATTAAAGACCAAAATTGTTATTTAAATGTTTTATTCGAAATTGATTATTATTCTTAAACAAAACTTATTGTTGTTACAAATCTTGCTCAAAATGTTGGCCTGTTTTACGAATGCAGCCAAGACATCTCTTCCGTATTACTGTAGTTGTACGCAGTCTCATTTCACTCTTAATTGTCTCAAAAGCAGCTTCAATGCGTTGTCGCAATGCCTCCTTTCTGTCTCTTTAGTCGTGGAATTGCATCTTTCGGTGCCCAGTGGTAGAGATTGTGCAAATTGAGAATCCCTCATGAGTAAACTTCGGCTCATCCGTCCAAAGGATTATTTTTAAAAATTGAAAATTTTAATTGTGTTTTGGGAGGGATGGACTTATACAATAGCTTCCACGTTCCCCAGACCTAACTCCGTTAGATTTTTAGGTCTGGGGACGAGCTAAAGAGCTTGTATACGAAACAGAAGTTGAAACAAGGGAGGAATTGCGACAACGCATTGAAGCGAGGCTGCGTACAACTACAGTAGAATTACTACTACTACATTCGTAAAAGAGGCCAACATTTTGAGCAAGATTTGTAACAGCAATAAGTTTAGTTTAAGAATAATAATAAATGGCGAATAAAACATTTAAATAACAATTTTGGTCTTAAATTTCAAATAAAACCTATTAAAGAAGGAGATTGGGGAAAGATTTTATTTCGCTAAAGTAAAATAAAAAAAAATTACCTGCTTTAAACGTGTTATTCACGAAAAAAAGGATTTAGCCCTAATTTTTAATATCAGCCTGACTTGAGTCGAAGGACTTTTGCGAATTAGTAAAGTTTTTATTATTATTTTAAGTACATTAGCATACAGTTTGAGAGACTCGGATGATCCCGATCTTTTTTAGTTTTTTTTTTATAGCAATGTAAATAGGAATTTTTATTTCATGTTTAACATTTCCGAAACTTTAGAATTTAATTTTTAAAAAAAACTAGATGACAACTACCAGCAAATTTGAATTTGATAGAATCTTACATAAATGCACATCAAAATATTTTTTTTTATTTCGAGGCTAAATCCTATAGCTTTTTTTAAATTTAAGTTTGAATGCGGTATTTTGGATTTTTTGGTTTAATAACTTAAAAAGTCAACATAAAAATAACCGTCGGGCATGGAACGTGTTATGGGGGCTAAAAGTGTAGCAGATGATCCTTTCTGTCGGCCAATTCATTTTGGCACACGATGCGCCAAACACCCTGTATGTATAGAAGATAGATTATTATTATTGAAGAGTGAGGAGCTCGATGGCACAGTGGTTAACGCGCTCGGTCGGCGATTGCTCAGGTTAAGCAATTTTCGCAAAGGCCGGTCATCGGATGGGTGACCAAAAATGTATAATGTGCTTCGGAAGGCACTTCAAGAAGTTGGTCCTGGCTGCATTAGCAATCGTAACAACCGCCAATCCGCACTGGGCCAGCGTGGTGGTTTATGGTCCATTCTTCCTATCCATCCATAGAGAAGGCTCGTGTCCCAGCAGTGGGGACATAAAATGAGCTGGTGATAATGATTATTATTACTAATAATATCAATTGTTTCTAAGTATACTAATATTATATAAAGGAAAGCTTTGTATTTTTATATGTATGTTTGTAACGAATAAACTCAAAAACTACTGGACCGATTTAAAAAAATCTTTCACCATTAGAATGCTACATTAGCGCTGAGTAACTTAGGCTATATTTAAAAATAAAATAATAAAACGTCCGCCCGTGCTAAGCACGGGCCGCTAGTTATGTATAATGCTGTTTTGCTTTATACATTCTTAAGAAATGATGTTCAATTTCCTATAAACTACTATCCTGACATTCATTTCCAATGTTGCAACAATACAACTGTTATTTTATCAGTACCTACCTATTTATCATAATTACATACACAAAAGCCGATTATGTAACAGAGTTCTGTGGTTCCGAGAATGTAGGTATGTAAAAACAAAGTATGGAATGGGCTATTGTTAGTACAACCATCAAAAACATATCGCACTACCAATCCAATACTGGTGCAAGTCAAAACATACTGATATTTGAAATTGAACTGTACTGTTCTTCAATACAACAAAATTTCCAATGTCAGTATGTTTTGACTTGCACCAGTATTGGATTGGTAGTGCGATATATGTAATAGAGAGCAAAGTTCAATATTATATGATATATGCCATGGTTGTTGACTTCAACAACAAAATAAGTGAGATCTAAATGGATGTCAAGAAGTTCAATGGTCAGCTCAGTCCTGAAATTTATTTAAAACGACCCTTGAGGCTTGAGGAAACCTTTAAGTTTCTCGCCGCCCCCAAAAGAGCATGGTGAAGCTGAAAATGCCATCTGAAACATCCAAAAAAAATTACAACCAACCTGGAGAATTGTGGTTGGCTGAAAAGGTTTTAATAAATGCAACTTAAGAAGAATAACTTAGATACTATACAGGTGTGTTTACATTAAGTTGATAAACTTAAAATAAAACAACATTTACGGATCTACTTGTGTATGTCTATACCTATATTAATATTATAAAGCTGAAGAGTTTGTTTGTTTGAATGCGCTAATCACAGGAACTACTGGTTCGAATTGAAAAAATATTTTTGCGTTGGATAGTCCATTTATCGAGGAAGGCTTTAGGCTATATAACATCACGCTGCGATCAATAGGAGTGAAGCATCAGTGAAAAATATTGAAGAAACGGGAAGAGCCTAAAAAATTAAAAATGCTACCGAAAGCTACTATTCCACGCGGACGAAGTCGCGAGCACAGCTAGTTATACATATTTAGATTATTTTATCCTGACTTTTTGAAACCTCTGCAGGGACGGACCCTGCAGAGGTTTCACAGTTGGCTAAGTACGTAAAAGTTGTTTTATTTAAATGTGTAGTGTAGTGCAAAACAATACTGACACACCACCCTAACAACTGAGTTAATGAACGCAGATATTGAATATCCGAAAGTAAGCTTTAAGCTTTATGATTTTTAATTACGGGATTCAAGTTTTAAACACCAGTCTTTATTTACTAAAATCATTCAGTTACAATTAAATTAAATTTAAATAGCACATCGTCGGCCTTATGTAGTTAACATGACTTAACACAATAAGTTCTAACTCTTTGCACTTCTGTTTCTTGGGCCAGACAAAGAGGGCCAGCTATATTTTAAAAGTTATTTGACCATGTTTTCCTAAGCCTACTTTTTTCTTTTTGGTGTTTAGCTTAAGGATCAGCTCGGTTAGGTCCTCCATTTCAATGGTCAGGTTTTTACAACCTTTGAAATTAAAACTATTCTTATGTCTTACACTTTTTGCCTTGACTTTTGTATTCCAGAAAGCTACTTTCCATACCTGTTCGGTATGACCTCAAGTTTAGGTCAGTTCATTCAAGTTTTTTTTAGTTATGGCCCAAGTTTTACTGCCGTACTTATGTTAGTTGTGATAAATATTTGTGGGCTTTATGTTTGCATAGTAATAAAATAGCTTTGACTATGTCGAAGCTAGGTAATTATACATAATAAGAGTACGAGAAATGCATGTTAAAACAAACTTAAATTCAGATGAAAACAAATCTGATAGTACCCGCCTTTTCCACTACCGAGAAAACCGTTATGAACACGTAAACGTATGTACTATTATAATTTGTTATTCAGAAAAACAGCTTCACAAACTAATAGACAATTTAATTGTACTTACAAGACTATTGCACCAACAAACAATCTGCTCACGAATAGTTTCTAGTAAAGTAAGTGCGAAAACGGAGTCGGAAACAGCATAAGCACAGCACGAACAAACAATAACGAATGACAGTAACAGACAGGGCAGGACAGTCGTCCAACAGTCAACCAATGTTGCAAAAGTCAAAAACTAAAAATCGGTAAATTTTCCATGCAAAAATCGGGAGAAATCAGGAGATTTAAAAAAAATGTATTTTACGCTAATGACTTTATTGAAAAATAAAGATACATATATTTTAGGTTCAGTGATTACTTAATAACTTATTATTCATGCTCATACCATTTCTAGGTAACCTTTATTTAAATATAGAGGATGTTTATTTATTATATAACAAGAATTTATTGTATTATTTACCATTTCTTGGTAGCTATTTTTTCAAACATTTTATGGTCTATATTAAAATTATAACAGGTTTGGTTATTTTCTGCTATACATTTTTTTGTGTAGGAGACCTATAATAGATTCAGTGGAGTTTGTTACGCTGAACATCTATTTTTTTAGGGTATTTCCCCCATACACTCACCAAACAATAATAAACCTTATTTTAAAGTCATTTCGATATCCCATTGCATTGTTTTAGTGTTTCCAGGTTAATTTTAGTGTTGTCGTTTTAAGAATTGTTTGCCAACTTAGTAGTAAAAAAAAAACAAAATAGAAATTCGGGAGATTAGGTCGTGAAATCGGGATATCGGGAAAGAAGAGCCGAAATCAGTAGATCTCCCGATAAATCGGGAACTTTTGCAACACTGCAGTCAACTCAACTTTCTAAATGACTGACTCACTCAGTCTCAGTGTTGCCAGTGGCCGATAGTCAAAAGAAACAAGAGACGGTTAAAAAAAAATTATTTTTACGAGAAAAGTAACATTAACTATTATTTTTAAACTTTTTTTTGTAGAAAAAGACACTCCTAATGTTAAACCACCTATGGCACTTTATTACACAAAAAACTTTCTATTCCATTCTCAAAGCTTCGAAAGAAAGAAAAACAATGGATCCAATATTGTCTAATTCAATAGAGTCTAGGAAGTAACATGAGATGGTCAAAAGTAAACGTAAAATGTTACAAAAAATAACATTCTGGCAAAGCTGGACTGGCAAAAGATCACGCTCGTACAGCCTTATCATCAGTTTTTTTAAATGTAATGGTGGTGGTGGATACATAGAAAAATATGATTATTGAATGTACGATGGGTTATATTTGTGTTAATTTTGTTAAATCTCCGTTTGAACATCTCGAAGTTAGAAATTATTGAAATCCCTTTATTTCTTTAATTCAGTTTAGGTAGGCTTTGCGTTATATCTAAGAAAAACAAAAAAAAATAAGAATGACTTATAATACAAATTACAAACTTAGAGCATAATGCTCTAAGAGTACAAACTTAGAGCATTAAACCAACTAAAGAGAGGCCGCGCACTAGGCAGTCAGATGTGTTGAGCAGCCACAACTGGCCAGTGGCTGCGTGCGTTTTAACGCGCTTTCTATTGACTGCCGCAGCCATAAGTTCTTGGCAGCCTAGTGCGCGGCCAGTCTAAGAGTACAAACGTTCTCAATTTTTTTTTTCTTCTTTGCGGGAAAGTGAAGCGTCATGTCTGCGGTTATGTTTTATTTTCTAAAATTTGTGTTATGTCGAATATTAATGTGAAATAATGGTGGATTATTAACCGTTAAGTGTTCGTGAGTGTGCACAAGTGTTGGCAAATGAAACAAAACAGCGCAACGTTACTTTTCAAATTCTCTCAAGAAGCTCGCGTGAGGACTTAGTAAAGCCCTACATCTTTACTGAGATACTCGAGGGGTTGGAGGGTATATCATTTCTCACTTCTCATTTCTATTATCATTCATCATCATTACTGGAGGAAGAAGGAAATATTGTTTATTTATGTATTACTTTTAAGAAAATTACTTTGACACTGGCTAAATGTGATAATCGCGCAAAGCCATCAACAAAAAAAAAAGTTCTCATTTATTCATTCATTCATCTCAAATTAGCCGAGAAAAAAATTACAAATCTGACATTGACAACTGTTCCTGTTTATACCTCTGAGTATGGAATCATATGGAAGTGCTACAACAACATATAGATATATGTTATAGTTTAGAAGACGAAATAATATATATGATGGCGTCTTTGTCTAATGTATGCAATAAAAACAAGCCAACTCTATACACAGCAATTTCGCTATAATGGCAACCTTTGTCGTGACGTCAGGCCTGTGCCGTGTCCGCCATATTTTGACGCGTTGTACTTACGACTTCGTTGTTGACAAAATTAAGTTTTAAAGATATTTCTAAGATTGTGCTGTGATTGTGGTAAAATAAAGTGAAAAAACAATACTGCGTAATGCCTAATAAGTGCAGCATAATAAATTGTGGTGCAATAATAAGCCAAAATCGGCCAAATTTAACATTTCACCGGTAAGCTATATAACTGTTGATAAACCTTGTTAATTCTGTAGATAGTGGAAAAAAAACAGTTAAAATTATTCTAAGTAAATACCAGTATAGTATTCTGTCTAACTTAGGAAAGTAGAAGAAATTAGCAAAGAATTTGGCATTTTGGTTTTGTTTACATTCTATTTGCTTGGACTAGTAGTGATGTTCTTCTTGTATCGCACAATTTATCGATTTGTTGCAGACTTCAGTATATCATTAGATCATTGGTTTCAAATCTATCAATTCAATATCAGAAATGCGCGAAATTCTGTTTGATTTATCCACATTAAATTCAGATACTCTTTAAAACAAGCAATAACGAGAGTGCGAGAGTCGGTTCGATATTGGAAGTTTGAAAGGCTTTTTTTTATACAGCCCCTTCTAAACTTAAGGAATTTCAGAAAATAAAAGCTGATTTAATTGATTATTTATTATAAGTACTTTTTTTTTGTTTTCAGACTGCCACAAAGCAAACTTAAAAAGGAATTTGGTTAGTGGTCATTGGCAAGGAAAATATAAGATCTGATTTAAAAAACATTGACATAATGTTCCTTACATTTTCATGAAAGCTCATTTAACAGAACACTGGATGTTATTATAAACTATAAGATGATGCAGTACTATCTCTGTTTTTACAGGTGAGAATAATATTACATGACATTTTTTTTTTGTTTAACCCTTAAACAGGCAGAATATATACATTTCTTTTAATATTTCAGTGATTATCAGTGATTGGAGTAGGTAAATTTATTTTTGTTACTTGTATTATAAATTCTGATAGAACGAGAAACAATTGGAAATTTGAAGAAGTAAAGTTATAGAAAATTTTACAAAATAAAATTTCTCTACAAGTTTATTTACATAAAGTTAATACTTTCCGAATTATAAGCAAAAAGTCACTAGATAAATTTTTTAGTCTTTATTTTTAAAGTTCCGTTTAGAAATTTTGTTAGCATACCTCGTGTTCGAATTCACTCTTACAAGTTTTCTGTAAAAAGCATAAGCTCTCTGTATTATATATTTAAATGTTCAATTTAGCAATTGAAATGTACTCATTAGTCCTGCCTATTACAATAACAGTTAAAACGTATTTTCTTTACAGGATCAAGCGCTTAAGGAATTGAATCGATTACAAGAGAAAGTTTTTCATCAGAAGAAAAAAATAAAATGCTTGGATGAAACTATCCGTCGGCAAAAAATTAAAATGGCAAAGTTTAAAGAAGTTATTAAGGAGCTAAAAGAAAAAAATCTGATGACTCACGAAAACTGCATACTTCTAGAACAGTGCGCTCGGCCAAAAGACTTAATATTAAGACAAATTAGTCAAAGCCAAAAGCTTGAATTTTATAATTATTTAAAATGACATGTACCTACCTCAATTATCAATTAGGGTGGTTATTATTCACTTGGACGGGGAAAAGTGACTAATTATGCGTTTTAATTACATTGCCCAGTAGCTATGGAGCTTATGTACACGGGCCGGCCTTTATTCATAGTGACTAGAGTTCATAAGTTGCCCGTAACAATATTGAAAAGCGAATTAATATTAATAAATAAATACGAATTTTATTTTTATTTTTGCAGTACCTATTCCAAACGATATCCTTCTCAATATCTCCATTGCACGGGTACCGGTGTACCATACTATATAATTATATACAGGATGGCAGAAAGCCCTGGAGGGAAACTACCTTAAAATCCTTTAGCTAGAACAGCTAGATTATTTTACTCAACGGAAACATTCTTTTATTTTAAAAAGATACAGAACTGCAATCAAAGATTTTCTAAAATTTTCTTTTATGTTTTCATGTACTTCGTATGGAATCACGTTTCTTTTATTTCAAGGACCAAATATTTATTAGAGAAATATTATCCTAAAAAACACTTAATGCTATCGATTAGTACAATAAATAGAGAGTTATTATTTATTTTTAGCCGGTTTGATTCCCGGGCGATGTAAATCAAGCAAATTAAAAAATCTTGAAAAACACTTGTTTCTTGTTAAAAATAAAAAAATGTTTCCTTTAAGTAAATTAAACTTACTAAAGGATTTAAGGTAGTATTCCTCCAGGGCCCATCATTTCTTTTCACCATGTATATATCTCCACTAATACTGAGATAAAATATTAAAACAAATAAAACCCACTATGACTAAGGTAATGTCAAAATAGCCTTCAGTACGGAATCGACAAGCTTCATCGATAGTTTTATCGACAGATAAATGATGAAAGCGATAAGTGTACAACACTAAGCCGCCATGTTTAGCTGCTGTAATACCTATAGGTATACACGTTTTTTTCGTAGGTATGTTATACTACCTAGTAGAGGTTCTTGGTGGGAAAGTGAAGAGAAATGTCTGCAATTTTGTTTTATTTTCTAAAAATAGTTTATTACATATTATTATAGTACTAATGAATTAAGAAACTAATGACATGGCAGCATGGTTAGCCGGTTCCTCAGGGAACAAACTACACTTAAAAAAAAATACTACGTAGTATCTCCTCTATGGTAGTATCTCTACCGAGTCTCTACCTAGTTTGTTTGTGGTTCTGTTGCTTCTGTTTAATTTTGTTGCCGCTGATTGCTGCACGCTGCTGGAATGTCGTGTGTTGCTAAAGTTTGGTGAAAGTATAGTGTGTGTGTGTGTCTTTGTTTTAAAGTTTTGTATCGACGTACCGTCTACCAGCAGATACACAAAAATGGAAGAGGTTTTTAAAGATCCGGTCCAGTTTTCCAAAGGAATTAATTTAAGGTAACATATTATAAAAGTTTAATATTTCTCTTATTCCGACTGGTTTTATGAAAAAAATCGCTATAGAGCGATAAGACTATAATTATTTTAGGTTTTTGTTATAAAAGTATTACTGTCTATTTACACAACAATCAATCAGAATCTTCTTAGACTTTTTAACATATTTTATCTTTCGCTGTGCATGCACTTATCTAAACATAGAGCGAGCAGTGAGAGACTCGACACCAAGTGTTTGGTCATTTTAATTATGTTTATTATCTCCAGCAAAATGAAAAAGTGTAATAAATTATATTCCAAGGATGAAATCATTGCTGAGCCACAGACGAGAACTTCGCTGAGCTCAGACCTTCCCAGATCCCAGTTCTTGAGAACTAATGTTAATATTAGCAAATTATGTTAAAACATGTTTACATATATAAAATAATTACAGTTAAAATAAATACTGTCTTCTAGCGTGATTAGATAGACTGATTAGATAATTTCATTTTATTTTCAGAGAACTAATGACATCGGCAACAGAATTCCATATAGATATGGATTTTAAGAAGAAGTCTGACATATTGTTGGATGATGATCCCTTCCCTGAGGTTGATGATGGAGAAGACAGGTGAGATAAGTAGAAATAGTAAAGATATACTGTCCCACTGCTGGGCAAACGCCTCCATTGTTGAAAACATGTCATCGCTACAATTGATGGGTTATGGACGTAATCGCCACGCTTGCCAAATGCGGTTCGGTGATCTCATATCCGGGCTATTCATAATCAGTTCAACTTATTTGTCCCAACTAAGATATCAAGTTAAATATCCTACTGTAAGTATGGATGGATGTTTGTTACTCTTTCACGTAAAAACTACTGAATGGATTTGGATGAAATTCGGCATACAGATAGTTTATAAACTAGATTTACACATAGGATAGTTTTTATCCCGATATTCCCATGGGAACGGGAACCACGCGGGTGAAACAGCGAGCGGCCGCTAGTATTGCAGTATGACTAAATTACTGTAACAAAAAGTTATACCCCAAGAGCACTTGGTCTTCATCTCACCTGGTGTTAAGTGTTGATAAGGCTGAAGATGGTAGCGCACTTCACCCAGAATCCTCAACAATTGGCTACCTTATTTCAAGCTGCTGCAACTCAATAATGCTACTAACATTGATTGGGTCATTGGGCAATTGGGATTATTTTCTTGAAATATTGCATGAATTTTAATAAATGAATTATTGCATTACTTAAAATTTAATTTAAAATTATAAGATTTGTGTATTTACTTCACAGTGACATAGAAGAGGTCTTGAAGAACATAGAGGATTCAACAGACAAACTGATGCTGTCGTCACCGGAATACCTGTCATTCAGTGAACTGTCCACCAAAATGGTGGATTGTATTGCCAGCGGTGACGCAAAGATGCTGATCATTGAGGAAGGTATGCACAGCATTTTCTTTTTGCATATTATTGTTATTATGTCTTTTAGAAAACATCATCCTTCTAACTCGCTCTTGACAGGGTTAGAAAGAATAATTATCGATGATATGTATACTAATATAAAAAAGCTAAAGAGTTTGCTTGTTTGTTTGGTACGCACTAATCTCGAGAACTACTGGTTCGATTTGAAAAATTAAAGCGGCATTTTCAGCGTCTCCGGGCTTTTTAAGGTTGGCGAGGTACGTAAAGGGTACCTCAAGCCGTGTGAAACGAAGCACATTCAGAGGTTTTCTAGAGGGAAAGGCAACACACACTTAAAATTGCGTGTCCCTGTGCCCTACTAGATTCTCCGAAGGGTTCGGATCGGATCGGTCGTTTTGTAGTAAAGCAGTGTATGTTTTGTGAAATTTGGTCGAATTTGACCAAATTTCACAAAACATAATTTGACCGCTGGGCAACTAGTCACTCAGCAAAATTCCTTGCGGCAACTCAATAACTCTGGCGCAGCTCACTGCGCCGGCTCGTAGAGCTAACTCAAAATTGCGCCATGGCGCAACAAAATGGATCGCGCTAAATGAGTTGTGTAGCGCGCGCCATCTGCACGCCGCGCTCAGTCTCTTCTATTTTCGAACGAAAACGTATTCTATAATTTTTTTCGCATATGAAAATCTAAAATATGCAGGTATTGTATTGTATATAAATAACGTTTATAAATATGATTCTCAGCTGTCTGTTAAAATAAAACCATAGCCAGGTGCTGCGCTGTGCGCTAACATATTTTGAAGGAGTGAGTCAACACATCCGCGGCAGTGAACTGAGTTGGCGCAGTTGTATGTTTTGATGTATACGGTGTTGGTTGGAACAGGTAATGGACCCTTAGTACCAGTGGATGCTGAAGTGACTGTCCACTACGCAGCATACTGGGAGAAGACCAAGATACCCTTCGATTCGACACTCACCATGAATGCTGGGGCTCCTATTGTAAGTGTTTTTTTTTCTTTTTATTATTCTTTTATGATGTGTACATAGGATGTGTATAGTCGACAACGAAATTGCTTTACCACCTTAAAAGTGAATTTTGTTTGCATTTAATAAAACAACAAGTTCTATTTTTGTATAACCATCCAAGTGACAGATACGTTGTCATCATTGACAATGAGCCTTAGCGAAATTTTATTGTAATGGAAGTTTTTGTCAAAAGTGATAAAGCAATTTCATGGTCGACTATACATGGTCAGGGAACAACGAAATATTCCAAAACGTTTTATTAAAAATTTCGATATTCCGATTTTTATAAGTTCGAACTTTGTTTTTTCGATTAAATAAAATTTAGATCTCATTGATAAGATTTTTAATTTTACAATCAGTAAGTTTTGTTTTAAGTACTACAGTACTACAGCAGAAGAGCGAGCAAAGCGACTTTTAATGTTTCGGAATTTTGAGATTCGAGATTTTGAAATTCGTAATGTGACGTGATTAATATTTGGAATTAATTTTTTCGTAATTTGTAGTGCACCCATTCGGCCTTCATCACCTGATGTTAAGTGATGGATGATAACACCGTCAAGGTGGAAGCGCACTTCGCCTGTAATCCTCAGCTACTGAAGCACTGGCTGTCTATCTCCAACTGTTGGAACACAGCAATGCTACTAATATTGATATTTTGCGACATATTTAGGTGTGATGTTGGTAGCTATGGCAGACATAAAACTAGCCCTACCACCAACCAAAATTAGAAACTTCTCGTACAAAATCAGGCTAGGCGCTAGGGCCGGAGCTAGGGCTGACCACGGCTCCATGCTGGACAGGGAGAGGTCGTGGACGACCATGGGTTCCTTCTGTGAAGCGGTAATTTCACACAACAACAACATGCGGACCTAATCCGACGCAGACGAAATGGGAGAAGGAGGCGGCAGTATGCCTGCCTCAGGACGTCTGGAGCACGCTCAAACATCCTCGGGCGGGCCGCCGCTAGGGTGAACACTGGTGACTGCCAAACCGGTGATCCCAGTCATCCTAGCGGCACGTGAAGGGGATGTACAGAGGTTTTTAGTGGGTAGGCCCCTCCTCCTTCCGAATCCCTGTCGAGACTCGGATCTGGGCAGGTAGGCGGGAGCTGGAGGGGAGAACCCCGCATAACCATCCAAAAAAGGGCTGACCACGGCGCGGGGCCCCGCCGCCCGTTCCACTCTTTTTAGGACACCAACTCCAAGTTGAATAATGTCTCGTATCTCCTATTATTTCGTTTTCTATATAAAATAATGATTATTTATTTGTCCCCAATATCACTATTATCCACTATTATACATTTACCGTTCTCATTCATCAGATTGCGATGAAACTTTCTTTGTCACAACAATAAAAAAGGAATGCTCACCTTCCTACAACTTTACTAGAGTTTTATTATCTATATTGTGCTATAAGTAATAATTACATAATATAATACAATTACTTTCTAATTAGTTATTGTACCGTATTGCGACCACCGGTACTTGGTTTCTATGTATATCGTGGCTTAGCTACTGCTTTCTTTATGAATTTAATTATTTTTATTGTAGGATATTGCAAAATGAAAGATGCGTGTCTTTTGAAAATCGTAAAGCGTGTATTCATACATTGATTTAAAAATTACATCGATCGAGGATAGAGGGGTTGGGAACAATATAGTGCTACCAATGGCAGCGTCGGTTCGATTCTCACGTGATGTAGCACGAAGATGATTGGCGATCAAAGGGTGGATGAAAGCGGAAGTTGGATTTTAGTGGCTAGAACATTCCAGACCATACCGCTCAACCAATCCCGAACATGCCCCCGGCCTTGGAAGCAGTCGCTTTCAATGCTCCTGAAGACTCGGAGATTCCTCGTCGTATAAGAGAGGGCAGATCTTGGCGTAGGCACGTCGAACAACGCCCGAATTGGTTTGAATATCTGCCATTCTTGCAATGCCATCCTTGCCCGGGATGGTTCTGACCACTCGTCCCAAGCTCCACTTCAAAGGCGGCAGGTTATTGTCCTTGAGCAGTACAAGGGTGTTGACCTTCAGCCGTGATTTGTTATCGGTCCACTTAGTCCGCACCTGCAACTCAGACACATATTCTTTGGACCAACGGGTCCAAAAATGTTGGCGTATTTGCTCCACCATCTGATGACGCTTCAGGCGATGCGCAGAAACGTCGCTGAGATCGTCGTAGACTGGCGCAGTCAGTGGTCGACCAACCAGAAAGTGAGCTGGAGTCAGAGGAGAGAGGTCTTTAGGATCTGGGGAAAGCGGAGAAAGCGGTCGGGAGTTAAGGACAGCTTCAATTTGTGATAACACTGTGCTAAACTCCTCAAAAGTGAGATGCGCATTGCCTACAACCCGACGTAGATGATATTTGCAAGATTTAACTCCTGCCTCCCACAAACCACAAAAATGGGGTGAATAAGGGGGAATAAATGAAAATTTTATTTGTTGACTAGCGGCATATTCTATTATATCCGAGTCACATCTGTGTAAAAAATCTGAGAAACTATTCATTAAGCCTACAAAGTTACGACCATTATCCGAAAATATTTCTAATGGTTTACCGCGTCGCGAAATAAACCTATTGAGCGCTAGTGAATATGCCTCAGTAGTGAGATCTGTGACTAACTCTAAATGAACTGCACGCGTCACGAAGCACACAAACAAGCAAATGTATGCCTTTAAAGTCCTAGCCCCCTTCCCCTTACGGTTAAGTATGAGCACTGGCCCACAATAATCCACTCCGCATCGTATGAATGGAAAACTTGGCGAGATCCTTTCCTCAGGCAAGTTGCCCATAGGGGGCGTCAATGTCTTACCCTTCATACGTTTACACGTTACACAATCTGTAACAACTTGCCTTACTAAACTTCTGCCACCAAGAGGCCACCAGGTTTCGCGTAAATTATATAATAATGCCTGAGGTCCAGCGTGGAGAAGCCGCAGCTGTTCACCGCGAAACAACAACCGCGTAAAATAATGTTTACTACTTAACAAGATAGGGTGCATTTTATTATAACTAAATTGATTTGAATTTCCTAAACGGCCACCCACACGTATTATCTTATCATCATTCATAAACAAATTTAATTTACTTAAATTATTTTTACCTTTTATTTGAAATCCATTGAGTAAAAGAGAATATTCAGTAGGAAAACTTTCCATTTGGGACCACCGAATCAAAGTGTTTTCCGATATATTTAACTCGTCAACACTAATGACGCCTGTCCGTCGGTTATTTTTATTGCGAGCATTGTATATGAAACGCAACACAAATGCTACAGCACGCTTCATACGGCTAAACTGTGAAAAACGCTTAAACGCGAACAGCGTTGTGCCAGACGAGTCTCGAGTTACGAAAGACGAAATAGGCGATCTAATTTCAGGAAGGTCCTCGTCAGTATCCGGAACAGTATAATCGGCTAGTGAGAAACTAAGACTTCGTAAAAAATCTGGACCCTCCCACCATAAAGTGGAAGACGAAAGTTCATCCAAACTACAACCACGAGAAGCCAGATCAGCCGGGTTATCCTTGCTACGGACGTGACGCCAAACAACATCGTTTGCCAGTTCATGAATCTCAGCCGTTCTATTTTGAACAAAAGTTTTTAATTTATTCGGCGCCATGCGCAGCCAGCCTAAGACTATGGTCGAGTCAGTCCAAAAAACGGTATTATTGATCGTACAATTAAGTGAACTCCGCACCTTATCTAACAGCTTAGCACCGAGTAAAGCACCACACAGTTCGAGCCTTGGTATGCTGACCGGTTTTAATGGGGCGACCTTAGCTTTAGAAAAAAGTAATCTAACTGTTATAGTTTGGTCTTCATTCATACTGCGAATATAAATACACGCGCCGTACGCGCTCTGCGATGCGTCGCTAAAAACATGTAGCTCAATAGACATAGGTTCGCTGCCTATAGCATGGCGAGGAACACGAATCGTACCGAGCGCTTGCAACGAAATAACAAACCGGTTCCACGTTCGCGCGACGCTAGGCGGGACTACGTCATCCCAACCGTTCTTAAGCAGCCACAATTGTTGCAGTAATATTTTTGCGATAACGATTGCAGGGCTCAACAAACCAAGTGGATCAAAAATTTGCGAAATATTTGATAGAATAGATCTTTTAGTGACTGGCTTATCATCCTTTTGAAACTGCGTATTGAAATGGAAGGTATCGTTTAAATTGTTCCAACCTAAACCCAATGTTTTGGCATTAATATTCTCGTTTGATTTAATTTCTTTAGATTGGCTCAACAAACAATCGTCAAAGTCACATGGAAAATTACATATCCATTTTCGAAGTGGGAAACCACCTGACTGAAGCGTTTTTTTTATTTTCTCGCATAATTGTAATAAATAAGATATGTCATTACCGCCGCCCAAATAATCGTCTACATAAAAGTCTTCTCTAATTGACCTTTGAACGTCGGGATCAGGTGACTCAATACTTAACTGCTTTAAGCACCTGACACTAAGAAATGGCGCAGAAGCGGTTCCGTATGTGACGGTATTTAATTTAAATATACCTAAAGGTTGCGATGGGTCATCGCGCCACAAAATCATTTGTAGCTTACGTTGGTCTTCGTCCACCAGACAATTTCGGAACATTTTCTCAACATCAGCGCACACAACGAATTTATGCTGTCTAAAACGGAGAAGGATGGAAATTAAGTCGCCCTGTATAGGCGGCCCGACTAATTGTAAATCGTTAAGTGACTTGCCAGAGGTTGATGGTGCGCTGGCATCGAAGACCACACGCAGCTTAGTTGTGGAGCTATGTTCCCTAAATACGCCGTGATGCGGCATGAAATAGCATGGATGCTCATATGTGGTTACCGGACTCATATGACCTAAGTCCAGGTATTCCTGCATAAAATTCGCGTACAGTAATTTATAATCAGGGGAGCGCTGGAGACGTTTCTCTAAAGCGTAAAATCGGCGCTCGGCCTGCGTAAAAGATTCGCCTAAAGCATCGGGTGGCTGTCTAAATGGAATGCGTACACTAAACCTTCCTTCACTAGTGCGCTTAGTGGTTTGAAGGAAATGATCCTCGCATGAACGCTCCTCCTCAGTCCGCGTATCCCTTACCTTAGGCAGTTCTTCGAGCTCCCAGAACAAGCGAAGTTGAGAGTCAACCGAACTACTATAATTACACTGAATGCGCTTTATATTTCGTGTATTATATTTATTAACAACGGGTCCGGAAATAATCCACCCTAATCTAGTGTTCTGTAAGTAAGGGCCGTTGGGAAGACGCATTATTCCTTCACCTAACAGATCCCAAAACTTATCAGCACCTATTAAAATATCTACGTTTTCTGAATTTAGAAAATGCGGATCTGCCAGCGTTATGTTGTCGGGAATACTGAACTGCGCGCTTGATTGACATAAGGCTGGCAACGTAGACGTTATTTGTGACAAAACAAAACAAGAAATGTGCGTGGTGTAGTGATCGACGCGTGATTTTATTTCAATACTACAAGTTTCCGAACATTGTAAAACTGAATCACCTACACCTCTAACTTCGTAAGTGGACTGTACTATAGGAATTTGAATTAAATTACAAAACGATTTCGTTACGAAGCACCGCTGACTTCCATTGTCAAGCAATGCGCGTGCCTTGTGATAAACACCGTGAATATCGGCTACTTCAACGATAGCTGTTGACAACAAAACGGTGTGTGCATCTATAGACTGAGCGGAACAAATTTGCATGGGCGGCGGCAGAGGAGGCGGGGTCGCCTGCAGGTAGCGGTGGCGGCGGCGCTGCGTCTGCACTCGCCGCGGAGCTCCCAGTCGCGATACTAGAATGAAGTGCTACCGAACTATCCGAGTTATCATTATGTATTAATGAGTTATGTTTGCGGTTGCACTTCCTACAAGGCCCAAACCGACAACTATCAAGTGTGTGTCCCGAGCGTAAACAATTCTCACATAACTTGTGTTCGCGTATTAACTTTAACTTCGATTCTAAATTACTCTCAATAAACCTTTGACATGAATTTGCGGAGTGAGCCCTTTATTATGGGAAAGCTGCAACGTGTCTAGCATATCCGCCCTGTTTTTTAGAAAGCCGATTAATTCATCCACCTTAATTATGCGTTTAGAATTGTTATCGCTCGGAACCAACATACATTTGTAGGTCTCCCATTCGCGCTCAGTCGTTTTATCCAGTTTAGACACTATAATATAATTAATGAGTGTATCCCAGGAGTCCGTGGGCTCACCAAGGATTTTCAAAGCGCGTAAATTTTTTAAAATGGTGTCTATAAGCCTTCTAATATGTGCGGGTGACTCTCTAGACAACGCAATAATTGAAAATAACGCCTTAACGTGATTGTGCACTAAAATTTTATTATTGTTATACCGATTTAGTAACAACTCCCAAGCGACATTATAATTATCTGCAGAAAATTCTACGGAGTTAACTACCAGCTCCGCGTTGCCCTTTAATGAAGATTTTAAATAATGATATTTTTGAATGTTACTGATACGCTTAGAGCTATGTACCAAAGATATAAACGTGTCTCTGAACTCAAGCCAGTGCTCATAGGAACCGTCAAAGGAAGGCAGTGAAATAGTGGGCAGCTTAACGGATTGTGCTTGTTCGCTACAGGAATGCTTGTCACCAGAACTGTCGCTAACCTCAAAACTGCTCAAAATGTGCTCCGCATGTGCTAAGGTGCCATAATAGGAATTTTCGAACGATTCTCTATTATTTAACTGTTCAATTATTTCGCTCTCGCATACACATTCTTCGATTTTAGATTGAATACCGTTGAACTTGGCATATAAACTAGCAGCTCCTTTGACGCTTAATTTCAAATCGATGCGATCGCGATTGGAAAGAATTAGATTTTCATTCTGTTCTAGTGAAAGTAGGTGAGTAGAAAATTTTGTTAGCCTGCCTTTAATGACTCCACGTTTTTTGACTAGGTCGCGAACTAAAATAGGATCTGCACATTGGGTAACCGGCGATCTATCGCGAGACTTCGAATTTGCACTATCAATATTTAGTAAGGCGGGAGATTTATCACGAGATTTAACACTTTCGGTAGACATTTTGGTGGTCAGTGAAAAGAGGAGTACTTACAATTTGAATGGTCGAATACACGTCAGCAGTGATAGCAACGTCACAAGCTGGGAAATTCGTCTCACGAACTATTCAATATACTCCTGCGCGTATTTCTCACTGAAATTAGTCTAGACACAGGTATCACAAAGAGAACTGGGAGGTGATGGGGAACAGAAAGGATGGTTGGTCTCACCAGAATGCGTATGTTTGATGAAAGGCCACACCAGCTTTGATCCCTGTATGCGCTTAGCCTCCTGGTAGTCTTTCAGGTCCAAAATATGCTCGTCTTCCAGATAATTTTAGTAGCAGCAGCCACGACTATGCGCTCCACAGGACGTTAATCTTGCTATTCGGCGAAGAAGGGCCACATGTACCGTATTGCGACCACCGGTACTTGGTTTCTATGTATATCGTGGCTTAGCTACTGCTTTCTTTATGACTTTAATTATTTTTATTGTAGGATATTGCAAAATGAAAGATGCGTGTCTTTTGAAAATCGTAAAGCGTGTATTCATACATTGATTTAAAAATTACATCGATCGAGGATAGAGGGGTTGGGAACAATATAGTGCTACCAATGGCAGCGTCGGTTCGATTCCCACGTGATGTAGCACGAAGATGATTGGCGATCAAAGGGTGGATGAAAGCGGAAGTTGGATTTTAGTGGCTAGAACATTCCAGACCATACCGCTCAACCAATCCCGAACATGCCCCCGGCCTTGGAAGCAGTCGCTTTCAATGCTCCTGAAGACTCGGAGATTCCTCGTCGTATATGAGAGGGCAGATCTTGGCGTAGGCACGTCGAACAACGCCCGAATTGGTTTGAATATCTGCCACTCTTGCAATGCCATCCTTGCCCGGGATGGTTCTGACCACTCGTCCCAAGCTCCACTTCAAAGGCGGCAGGTTATTCTCCTTGAGCAGTACAAGGGTGTTGACCTTCAGCCGTGATTTGTTATCGGTCCACTTAGTCCGCACCTGCAACTCAGACACATATTCTTTGGACCAACGGGTCCAAAAATGCTGGCGTATTTGCTCCACCATCTGATGACGCTTCAGGCGATGCGCAGGAACGTCGCTGAGATCGTCGTAGACTGGCGCAGTCAGTGGTCGACCAACAAGAAAGTGAGCTGGAGTCAGAGGAGAGAGGTCTTTAGGATCTGGGGAAAGCGGAGAAAGCGGTCGGGAGTTAAGGACAGCTTCAATTTGTGATAACACTGTGCTAAACTCCTCAAAAGTGAGATGCGCATTGCCTACAACCCGACGTAGATGATATTTGCAAGATTTAACTCCTGCCTCCCACAGACCACAAAAATGGGGTGAATAAGGGGGAATAAATGAAAATTTTATTTGTTGACTAGCGGCATATTCTATTATATCCGAGTCACATCTGTGTAAAAAATCTGAGAAACTATTCATTAAGCCTACAAAGTTACGACCATTATCCGAAAATATTTCTAATGGTTTACCGCGTCGCGAAATAAACCTATTGAGCGCTAGTGAATATGCCTCAGTAGTGAGATCTGTGACTAACTCTAAATGAACTGCACGCTTTACGATTTTCAAAAGACACGCATCTTTCATTTTGCAATATCCTACAATAAAAATAATTAAATTCATAAAGAAAGCAGTAGCTAAGCCACGATATACATAGAAACCAAGTACCGGTGGTCGCAATACGGTACAGTTATTCTCTACATTTACGATAAATTATAATATTTTTTGTGTTTGTGTTATTTAATCTTTTAATTTATATATTATTGAATCTATAAAAGCAGATTGTTTTTTTTAACCTGAATGTTTATAATGTTTATAATTGTTTATAATTTTCTACTTTGCTATCGAATTGGATATTACTGTAATTATAGTATTAAGTTAAAATAAATAAAGAAATAAATAAACTTGGGGCTGGGGTTCTGAGAAGAGTAGAGTAGCAACTTGCGGGTCGGGAAGGCGAAGATGTCCAGTGACGCAGCATCCTGCCCAACTAGCTGTATTTGCATCTGGACTCCGCTTTTGCTAAATTGATCAAATGCAAAATACAAAACTAGCTTTATAATATAAGTATAGATACAATTTGATTTCGACGACCTCCTTGGTCGAGTGGCTTGCACACCGGTTTTCATGGTGTCGCCATCTCTGAGGTCCCGGGTTCGATCCCCGGTCTGATCAATTTAGAAATACCTGTTTTTCTAAATTGTTTCGGGTCTGGGTGTTCGGGTATAGGAAACATCCTATGTATAATAAATAAGTATGTATTTAAGTATTTAAGTATGTTTATCCGTTGTCTAGTTAACCATTTCTCGAGTTTCTTAACCCACTTGCTCCGACAGGAAACTTTTCTTGGGGCTAATAAATAAATAATTGGCGTAAGTGTGTAAAAAAAATAATATAATGATTCAAATAAAATAATCTTGTCGTAGAAAATACGTCTAGGCGCCGGCCGCTGTCTCCCAGGTCTAGAACTAGGTCTAACCACAGTGCGGGGCCCTTCTGCCCGCTTCCACCTACTACTGCAGCCGCGCCTGGCGTGGGGCCCGCGTGGAGCGCCCCCTCGCGTCCGCCCTGAGCCGGCCCTCTTCGTTATATCGTTGTATGACGTTAGGGATGTGCATGCTGCTGCTAGGTGAGTCATAAGTCATAATAATAACTCAATTATTATTACATAAAACAATAATGAATAAAAACTAAAAACCCCCGTGTGGTGCCGGGGATAAAGAATTGCACCACCCCATCTCTTCCCGTGGGTATCGTAAAAGCCGACTAAGGGACCATTCCAGAGGATGGGCAGCAGCATCTCTCTGAGGTTAACTCTCAACTTACTGCGATCGCCAACCCGCCTGCCAAGCGTGGCGATTATGGCAAATACCCCTCATACCCTTGGGGGAGGCCTTTGTCCAGCAGTGGACGTCTTTTGGCTGAGATGATGAGATGAGATGAAAACAATAATATCGTATTGGATATGTACATACTTTCAATTTTCTATACAAAAAAAATAAAAAAATTATAAAATAAGATTAATCATTAGTTTTTTATTTATATATTTGAAATTACCAATAATTACAAAATGTGTCTTCTACTACAGCTAAAAATAAACCTTACAAATTTTGTAACCAACGACGTTATTCACAAAGTATTAAGATTAAATAAAAATTAATTCAAACAAGTTGTGTATTAATATTACAATTATTATTATGGTAGTAAAAGTTGTGTTATAGACATTGTTCATAATTGAATATGTGTTTATTTTATACTTTAGCTATCGCAAAGAGTGTTTCGAGTTTGTGATCATTAACCCGCATTTGGCATGCGTGGTGATTTTGCCTACCAATGGCGACCTAACAGTAGCGACTACTTGATTTCAATGATGCCCTTTGCCCAGCCGTGGGACAGTATATAGGTGTTACTATTTCACTAACGCGTCGGTGCTCGATTAGCAATGCGCTCGGCCCGATACCCAAAAGACCCGAGTTCAATTCCTAGGTCAGGCAAGTGTTTCGGGTTGGTTTTTTTTTTGTTTTTTTGTTTTGTGTGTTACGGTTATGTTGCTATCTCGCAGCATCACTTAAACCGGTTCCGACGGAAGATCAGCGCTAACCTCAAGCGTAGCATCTCGCTGAGTCGGAACCGTTTTGGGACTCCTGTTTTTTTTTTTATTTCCACTTTTATTTTTATGTTTAAACTGTTCTGTCCTAAATAAATTTATTTTCATTTTCATTTATTTTTTTTTTCTTTCGAGGCATAGCCCGGGTTTGTGATCACCAACCCGCACTTGGCAAGCGTGGTGATTACGCCATTACCCAGCAATTGGAGCGGTGACTTTGTTTCAATGATGGATGCCCTTGCCCAGCTGTGTTACGTTTAAGGCGACGCACCGCTAAACAATTAATCTCATACGGAGCGTTTGCGCCCCGTACCATAAGAAAAACTGTTTTTTTCCTTCAAATTAAACCTACAAATTATTTAAAAAAAATGAACTAGCATATTGAAGTGTGTGTTAAGATTAATCTACTAAGAAAATTTAGATGCTTAAATCGGTCTGGTTTACTTGTAAAATGCAAATATATGTTTTAAAAGACCTCTTTTAAAGTAACCTTACTTTGATATTTTTTTCTCTGTTATAAAAGTTAACAAATCGTGTTTCTGCAACTAGCAAAATGAAGTCAGTTAAATGAAAAATCATGTCATCAAATATCACTTTCATATGTTTTGTAATTGTTGGGAAAAATCAAGATCCCCGCCACGTAAATTTCCAATGCGTCGCCTTAAGTTACTGGCTTTACTCTACTATTTTACTTACTGCAATGTTTACCACAGTAGCTCGATGGCGCAGTGGTTACTGCGCTTTGTCTGCGAATGCTAATGTTAAGCTACTTTCGCAAAGGCCGGTCATGGGATGGGTGACCAAATATTTACGTCTCCAGCTTTTCCGAGCTTCGTTGGCACTGGCACGTCTTGCTGTTGGTCCCGGCTGCATTTCGCAGTGGGCCTTTTCTTCGTTAGTTCTTTGTTCAATAATGACATTTCAATATTATTTTTTTTCATTTTCAGATTCAATGACCTACCCATGGAAGAACAAACCAGATTCGAAGTAACCCTTAAAACGGTGAAAGTTTTACACTCGGAAGCTAAGAACCTATTCACCAAGAAACGTTACAAAAAAGCCATAAAGAATTACCAACAGTCTATGACTGTGCTTGGCCTGTCTCGCCCCATAGACAAGACAGAAGAGGAGGAACTCACAAAGCTTAAAATCACCGTGTATACTAACTTAGCGATTTGTTATTGCAAAATTGACAAGCCTAAATACGTGTTTATTATGTGTGAGAATATTGACAGAATCAGCAACTTGGATAATCACTGCAAGGCAACATTCTATTGTGGTAAAGCACACGAGATGTTAGGGAAACATGAGTTAGCCTTAAAATACTATAGGAAGGCGTTGAAGTTAGAACCGAAAAACGGGGATATCGGTAAAGCGCTGGCCTCTTTAGACGAATACGTTAAAACCTCCGCGGAAAAAGAGAAAGTGTTGTGGCAGCATGCCTTCGAGTCGTTGCCTAAAAAAGAGAAAGTTGTCTATGACGTGGACGAGGATTTCCAAAATGGCGTCCGTGACATGTGTCAAGATTTGGCGGGAAGGGAGGAGTACGCTAAGTTTGACTTGCCCAATGGTCTGACGAAGGATGAGGTGCTTTATCTAAAGAGTGTTATTAGCGATTTTGAAGGTTTAGTGCTGCTAGAAGACGGCGAAGGAAGGAGGAAGAAAGTTTCCATCGTTAAAAAAATAATCTGACATTTAAAAAGTGTTATTGACTAGAAGTGTCATGATTGTGCCAAATGATTTCTAGTCAAACTCATTCTTTTTTTAAATTAGTTTATATTTTGTCATAAGGTGAGACCCGCAGATCTATATTAACATAGATCACGCAAGTACACCTACTTCAGACGCTTCGAGTGAGCCCATCATCTGTGCTCACTGCCAGTTTACTACATTAAAATTTAGTCCGCGGTTGACATCCTTGTGCATCATCTGTCAAAAATATGAAAATGCTTCATTGCGCCATTTTAAATTGTAAAAACAATTCATCTGTAAGTAGACAATAAGTAGAACACGATGCCTTCCGCCGGAAAGTAATTTTATGATACATCATGATCATCATCATCAGCTCATTTTATGTCCCCACTGCTGGGGCACGAGCCTTCCCTATGGATGGATAGGGAGAACGGGCCATAAACCACCACGCGGGCCCAATGCGGATTGGTGGTTGTTAACGACTGCTAATGCAGCCGGGACCAACGGCTTTACGTGCCTTCCGAAGCACGGAGGAGCTCGAGATGATAAAGTTTTGGTCACCCATCCGATGACCGGCCTTTGCGAAAGTTACTTAACCTTAGCAATCGCAGACCGGGCGCGTTTAGCACTGCACCAATTTTTATGATATTTATGATACAAATATTCGTAATTAATTTTAAAATGATTTATTTTGATTGCATCGCATGGTTCGTCATACATTGCGACTTTACTTAGCTCTATACATGTGGGTTTGTATTGTGTAAACGGATAATGAACATCAAACTATCGTTTCATACGTACTTCGCGTAAGTTTCGAGGCACATTCGCTTTTGTAATTTTTCTGTAAAATTTTCTAATTAATGCTGTTTACTCTATAAAATGTCTATTCGATTCTAATCGCTTACGAAATTATGATGATTGGAAAGAAATTATATTTTGAAAGTAATTCAAAATCTCAAAGAGGGCTATAATAAACCTGTTACCTCCACAAAGTGATACCCAAAAATTCTAGCGACTTTTTTACACACCAATGCTATGCTGCAATGTTTAATTATTGAGGTAAAAAATAAAAATAAAAATAAGGTAAATGAAAAGCAAGATACGTATGAAAACCGTTTTATTTACGCAAGAAATATACATTTAAAATCGGGAAGTTATTTTGGCATCGACTTAATTTGTCGGCATATGCACCTGACGGCATATGCGCTGCAAGAATCTAGGTAGCGTTTCTATTCAACAATTCGTTGAATCGCCACACATAAATTGTGCTATTCATTATTTCTTAATAAAACTTAAACAATAAAATAAAACTTTTTAATAATATAATTTATATTTGCTTTGCTTTTGATATAAATCGATGACCGAATTTATGTATTAAAATCGTTCGCAACGCGGCATTTTTAAATCGATTTGGCGCGTAAGGTGGTTTTCATCACTAAATAGCGCTTGTCAAATCATAGTATGTCAAATAATGTGGCACGCTTGGTTTTCATACAAATTGTGACACATGCGTCGTCTATCTAGATAGGTATTTGGTCTGTGGTGAGTCCAGACCTCAGAATAATAACTAAAGCTATAGAAACCGGACTAAAATAGCAACACTCATTCATCAGTTCGTACTATTTTAACTAATGAACCTAAGTGATGTATTGGAAAGAGATCGATTGTCCCTTTTCTTTCGTTATTTCGAAGGTGTCACCAGATTTGTGACGTCATATTTGAGGTAATGTAGTGAGTGACTATAAAAAGGACTCAAAGATTTGTTTTGATCACCGATTATCTGATGACCGTTTGACATAACAATACAAAAAATAAAAACTAAGTGTCAACCAATTGTCGCACTCCAACCTCCTTTTCTAGCCATAAGATAGAACGGAAGTAAACATAGTTGCACGATTTTTATTTTAGCCATCCTTCTATAGCTTTAGTTGTTGTTCTGAGGTGGACCTCAGACTATGACATATTAAGATTATGTTCTTAAGCATAGTAGCATGTTTAAAATTTAAACTAATAATGTAAGGTTCATTTATTGACAACTATAGTCCACATTATTAAATAATAGTTTTGAAACATGTTATATAACATAAGTTAAATTAAGTTAGATTACATGTTACTTAACACCTTAAACGCCATGTCGGAATGACAAATGACAAGCAATTGAATTTCTATTGTGTCTGAGCCCGGCGGCGGTCAACCTGTGGGACTTAATGTGGACTCACCTTTACAGCTGGGCAACGGCAATGGGGACATCGGACCACAACCCATCACACTGGCACACTAACACTACCAATAATCATTATGAATATCATTTAATTAACAATAATTATCATAATAGCTCGAGGAGAGCTTGAGGAACTCGATGGCGCAATGATTAAAGTTAACGCGCCCGGTCTGCGAGTGCTGAGGTTAAGCAACTTTCGCAAAGGCCGGTCATTGGATGGGTGACCAAAAATGTATCATCTCGAGCTCCTCCGTGCTTCGGAAGGCACGTAAAGCCGTTGGTCCCGGCTCCATTAGCAGTCGTTAACAACCAATAATCCGCACTGAGCCCTCGTGGTGGTTAATGGCCTGTTCTCCCTATCCATCCATAGGGAAGGCTCGTGCCCCAGCAGTGGGGACATAAAATGAGCTGATGATGATGATGATAATGATGATGGTGATGGTGATGATGATGATAATAATGATCATCATCATAATAGCTATTATCCGATATTTAACAAGACAAACGGGATGAAAGGCCTAACGTGAGCCTGTTAGCATCCATAGATACTGCTGTAATGTGTACATATTATATTTAGTAAGTCTACTTTTAGTGTCATAAAAACGTCTTTTAAAAGGACAGTAAAATATCTTTGTTAGCTTATTTTTATCAAAATTTTCTACAGATAAGTATAAGTACTATTTTTTCTGTTGATTTAAAATATTTTATAAGTAAGTATACTTTTAAATTTGTTTGAGTTATTTTTTTAGGACGCAGATTTTATACTTTGATTTTTTTTGAGCTTTAGCTAACAAGCCCCGTACGGCTTTTACAGCTTCACCAGTTATTAATGATATTTTTGAGCATAAGCAATTATGCTAAAATACCTATCTGATTCTCAAAAACAACAAAAACAACTTAGTAATAGTAACAGTCTCCCTGTGACCACGGACCCTGCAAAGGGTTCAAAACGTCAGGATAAACATTAATTATAACTAATGTAATATAAAATAAACCCAAGTAGAACCGTACAAGTAGTTTCATTTTAATGTGTAGTGTTTGCGTCTTTAGAAAGCAATTTTAAGTAATAATCTATTTTAAATTACTCACATAATTTGCAAGTGTGTGTGACAGTTTACAAAGTATGTATGAACTATCATATAAAATATTTTTAAATTAAAACAATTTAAACACATTAACAGAGTTTAATTTATGTTGAAGTAAAAGTTGGAGATTTATTTAAATGACCTTAGTGTGGTTTTTACAAAATACACTGTTTAATTTTTATTTGTTTTTTAACGGAATGCAGAAAATAGGGTAAGGCAATCAGTGTTCGTCAGGAACCAGCGATCGTATTTATTTCATAAAAAATCATATTATAATTTATATCATAAAAAAATCATATTAGTAATTATAAAAAGTAAGATGGCTGGCCAATTCCTCTATTGTTGAGAATTGTGGGTGAAGTGATAGAAGTCAGTAACTCAATTTAAGTCATGCAACAATTAAATAGGTACTGCCCACCTGCTTATCTGTCATCCAGGAAAATTTCAATGAAATTCTTTATATTTTGGCATCGAAAGCAAAGCTGTGTCGAACAATAGGCACCATAAGTAATATCTACTATCTAGTACAATCTATACATATAATAAGAACGTAGGGATAAAAAAATCTGTAATTGCAAAATATAAAAAAAAAAATTACACAGGTTGCCTTAAAATCACTTACGGAACACGATAGAATAGTTTTAAAAAAAATTGTTTGTTTGTTTGTTTGTTTGAAGTGGATAAACTCGAGAACTACTGAACGGATTTTGATCCGGTTTTTACCAAAATGCTAAAAAAAATCCGGAGAATAATATAGGCTACATAAATACTCGAAAAATACAGGGTGTCTCATTTAAATCTGTCAGTATGGGAAAGTCTGAAACTATAAGACATACGAAGATCTGTCCTTAGGAACCATGTCATCGATTTTAATAAGAAGAAAAACTGCATTCATACATTTAAAAAAAACCTGTACTCAGCTCGGAAATCGAACCCGGTTGTTTTGAAAAAAATAAACTTATACTATTTCTATTTAGATATCGATTGTGTAGGTCTTAAGCAGTAAATGGCTCTTTGAAACATGATGTCTAAAATGAATAAAATGCATTGTTTTCACGTACTTTAATTTATTTTAGTAGGTGTTCGAAGTGACCACCGTTACATTCAACAAGTTCAGGCATGTAAAATTATCTCTATGGTTGTTTGTACCTCTTTGCTGGTTTTGTAATTGTAAGATCGTTACCTAAACGTGTTGAATATTGTATTGACCTACACAATCGATATCTAAATAGAAATAGTATAAGTTTATTTTTTCAAAACAACCGGGTTCGATTTCCGAGCTGAGTACAGGTTTTTTTTAAATGTATGAATGCAGTTTTTCTTCTTATTAAAATCGATGACATGGTTCCTAAGAACAGATCTTCGTATGTCTTATAGTTTCAGACTTTCCCATACTGACCGATTTAAATGAGACACCCTGTATAATAAGAACGTAAGGATAAAAAATCTGTAATTGCAAGATATAAAAAAAATACTTTAAAATCACTTACGGAACACGATAGAATAGTTTAAAAAGAAATTGTTTGTTTGTTTGTTTGAACACGATAAACTCGAGAACTACTAAACCGATTTTGATGTGGTTATCACCAAAATGCTTAGAAAATTTCGGAGAATAACATACAAATCGAAAAATGTTAAACAAATTTTGATATACGTATTTACGCGACCAACTGTTAGATACGTTCGTTGAGTTATTATTTTAGAAAAGTTTTGTTACTTTCTAAGGTAAAACCTACCCTTTATAAATCTGTGAAGCACCTAAGCGAACATTAGCACCGCAGTAGTAAAGCAACCGAAAATAAAAACAA
Organism: Eudonia lacustrata; assembly: GCA_947562085.1. Taxonomy (NCBI): domain Eukaryota; kingdom Metazoa; phylum Arthropoda; class Insecta; order Lepidoptera; family Crambidae; genus Eudonia; species Eudonia lacustrata. The sequence goes on along the minus strand of OX387333.1, from coordinate 5,377,454 downwards.
GCTCGAAATCACGCACATCATTAAACTTGGCTGTACATAGGTACACCTTTTGTTTCATTTTTCCAAAATAACCAATAATAATATGGCTATTTAGTCGCGCCTGCGCGCGGCGCTTATTGCAGTTTTCTAATACACAGAAATGATAAAAGTTAAAACATTACCTATATTTGGCGGTATAAACCTCTGTGTCGTTGCCCAACATAATGTCTCTTTTTTTAGTTATGCATAAAAATGTTACCTACTCATTAAATTTGGCTGTATAAAACTTTGTATCATTGCCCAAAATCATGTCTCTATTTTTTAAAATATTGCACATAGAAGATATCTTGAATTACATAGCATGGCTGTATAAACCTTTGGGTCGTTGCCCAAAATACTTAATGTTATTTTTTTAAATCTATTTGGTGAAAAAACGCGAGAACAGGAAAATTTAAAAAAAAATTGGCGCTCAAATTTTGAAACGAACAGAAGGAAATTTGGATGTTTTGCAATGCAATAAGTACCTATTTTTATTTTGTTAATAATTTTCAAATTATATTAATTATTCATTGTGTAAAAGTTTTTTAAAACATTTTAGGCAGGTACGTTAAATATTTCAGTACTTATTCAGATCTTATTAATTTTCAAATAAGATTTATTCATTGTGTAAAAGTTTTATGAAACATTTGATGCAGGTAAGTTAAACACATATTTCAGTACTTATTTTACATGTAAGCGGTTTCTTACTTTGGTTTCTTAATATGTTTATAGGATAAATCGGTGTTCAATGATACAATATAAGCAAGTAAGTATCATAACAATTTTAATATCATAAAACCTTTAAATAATGAATTTTGTACATACTTCTAGATTACAGAAAAATGGTTTTTCCATTCTTCTATCGCATAAGACGATGGCTACCTCTGGTATCAGAGTTGCAAAAATGTTTAAGTTTGCAGGGTACAACTGTATTAGAGGCACGGACTTCAGATTTTTTTTTTATTAGAGGTAACTTCTTTCTATGTCCTGTGATCTACCTCTAAAAAGCTACCTACCTAACAAGATGCCACGAAGAAGTTCAAATTTATCGCAAGTATGTATGTAACATAAAATACTATAATGTATATTACCTAATAGACAATAATATTTACAGTTCTTAATTTATTGATATTTTGTATCTACGAATAAGAACATAGTTGGTAAATAGTTTTTTGTGCCTTCTGGCCGACAACCAATAATCCTGGACCGCTACCTGCTACTCGATATCCAGCTTCGGTGGACAAGGCAAAAAATATTTTGAAGTCCGTGGTTGGACAGTATAACAGTAGACACATTTTAGCTAAGATACACCAGTGCCTAGGACGACTCCGGACGAGTACCTGAGCTGTAAAATACCAATTTTATTACATATAATTGAGCGTCAGTAAACCCATTTCAGGTTTGTATGACGTAGCAAATACGCGCAACCCACCGAGAAACGGTGTTGTATACTGAATGTATGTGGAGGGATAATTGAAACGGGAAACTGAGTGAGAATCTGTATGAACGGGACGATTCTGTGCTTTAAACTGAATATATGTATGTACATATATTCTGTGCTTCAAACTGAATATATGTATGTACATGGCAGAGATGATAGTCGAAAAAATAAGAGATAATGTATGAAAATAATGATGAACGTAAAGGAGGCACAGGAAGTATGCCAGAACCAAACTAAATAGAGATCGATTGTCTTTGTCTATCTCAGCATTCCCAGCTGAAAGGATATTAAGAGTGAGTAGATGTACGTATGTCGGTAAATACAATGTCAATTTTCTAAATTTCCGATGCATATAATTTTATTATACCCTAATAAGCTTAAATAGATACCTACATAAAAATTAAACTGTACAGACTACAGCCACGCTCACAAGGTTTAAACGGTGAGAAATATAAATAATATGTAACGGAAATTAGTGAAAAAAAAAATTAATTTCCAATAAAAAATGTTTCTTTTGTTGTCATGGAAACTGTCAAAGCGGTACGAAGTCCGCCGGGTCAGCTAGTTTATAAATAAAAAAATGCCCCAGATCATCCCCATCAGGCAAAGTAATGTCAGGAGGTTACATGCAGCTCATAGTAAAAGTTAGTTTAATGTATAAGTATTTTAATTTTACATGTTCGATCATCGATTTAAATCGATGTGTTCGATGAAATAGAAATAGAAATAGAAAAAATCTTTATTTGGTATAACTACACGTGCACATTCAAAACACAGGAACATCACTTTTGCATATACCAAATTGGTTTCCGCTCAGCATATGTCCTGGTGTTAACCACGACGCTGGTCTTCCGCGGATGCCATATTTAAATTAAAAATAATATTAAGAAAAACAAAAATTATATACCTATTTGTTTTGTGGTGCCATGACACTGTTTACATATTTTAATAAATACAGCTTTTATAAAAAACACATTTGTAAAATTAATTGTTGAATAGAATATAATACATACATTTATGAGTTTAGATAATAAATAAGTATAAATATCAAATATAAATAAAATGTTATTAGTTTAAAACCTAAATAAGAATATTAATTATATATCATGTAATACTGCGAATTCACGATTTCTGAACACTAAGAATATATTTTTTGTATTTAACTTTAAAAGCTTTAATAGTTGTGGAATTCCTAATGGGGGGTGGGTATTATTCCAACAACTTGTCGCAGCGTATCTAAAACTACCTCGAAAAGCGGCTGTTTTATATTTGGGGCAAACTAAACGGTCAGGTACTCGTGCCCGTTCAGTAAACTTTAATTTACCATATAAATACGATGGGCTTTGATTTTTAATAACACCGAAGAGTAGTGAAGCAAAATGCAAGGTACGCCGAGATTCCATATTAAGCAAATCGTTTCTGTTCAGATAGGGTGTTATGTGAGCTCTCCGGGGGATGGAGAAGCAATATCCAGCACAGGAGTTTTGTACGCGTTGGATCAGTTTTTTTGTGTGGGCTAGTAAGCATATTCCTGTAAAAACGTCTGCGTAGTTAAGTTTGGATAAAATGAGAGTCTCACAAAGATAGATTCTCATCTCTATGCTTAGGTAATCACGTATCTGATACAACACTTTCAGCCGGTAATAACAGTTTCGGACAATGTCAAGCACATGCTTTTAAAATTTTAGATTGCTGTCCATTATAATACCCAGATTTTTAGCCTCTGTAACCTCTTGAATATTTTTACAGTTTAATTTAATTTCTGGTCTGTGTCTTTTAATGTTCGCTGCTTGTTCTTTAGTGCCTATGACAAGATACTTAGTTTTGTCTGGATTTAAAACTAGACCATTAGCAGATGACCATTCAGCCACTCGTCCCAGATCTTCATTTATTTCATTAACAGCATTAAGAGTGTTGCAATGCTTAAATGTTCTATAAATTTGGAGGTCATCCGCGTAGAGATGATGTTCGCTGTTTTTGATAGATTCAGGCAAGTCTGCTGTGTATAATATGAAAAGTATCGGTCCCAATATTGATCCCTGTGGCGCCCCTACAGGCTCATTTTATGAAATTAATTTAGTGCCATCACTACAAGTAATTTCCACTCTTTGAGAACGACCTAGGTAGGTAACTAGAAAACCATTTCAGTGTGGGACCATCAAATCCATAATATGTAAGTTTGGCCATAAGCAAGGTGGAGATAATTGTGTCAAAAGCACGCGAGTAATCCAGCAACACGAGGATTGAACCTTCACCCACGTCTCTCCCCGCCAAAATATCATCCACCACGTCCAATAGCGCTGTGGCTGTACTTCTGCCAGTCCGAAAGCCTGATTGCTTGGATGGTAAGATATCATTTGTGTGCAAGTATTCCACCAGTTGCTTGCAAATATTCATCTATACTAAAGAGGCTTACATACAAATATAATAAACTAACTTTTACTATGAGCTGCATATAACCTCCTTACAGTAGGTACCTACTTAGTAAGCTAGCAGCATTGCCTCGTTGAATAGCGAAGCTTACTCGTCCAAATAGTACCTAAATCGCCTATTACATGTTTTTTTATTTACGACGGGTAAGCACTAGTCCTTCATTCATCTCACCTGATGTTAAGTGATGATAAGGTGGAAGCGCACTTCACTTGGAACTGCTGATGCTGACGCCCTGGCTATCTTATCTCTAGCTACTGGAACCAACAATGCTACAAACATCGATTTTCTGACATATTTAAAGTTAAGTACGTATATGGTTCAGTTTCTGAAGGCGGCGGTGGCAGAGTCAAGATCAGCCAATTCTCTGCTTAATACACTGCATGTGATGTGTATGATACAATAAAGATGTAAGTAGGAGTAGGTAGTGTTACTACTTAACGTCTACTTAACTTCTACCTACCTACTTACGTGATTGAGAAGGAGTTTTTAATGCTAAGTGCGAGTAGACCTTATTATACGTCTGTGGAGTAGACAAATAGGTAGGTACATAGACAGGCCAACAATTCTGCAAGTCCCTAATGCAAACTTAAGCGGGCATGGTGTAGAAACTCCTTTATTAAGACTGCCAATTAATAAAACGCAACTCGGACGACCTTCGGAACGTACGTGGCATTCCGCTTATCAGCATTACAGCAGTATCGAAACGCGACTGTCAACGTCAAAATCCGAAATCGACTGACGTGTACTGAATACCTACATTCAAAAACTCGCTTACTTTTTACTTCGGTAAACTTTAATTATTTTATCATTTACACGATAAGGTCGTACTAGTTTGAGACCACGTAGTGCATTTAGCAGGTATAATCAATTAGCGACACTTCTGTTTCATTTTTTAATAGAATTGTTGACATTTAACGTGCGAACGTACACACAATATTTCGCTTGATAATTCTTGCTATTGTAAGCAATTTTTCTACTAAAGATTACGTCTACATTAAAGTCTTTAGACTCCTTACGTGCTCGAATACTAGTGGTTGTGATTTAAAAAGTTTTTTTACTTATTCAAAGAGGTTAAGTTCAACAGGTTTTTTTTCCAGATATCATAATGATTCGGTTGCTTCTTTTGGTTGCATTCCTGCAGTGTACAATATCACAGCAGTACCAACAGAAGGTTGCGCCTGGCGTTCCACCACAAAGCTATCAGGTGATTTTGCAATGAATTATATATAAAAAGAATGTATCTGAGTTGTTAATTTGGTTTTAGTTTATCTTTCCTGTTGTTTACGCCAAAAACATGTCGTGGCAAATACAGGCATTGAGTTCTAAGTCACACATGTTATCTTTAGTTGCCTTGCATAATAAATAATGTCTTGTTCACTGCCTTAAAGAAATAAGTATTATAAAAATCTAAGTATTCTTGTTAAAAACTTGCATTTGCTTAAGACTTCACTTTTGAGCCTACTGAAGAGTAAATGCATATCTTTTTGTATTCATAAGAACCGTAGTAAGAGCTAACAAAAGATAAGAAAGTAAGGGAAAAATGATTTATGTCTAAGAGAGAGTAAAGTATATATAAATGACAATGTGAAAATTTGTACTCCTGTGGTTTTAATGTTATCTATTAAGTCACTAAATACCAATTCAATATTGAGCAAATTACTACTTACATAATGTAATCATTTGGTAATAAATCATTAATTAAATTTCTATTTCATTAATTCATTATCAAAATGTCAAATTGATTTTGATAATAGGGCCATTCAGCAAAGCAAACGATCTAATACCTTAAGGTGTTGGGTTCAATCCCAGCCCCCCGACCGCCTAACCGATCGCTTTGAATTCGCGTATAGTTTATGACGTCATCTTGCCACCTCGCACCGCTTATGAAAGCAATATCAAAAGCTAAAGGCTATAACTTTCGATATTGCTTTCATCGGCGGCACGAAATGACAAGTTGACGTCATAAACCATACACGACGCCAAAGCGATCGGTTAGACAGTCGGGCCACGGGTTAGGCAATGTGTGTTTTGTATTTTCAATACAAAGCTATAGTTTGTGAGCACTAAGCCGTATTTGGCAAGCGTGGTAATTAAGCCAATACTCAATTAAGCTTTTACCCAGCAGTGGGGCAGTATAAAGACTGAAACGTTTTATATAAGTAAACTATAAATTAAACATAATTATATCCACTTCTTTTCAGTTACAAGTAGGGAATGCAATCTCGCCTCGAGATTGACAAATCGAGATCTCGCGCCATAATCTTAAGGTCGAGATTAGCCCATTCGAGATCTCCATCGTTAACGAGTCAAGATCTCGAAATCGAAATTTCTAAAAAAATATGTTACATACAGGGTCTAACAAAATCAATAAGAGAACGTTTAAGGGCGGTATCTATACATCATTCTGAATACAATGACAAGAAATGGACTCCAGTTTTATAGTGATTTTTCAAAGTTATGTTTTCTAACAAACTAAATCAATTAAAATAATGCACATCATGAAACATGCTGTATCTTTACTAACACGCACGCAAGCGTCAATAAAAAGATAGTGTACAGGTACACGCACACAATTAACATGTTCGGGTTTGGAAAGGGTGTATTTTTTGGTGAATTATGTTAATGTTTTGTTGATTATCTCGGTAACAAGCCTGTAGTTTTGGCCCAAATTTGGTGAGCATGCTCAGTGTGATGTATAGATGCTCCCCTTAAACGTTCGCTTATTGATATTGTTAGACCCTATATACTCAATCTCAAATCTCATATTTTCTGTATAAGAATCATGGACAACTACGAAGAATAAAACTAATATGATATTGCTGTGATGTTTTGTTAACAAAACAAGATATTTTACTATTAAATCACGTAAATCTTTAATTTAAGGGCACGAAATATTTCTTTATAATTTGAAGAAAATTAACAATGAAATGGACATTAATAATCGTGGTTTTGAAAATAGCTTCTTAAGAAGCACAGCATCTTCAAAGTTTCATCTGCTACGCGACACCTAATATCAGTAGATAAATAGCCTCCAGCTGAGTAAGCCCGTTCGGCCTCCACGCTTGTAGGGACTACGGTAAGTAAGCTGTTGTAAGCAAATTTAAGGAACTGCCCTCTTTCGCCACCATACTCGTAAAGATTCATTTCTTTCTTTAAAAGTCTGTCAATGTCAAACCTGTCTATTATCACAGCTTGGGGTTGAGTATCTTTACTCCTTTTTAAAGCTTCTTCCAACTCTTTCTGGAGAGAATAAGCCGTCGATTCAGTCCCCGGACTTTCAGGGACTGAATTAAGGGCTTGTTGCATATGTGAGAGGGGTAAATCGTCGATATCATCATCCGTTTGAAATAAAAACACACGCATGATTCGCGCACTCTCTTGTCCCAAAATCTCGATAATCTCGATCAATATTGTCGAGATCTCGATCGATATCACATATATTGAGATTACAGATCGTCGAGATTGAATATCGTAAAAAAGGTCGAGATCTCGCGAGATTCGAGATTGCATTCCCTAGTTACAAGTAACTAAGATTTTTAAGTATTAATTTTTTTTTAATAATTTGCTGTTTTGAAACATTTTTGCTACTGTAATGGTGGTCTAGTGGTTAGACTAGCAATCACCTTCACTTTAATCTAATGTCCCAGGTTCAATTCCCAGTATGGGTTACTATATGTATGTATGTTTTTGTGTAGTAATAAAATAATTTGAACATCTCTAACAACTCAACAAATAAATCTAACATCAAAAATATGCTGATTTTGACTATACTACACTTAGACTAGAAATAACTTAATATATCTAATATAAGTATTTAATTTTATTTTACAGAATTATCAACAGCCCCCACCGCCACCACCACCCCAACAGGTGAGTTCAGGGATTTTAGAGCTCATTGTTTTTTTATTTATATACTTATTTATTAACAAAATGTACAAAAGAGATTAAAAACCAAAAAAAAAAACATCAAACCCTGTTGGCATACATAAAGTTGCAAGTACCTAAAATGTCGTATTTTGGTGTGTACCTATGAAACATACGCCAATCGACAGATAATATAATTACAAACAACAAATACTCTTTGACAAAATGTCGTAAATGATAATTATACTTTCTGAGATATTTCAGTTCGAAAATGTAAAATAAAATAATATATTTAAAAAATATATATATATTTTAATGTTATATTTAGGTACATAAAAACTTATTATTAAAAATACAATGTTTTTACATAAAATAATATATTACTAAATACCTCAGAAAAGGTAGGTAAGGCTGTATACCATTTTCCAGATAAGCCGACAAGGAATATCATATTTTGTAATCATTATGCTGCCTGCTGCCTATTGCCTAATTAATTTACTACAAATACTAAATATCTGTCTTATTGCTATTTAATGTAGAAAATATTTATTTTATTTGACATTTTCAAACTGAAATATCTCAAAAATGTTCTCAATGTTATGAGCGTTGTGTGGTTCATGTCGTGGGGCGTTCAAGTAGGGGCGTTTCTTGGTGGCAACTGCCTCTGCAGTTGCCACCAAGAAACGCCCCTACTTCCACCAGCGGCATTTCTAGATACAATAGTTATTAGACATGACGTTAAAAATGAGGCCAATGACGAGCGTTGATTATTTTTTAAATTATATTTTGTATAAGTATAAAAAAAATATTCTTTACTTTTTATTATATGTAAAATCATTGTATTTTTAATAATAAGTTGTTATGCACCTATAATATATCATTAAAATATTTTTTTTTGGAAAAATATATTATTTTATTTTACATTTTTAAACTGAAATATCTCAGAAAGTATATAATTTACGACATTTTGTCAAAGAGTATTTGTTGTTTGTAATTATATTATCTGTCGATTATCGTATGTTTCTTAGGTGTACACTAAAATACGACATTTTAGGTACTTGCAACTTTAGGTATGCCAGGCTCCATACAAAAAAGTGCGAAGTCTATTACACCATTTTGACTGTCTTGGTTCGATGGCGCAGTGGTTAACGCTCTCAGTTTGCAATTGCTGAAGTTAAACAACTTTCGCAAAATCTACTTGTCTCATATCAGTGACCAAAAATGTATCATCTCGAACTTCTCCGTGCTTCGGAAGGCACGTTAAGCCGTTGATATCGGGTGAACTTTAAAGTGGCCTCATTAATGAGAAGGACGATAGGGAGTGACAACAGCATCCTGAAAGCAGTGGCAGATGATCCGCATGCACCTTTGAGGAGACATTGCATGCGCGTGATGTCTGAAGTAGTGGATTGGAGTTCCTCAGTACGTCGGGCGCGTGCCATGCCTTTAAGGTTCATGATTAATTAAGTTAATAATTATACCTAATACAGCATAGTAACTTACTAACATAGTCTTAAGCAATTGTACTAACACATTGGATCTGAGTTGTCTGAATAAAAATGTTTTGAATTTTGAATTTGAATTTTTGAATTTAACGCTCTCAGTCAGCGATTGCTGAAGTTAAACAACTTTCGCAAAATCTACTTAGTTGTCTCATATTAGTGACCAAAAGTTTATCATCTCGAGCTCCTCCGTGCTTCGGATGGCACGTTAAGCCGTTGATATCAGGTGAACTTTAACGCTCTCAGTCTGCGATTGCTGAAGTTAAACAACTTTCGCAAAATCTAGTTGTCTCATATCAGTGACCAAACATTTATCATCTCAAGCTCCTCCGTGCTTCGGAAGGCACGTAAAGTTGATCCCGGGTGAACTTTTTCTTTTCTTTATTTTTATGATTTGTAGGTACCTGCTCGACTTTCATAAGTACACTATTGTGCCTAACCTGCATAAATTTTTATCATTTAATTTAATTTCATTAGCTGTTAACAACCGCCGCCCTGCACAAGGCTCGCGTTGTGGTTAATGAGATGGTTATGATTTTTTTTTTAAATAAATTTAAATAAAAAAAAAATCCTACACTCACACCAATTAACAAGCCCAAGAGAAGCTTCGTTATGAAACTGGTTAAATGGTTACTAGACAACGTATAAACATACTTAAAATACTTATAGAAAACACCCAGACCCGAGACAATTTAGAAAAACAATAATTTCTAAATTGACCCGACCGGGGTCGAACCCGGGACCTCAGAGATGGCGACACCATGGAAACTGGTGTACAAACCACTCGACCAAGAAGGTCGTCGAATAAATCTATTATATTCGTAGTTACTTGTATACTCAATGTCAGCGAGATAGTTCCCACACGATATAACCCTAGCTGACCGGCTACTACAGTCACCAATTACTAAAGTGAATGATCTCGATACCGCCCCCCCCCCCTGCAGCAACAATACCAGCAACAGCAGTACCAGCAGCAGCAGCCGCAACAGTTCCAGCAGCCGCCACCGCAACAGTACCAACAGCCTCAAGTGGTACAACAGCCCGGGCAAGTGAACGTACCAGTGCCTGGCCAAGTGCCCCAGAATCAACATGGAGGCCACGCGCATCATGGAGGTAAGGACAGCTATTTGTGTTTCTGTTTCCTTGTTTTAAGCAATACCAGCAGTAGTATCAGCAGTTTTCAGCTTTTTTCAGCGTTTTTTAACCTTTAGCTAGTCGCGCCTAAATACTTACACTATTAGTCGCGTGGGGTCCGTACGGACCCCAGGATTTACTTTTGAAAATGAAACATAAAATAAGTGAAAATATTTATTTTATATAGGAAATTTAAGAACAACATCTAAATTAACAAAACAATGTAAGGCTTCTAGAAAACAACAAAAATGCAAATTTCTAAAATAGTAATCAAATTATCTTAAATTATTAGACACATGAATCAAAAACTTTTGTATGGTGTTCATTAAACATTTTTTTTTTTTTTTATATGGAAATATATTTATTTACAAACATTACACCTTAACTTATAACTAAGAGAAGTTAAAAAAAATATATATATATATAGAAATTTACACATAATTATTACAAATAAAAAAGAATTTGTTAGTGGCGGCTTGCTATTGTGTTCTTTTACCTATAAAATTTTACAAATAATTATGAAACATAAGTTAGTATAATATTGTGAAATAAATAACAAAAAGTTTATGATTATACTTACCAAAATTGTACTACACTAATAGTCGCGCGGGGTCTGTTGGACCCCAAACACCTCCGTACGGCACGTGTGATCAACGCCGCGGCTCTCGGAACACTGACACGGGAGGGGCGGGTGAGCTAGGAAGCTACTAAAACAAACAGCCTCGTAAGTGTAACATTTGCCGAAATATGACAAAAACAATCTCACTTGGGGTCCAATGGACCCCACGCGACTAATTAAAGCTTAAGCGGGGCGTGAAACGGCATTTATGCAGGCCGTCATGAATGGGTGGCTTGTTACCGTGCTTGTTCCACGGTGGGGAGCGCTCTCATTATCTTGGACTGCATCGGCTGCTTACCATCAGGCAGGATGTAGTCACTATGACGTGCCAATATAAAAAAAGCTCCAGTTTTAACAGCTTCAAGTAGCAAAAACACAAATGTTGAAAAAATTTCCACGAGCAGCCTGACCCGGTATGTCAGAAGGGTGCAGGTTCAAACCCTGCTCGTGGAAATTTTTTCAACATTTGTGTTTTTGTAATTTGTTCGCAACAAAAATTTGCGTTAAAATTATATAAACAAAACAAAAACATTCTATAAATAGCTTGCCTACTTCTTAACTGATCTTTAGTATTTGTAAAAATATTATGATCGGCTGTTAATGACGGTAGTTGTTGACGTTGAATGGGCGCCTTTGGCTTTCAAAGTAATAGTGAATAGTGTTGAATAATTTCGGCGGGCTGGTTAGAACCACGATAGCTCAATTGGGAGAGCACCTGACCCGGTATGTCAGAAGGGTGCAGGTTCAAACCCTGCTCGTGGAAATTTTTTCAACATTTGTGTTTTTGTAATTTGTTCGCAACAAAAATTTGTGTTAAAATTATATAAACAAAACAAAAACATTTTATAGCTTCAAGTAGTACGAAAGCCAGGGTAAGTGCCTCAGCAGAATCAACATGGAAGCCATGGCCATCATGAAGGTTAGGACAGCTTTTTGTTTCTATAAAACACCAGCGGCCCGTCCCTGCTTCGCACGGGTGGACATTTAAAAAAAAAAGTCTATGTTACTCAGCGCCTAATAGTAGCAACAGCAGTACCATTCTAGGTGTATTAAATAAATAAATAAATAAATAAACTTTTCTACATTCACACCAATTTTCTAGCCCAAGAGAAGCTTCGTTATGAAACTCGTTAAAATGGTTACTAGACAACCTGATAAACATACTTAAAATAATTAAATACATACTTATTTTATTATATATAGAAAATACCCAGACCCGAGACAATTTAAAAAAAACAATTTGTAAATTGATCCGACCGGGATCGAACCCGGAACCTCAGAGATGGCGACACCATGAAAACCGGTGTACAAACCACTCGACCAAGGAGGTCGTCAAATTCATTGTAATGTAAATAAAATTTATAAATTATTAGTGTTAGTAAAAATTTTATTATTTTTGAATTTCGCATTCGCAATGTAAGTACTACAAGAAAAAAAAAATACTAGAAAAACACTGGAGCTCGCTGAGGCTGGTTCATAAAATCTATTTGTAGCCTAAACTGAATAAATAAAAAAAAATAAAAAAAAATAAAAATAACTTTTATTTGGAACATAAAAAATAGGTAACATTACATATAGTGCTCGTAAGTGTCTGCTTTAGTATTAAACTGCAGCGCAGCCACAAACGCCCACCTCTGGGTAAAATGGCGCGTTCCAAAATTTTCAATTGACAACTGGTGACAAATGATTTTGAATTTTGAATTTCGATGAAGTGAGATGAAGCTTAAGTGCTTACCTATATAGGGTCTAACAATATCAATAAGCGAACGTTTAAGGGGAGCATCTATACATCACATTGAGCATGCTCACCAAATTTGGTCCAAAACTACAGGCTCGTTACCGAGATAATCAACAAAACATTATCATAACTCACCAAAAAATACACCCTTTCCAAACCCGTACAGCTGTACTACACGCACACAAAGACAGCCGTGTGTGTATGAATGTCATACAATGGTTTTTCAATTGTGTGCGTGTATCTGTACAGTATCTTTTTATTGACGCTTGCGTGCGTGTTAGTAAAGATACAGCATGTTTCATAATGTGCATTATTTTAATTGATTTAGTTTGTTAGAAAACATAACTTTGAAAAATCACTATAAAACTGGAGCCCATTTTTTGTCATTGTATTCAGAATGATGTATAGATACCGCCCTTAAACATTCGCTTGTTGATTTGGTTAGGCCCTGTATAGGAATGAAATAAAGGAGATTTTTGCTAGCAGTAGGATAGTATAAAGGTAGATAGATAAGATTAATTACAACCATTATTTGTTTTACGAAAATTCTTAAATAAATACGGAAATTTTATGTTTTGACAGATCCTCAACTTCTGAACCCCGCGAACATCAACCAAGAAAGAGAGTAAGTTGGCAATTCACATTTTTAATACAATAATCGAAATGGGGTTCGATGACGCAGTGGTTAACGCGCCCGGTCTGCGAGTGTTCAGGTTAAGCAACTTTCACTCAAAATGTTATCATCTTAAGCTCCTCCGTGATTCGGAAAACAAGTCTTGCCGTTGGTCCCGGCTGCATTAGCAGTCGTTAACAACCACCGCACCGCACTAGGCCCGCGTGGTGGTTTATGGCCGGTTCTCCCTATCCATCCATAGGGAAGGCTCGTGCCCCAGCAGTGGGGACATAAAATAAGCTGATGATAATGATGATGATGATGATGAATCGGAATTAATAAATTATTCGTCAGCTAGATTGTATATAAGTGTATGTCCCATTTATTATCAACCCTTTTTAAAAAAATATAAAAAATTATGAACCCCTATAGCAGCGCCACCTACCGGGTCCAATTGTAAATTTAAAACATTTTCGAATCCACTTGAACACACTCTTCATCTTCTCATTGTCCTTCATGTTTTGTGTTTTTATTTGTGATGGAAAGTGTCCTTTTATGATAGGGTATTTTCCAATATTTTTGACGCTGGGGAGAAAAGAGCTTGACACTTGCTGAGTTTGTTGCCGGTTCTTCTCAGGCAACCGATGGCATAAGGACGTTCACAAGAGCTATTAGTAGCCTAAACTGAATAAATAATAATGAGTTGTTAACATTGAATGGGCGCCTTTGGCTTTCAAAGTAAAAAGTAAACAGTGTTGAATAATTTCGGCGGGCTGGTTAGAACCACGATAGCTCAATTGGAAGAGCACCTGACCCGGTATGTCAGAAGGGTGCAGGTTCAAACCCTGCTCGTGGAAATTTTTTCAACATTTGTGTTTTTGAATAAATAATTTTGAATTTTAAATTTTACTAGGCACATACAGGAGCATATGGACGTACCAATAGACACGTCCAAAATGTCGGAGCAAGAGCTGCAGTTCCACTATTTCAAGATGCACGACGCAGACAACAATAACAAGTTGGATGGCTGCGAGCTGATCAAGTCGCTAATACATTGGCACGGTGAGTTATATGAAATGCCTAGTCGAATCGTTTAATGTGAGATTTTTGATAGACATATTTTGCTTTAAAGATTGACGATCTATCCGCCGGCTAGTCAAAACGTTTAATGTGAGATTTTCTAGTCGAATTACGTTAATTTATGTTTCCTTATTTATTATTAAAATGGTTAGTCAAAATAGGTTGCCGCAGGAATAAACGGTAAGTTCGACCGTTATGTGAAATGACTAGTCAAATCGTTTATAAACTTGAAATTCTAGTCCGAATATTTTGCTATTATTGCAACCCTTATTGCTAATATAGAATAGATCTGTTATTTTTAAATTAAACAAAGTACTGATGCGTTTTATTGGCTTACTCTGTGAAAGTTTAAAACGTGCTCATACGAGAAGCAAGTATACTGTTCGCCATTAAATTTAATGGCTAGGCATTTTAGAGTAGCGCTAAAAATAAAGTGAAAACTATTAGTCCATTTATAAAAATATAGGTTAGTGTTTTTTTTTAAATTAAAAAGTTTTTTGATTTTTTTCATGGTTAAAATAGGTAAATATATCACAACTTTTGTTATGAATTTTTTTGTTATTTTTTTTGTTATTTTTTATGGGGATTCTGTGTACAAATATTTCATGCTTTTAATGGTTAAATCATGGGGTAATCTCTTAATCTTATTATATTATTCAATATTATATTAAAATGTCAGCCTTGCTTTAAATGTTAGTTTTACTTGTGTTATTATGTTTTTGTTCTATGTTTTGTCTGTTCGTGTGAAAAAGTTATTAAGTATTATTGTCAAAATTAATATTGGGACACCCTGTCGTTTACACAGCGTGTCCCGATATTAACGCTGAGCCGGTGATGGATGACTGGCCAACTTGTGAAAGTTGTGGTAGAATCAAAATTATTTAAAAAAGCTACTGAGACCAAGCTTACTTCAATAAAAATATTTTTAATCTTTTTTTAAATTTTATTTAAATATCAGTAAATACTCCTAAAAATTATATTTCTCATCTGCCAGCTGTCACAAATTGACCAGCCGCTCCATGAACTGCCGGCTACCCAGTCAAATCGTATAATCATCGCGGTATGTTCTCATTTGTGTTTGTCTGTTTTTCTATGTGCCATTGGACGATCAGAGCAAGGACATAAGCAGGAACAAGCGGGCCAACCTCCCGTAGGAGAGAAGATATTCGATGATGACGAATTGGTGAAACTAATCGATCCTATACTGAATATGGACGATCACAATAGGGACGGTTACATTGATTACCCGGAATTCGTTAGGGCACAACAGAAAAGTCAGCAGAAGCAGGGATAGGAGAAACTGATTAGCGTGCTATGTGATTCTGTGGTTTTATAACGTTTAAAGTCGTTGGTAGGCCTGATTTTGACAATTCCCCATAGTCCCTCATAGTTCTCCATAGTCCCATAATTATCCATAACCCCTCATAGTTCCCTATAGTCGATATAGTCCCTATAGTCCCCATATTCCCAATAGTCCCTCATAGTCCCCATATTCCCCATAGTCCCTTATAGTCCCCAAATTCCCTCATAGTTCTCCGTAGTCCCCAAAGTCCCTCATAGTGCTCCGTAGTCCCCATAGTCCCTTATGGTTTCCCATAGTCCTTATACTCCCCCCATAGCTCGCCAAACGTCGGCAGCTCAACGGATACATGCTAGGTTTGAATTCGAGCAACCGGTGGTTCATCCCCCATGTCTGCGTTACTACTAACGTCAGCCTATGCCTGACACATGCTTTCTATGTGGGTGGGACTGTTACTTATGTGTAATAGCGCATTCATAATAGTCTTTTAATGTCAAAATCAGGGCTACAAGTCTTGCACTCAGAACACATAAGAGAGGATAACACCACAAGTGACCCATACCACAGATCATAAATTAATATAAAAATAAATGCAGCGTGCACAATCATCAGCGGTTGGAATAGGTAGACTAGACTAATACACTTACCTAAACTTTACAACGGGACATGACAAGAAGCGGTTAATACCATCCCGATACGATCCGAACTCCTAGGAGAATTTAGTAAAAAAATTAGGGAAAAGGGACATGCTTATGTGATGCCAATCCCTCTGGAAACCTTCCGACGGTGTTTTGATCACACGGCTTGTGGAACCCTTTAAGTTTCTCGCTTATCAAACAAGTCCGGTGTACAAATAATGAATGTAAATACCACCGAATTTTATACAAGTATTTCTCAAAATTTTTCTCAGAACTTTTTAACTCTACGATTGAAAGTCTTTAGATTTCAATTAGAAAATCTATATAAAATCGTGAAATATTTACCGGTACACGAAATACCGGTACCAAATTCGGTGGTATTGACAGCTCCATGTTATGTCTCTTCGTAAAGTTTCTTTAAGTATAGTCTACCTATTTCTCTCACTGACAGCCATAGATGATAAGTACTTCCTTTTTCAAAATGGCGTCTTAAAATAATAAGTATCTGTTGAATGCTTCCATCAATAATAGTACTAGAACCAGAACAAAAATGGCCGCGTTTGCTCACTTAAGCATCTAAATATTTATTACATAATGTAGAATGGGTTTTAAAGGATCATCAGCCTTAAATCTCGAACATAAAGGTCAATTAAGATTGTCAAATATTTATACTTAATACTGTAAAAGCTGTCCTATTTGAAATAAAATCACAAAATAATATTTGTGGTTTAATTTCTCGGACTGTTTTTTGAAGCGCTTATCGGAAATCTAGTCCTATTACTGATCGAACGTATAATGGGTAAAATACACTTGACATGTCTCCACTAACGAAGTATTAAGTTAACGAATTAATGACATTCCTTACTCGTTTTTATTAAGGTTAACAAGACGGTATTTTTTTACATGGAAAACATTGATGTTTGTAATATATAAAATGTACATAATCGCCAATGTTTGTTGGTTGAGCAAGGGTTTTATATATATATTTGAATGAATTACTTTGAAGTATGCGTTTCTTTTGCGTAATGTAGTACGAGGTTCAGTGGCGAAGACTCCATATAACCCGATTCCCATCGGCTTCTCTTTAGAAAATGGTCAACATGATACTCCATACAGATAAACATTATTTCTTAACGAGTTCATCCATTTAACACACAATGTTCAGTATTAGTTCGGCTTCCCTTCTTCAGATATCCACCCTTCGCCACTGACGGGGTTACTTTGGAATCAAGTGTAACATTGATGATCATCATCATCATCAGCCTATACTAGTCCACTGCCTCTCCTTGCGCTCACCACCGAGCACGATCCGCGGCTACTCTCACCCGGCTCTCGCCAGCCACCTTGCGAAGATCGTCGCTCCACCTAGTCTGAGGGCTTCCTACACTACCACATTGATCATAGCTCCTGTTATTTCTAATTACCTTCTACACGTAAACCTACGGTATGATTCTAAAGGTAGTCATATTCAAGGCTTGCAACCGGTACCAAAACTAAAGGTTACCGGTACCGGTGTTATACCAAAACTGATAAGAAAGTAATAGAACAAATAAGTCTGGAAGAATCATACCAATGCCAATGTTACCGGTTCCTAAAAGTATCGGTATTCCAATGACTAGCTCTGGTCTTACTATAGACTACCCATTTCAGCAGCTTCTTTAGAATCTATAGCGTTAGTTAATGACTCACTTGATTCAAAAGTAACCCGGTTCTATAATAATACATGTTTTATATCTTAGGTTTTAATTCATGCTTTCTGTTAAATAAATATAGTTTAAGTACTTTTTATTTTAAAACCTATTTATACTTAATTATCTTTTCTTAAAATGGCAACACTCGAATTGTCTATGGTTACCTATGATGGGAATAGGCAGAGTAAGTAGAACAACTCTATATAGGTTCTTGGCGGGAATGTAAAGAGTCATGTATGTAGTTTTGTTTTATTATCTATAATTTGTGTTTTGTCGAATATTAATGCGAAATAATACTGGATTATTAACCGTTATGTGGTCGTGAATGTGCATGAGTCTATGCAGTTAAAACCAAAGTGCAATGTCACTTTAAGACAACCATTACTCAAGAAGCTTAGAGGAATTATTTATTTACCATTAAACATTCATCAGTCGTTATTATCTTCTATTAAACAAAGATATTATTTAACAATATGTCCCTTCTTTTGACACTGGCTAAATCTGCTAACCGCACCTAGCCATCAATTCAGAAAACAAACTACCATGTTACACTTTCTCACCAACAACCATACCAATATAATTCTCTGCCTATGCTGATTTCTAATGATTACCAATAGATTCATATCAAAACTCCACTGTCAATTAAAAACCTGTTATTTAAAAACGTAGATACAATTTAAAACTGGTTTCAAAGTAATCGTTCTTCCTTTATTAACAAAAAATAAACTGCTTGAGTTTCAACCAGTTTTTAATATTAATTGCGTTTTTTAATGACAGGGTAATAATATAAGTTAAAATTTTATTTTCTACTTAATTGTTATGTTTAATTTTTTTTTCAAAGGTTTTTCTTAAGACTTCCATATTTTAAGTGAATTTGTAAAAATAAACTAGTTTTTTATAAGTAAAGTTCTTTTAATATTTTGCAGTTACTAGTTTAAATTAATGAAGTCGTTATTTATCTTGGCTATAAATTATAAAGACTGCTACTTTATGGTAGATTTTCTTTTAATGTTGCCATTACAAAAAAAACATTTAAAAGGCGGTAAATAGTTAGCTCGTCAGATGTATGCCTATTATATTTAAATTTTAAACAAGTTAGTCTTGTTGAACTTTATTAATAGACTAGCTGTGCTCGCGACTTCGTCCGCGTGGAATAGTGACTTTCGGCAGCATTTTTAATTTTTTAGGCTCTTTTCCCGTTTTTGCAACATTTTTCACTGATGCTTCGCTCCTATTGGTCGCAGCGTGATGTTATATAGCCTAAAGCCTTCCTCGATAAATGGACTATCCAACACAAAAAGAATTATTCAATTCGAACCAGTAGTTCCTGAGATTAGCGCGTTCAAACAAACAAACAAACAAACAAACAAACAAACTCTTCAGCTTTATATATTAGTATAGATCTATCTTTAATAGGAAATATAGCTTTCTATTTTATATCGCCTCACTTTGTGCTAAATTTTACATTTTGTTACATAATTTAAAAAAAACATTTCCGTCCATAAAATTGTGTTTTTAGTGAATTATTCTGTTTCTAATTCATAAACCATTTTTAAATTGCTTAACCAATGTTATTTTGGTTTTTGTTTATAAGCTATGTTGTTTTGAGTTAAGGCATATTACACATTATTCTCATTTGCAATCTTTCATACTGGTATTATGAAAATTGACTATTACCATCAGATTAATTTAAAGATGTATGACAACCCGAAACGGATAAAAACGATACATTAAATGAAAAATAATAAATTTAAGCAACTTTTACTATTGGACCAACTTCAAAATGGCGAATAGTGTCTTAATGTATTTGTTTCTACTATTGTTTTACTATTCGATCGAGTTAACGTTAGCCTCAACTTTTATGAAACTTGTATTATTAAATAGTAAATAAGTACCTACCTATCATTTTTTTTGTGAATTTGGTTCAATAATATTTTTTTTATATTGATTTCTCTACTCATTTTGAAACAGTCTGTAGTTAATGTACTTGCTGACAAGACTAAATCTAAATTCTAAAGATACTGACTATTTCTCTTTGGTTTAAACATGCAAGGTGTGAAAGAGAGAGATATTGGTATCATCTCGTCTCTACAAACAGCCTAAATACTCTACCATCATTCCATTTTTTTCACATCATATATCTGTGCCTCTAGTTAGAAAGAGTATAAGTTCGATTTTGTAGAAAATTAGTTAGGTAATTTTATATAAAATATCACAAAAAAAATATCTTTAAATCTGTTTTCACCGACTGATTGAAGTTTTTTTTATCATTAATGTATAATTAACTCATTTTGAACAAAATTAGACATATACCTTTGTTCACTAGAGGCAAAGAAGTCATGTAATTTTATTTCTTTATTAAAAATAAGTTTAAATATATTAAGTTAGTCACAATTTCATTGGTATATACGTTGTGGAAATATTTGTAATTATGTGCCAGACGATAAATCTTTCTGTATTTGTGACCAGATAGGCATTATATTTAATTTTTGTTTCAAAAGGTAGTTTTACTTCTGTTTTTTAACTTTTCTATGTTTTGCCTTAGAATCTTGGGTTTATTTTCTGTTGTAAGGTTGTGGGCGTTTTAAATGTTGACATGATTGAATGTTGGTATGTGAATACATTTGTATTGATATATGCGTTTTTTTTACTGTCACTAACGGTTTTTTCTGTACTAACTTTTGAATTTCTTATTACGAAGACTTTATACTCAAACTCATACCGAAATGGATAAGAACAAGCAACTTTTACTTTAAGAATAACCTTGAAACGATGAAAAACATAGTGTTGCATACATTTTATGATGATATCAGTAATTTGGTGTCAGTCCCATTCATGAAATTGACCAAACTTAACTTACTTACAAGCTCCACTTGTCTTACTTTACCAAACTAAGACAAGCTCCAAGTAAATTGGTCTTTAAAACAATGGTGTATAAACTGTTTCTACAGGAATCAACACCCACATAAAAGATTCCCATCATATTACTTATGTTTTAATATGTTTATGTAGTCTATTTTTTATTTTTTTTTGTTAAATGGTATGCAGGATATTATAATTATTATCATTTAATTTAGTAAACTTTATATTTAGGTCTATTTCAGTCCCTATAAATTTATGCAGTACTTATACAACGTGTAACGGAAACGTGTGGTCAAAATGAAAAGATCTACAGTGTATCCGATCTAGATCTTGTATGCAGAGTTACTGAGACATGATTATTAACGTTAAGAGCGTTTACGCCGCACACTAGCGCCGCCAATGAAAAAAAACCATATCTAGTAATTAGAGATAGAAAATCAAATTATGCTCAACAAACTATCTGAATGAAGTAATTTAGCATTTTTACTTCACCTTATGAACACCTGACATGTTATGGTTTAGTTAAATATGGCGTTTAAAAAAAAAAAAAAAACACAAATGTTTAAAAAATTTCCACGAGCAGGGTTTGAACCTGCACCCTTCTGACATACCGGGTCAGGTGCTCTTCCAATTGAGCTATCGTGGTTCTAACCAGCCCGCCGAAATTATTCAACACTATTTACTTTTTACTTTGAAAGCCAAATGCGCCCATTCAATGTTAACAACTACCGTCATTAACATCCGATCATAATATTTTTACAAATACTAAAGATCAGTTAAGAAGTAGGCAAGCTATTTATAAATGTTTATATAATTTTTAACGCAAATTTTGTTGCGAACAAATTACAAAAACACAAATGTTGCAAAAATTTCCACGAGCAGGGTTTGAACCTGCACCCTTCTGATATACCGGGTCAGGTGCTCTTCCAATTGAGCTATCGTGGTTCTAACCAGCCCGCCGAAATTATTCAACACTATTTACTTTTTACTTTGAAAGCCAAAGGCGCCCATTCAATGTTAACAACTACCGTCATTAACATCCGATCATAATATTTTTACAAATACTAAAGATCAGTTAAGAAGTAGGGGCAAGCTATTTATAAATGTTTATATAATTTTTAACGCAAATTTTGTTGCGAACAAATTACAAAAACACAAATGTTGAAAAAAATTCCACGAGCAGGGTTTGAACCTGCACCCTTCTGACATACCGGGTCAGGTGCTCTTCCAATTGAGCTATCGTGGTTTTAACCAGCCCGCCGAAATTATTCAACACTATTTACTTTTTACTTTGAAAGCCAAAGGCGCCCATTCAATTGGAAGAGCATTTGACCCGGTATGTCAGAAGGGTGCAGGTTCAAACCCTGCTCGTGGAAATTTTTTCAACATTTGTGTTTTTGTAATTTGTTCGCAACAAAATTTGCGTTAAAAATTATATAAACATTTATGTCGTTATAGTTAAAAGTGGCCGTAACGTCTTATTTAACTAAACCATAACATGTGAGGTGTTCATTAGGTGACGTAAAAATGCTAAATTACTTCATTCAAATTATTTGTTGAGCATAATTTGATCTTCTATCTCTAATTACTAGATATGTTTTTTTTTTCATTAGTGGCGCTAGTGTGCGGCGTAAACGCTCTTAATGTGTTATGCAATTTTTAATTAAATATTTCTATTGTGACGTCATCACATCAAAATAAAAAAGTCTCAGCCCTAGTGGTTTAGTAACCTCTATGTACTAATATTTATGTTCGCTGCTGCTTGCTTATGCGCGCCTGTCGCGCCTCACTTTACAATTATAAATATTTCATTTACCATTGCATGACAAATTAAAGTTAATAATTATGTCATAATAACAACACATACAAGTTCTAGATGGGTTACACTTTGTATCTTTTCATTTTGACCACACCTTTTTGTTAGGTACACGTTGTATACGTTTCTTTGTCGCACAGCTTAGCAATTTTTCTGCATAGCCCTTAGGTCGGTTGGTAGAGAATTCAATTTGGCATTAAGCCTTTTGTATTTTATTTTATTGTATTGTGCAATAAAGATTAAATAAATAAAAAAGCGAAGGCACTCCGGGAGTGCCGGCAGAAGTGAAAACTTGATTATTAACGCTGTGCATTTTTGATATTTTGGAATGGTTAGGGAATAATTTTGCACGAATTGCTTCAATTATCAGTATAAAAGTACTATCATTTATGTGGTAGAATACAATATTTATTTATTGCGCTATCGTACACAAACATGACAATTTATTCGCGCAAGCGCCCTGCGCCGCCTAAACGAAACAGCAGGCATACATTTTCGCCGCGCCGTAGAAAGAGAGGGGGATACTTCCTCTCCTATGCCGTGCCGGCTGTCTACTCTCCATCCGTCTTACGAATTTTCGATCAGGTCACGTGTCCTGACGCGAATTTAAATTTTTTTACCCATTACAAAAAAAGTGTACAACGCCGCTAAAGAAGTTTTCACTTCAATAAAAAAATAAACTTTGTCAAAACTTAGTCAAAGCACACTGTATTAAAATTTGTTCACTGTTGCCAAATAGACCTGCACATTAATATCATCATCATCATCATCGTCATCATCAGCCTATTCTAGTCCACTGCTGGGCATAGGACTCTCCAAGTGCACGTCACTGAGTACGATCCGCGGCTACTCTCATCCAGCTCTTGCCAGCCACTTTGCGAACTGTATACCTACATATATTTCAGTTAACTACTAAATAATAACGCCACGGTGGCCGAGTGGCAAAACGTTAGGCCCGATACCCGAATGTCCCGGGTTCTATTCCCAGGTCGGGCAACAGATGTTTCGGATTTGTCGATGTAGGTAGGTATAGCCCGGGTTTGTGATCACCAACCCGCATTTAGCAAGCGTGGTGATTAAGCCATTACCCATCAATTGTAGTGATGAGTCTTGATTTCAATGATCGAGGCATTGGCCCAGCTGTGGAACAGCTATAGGATATTTACTACTTTACTTTATTAACTACCAAAATTCTGCCGCACAATTTATGAACGCAGTAAGTACATCGATTTAGAATCTTTTAAATCGATGAGTAAGTACCACTTTCTGTGTTTATGATTGTGATATTTGAGGTGCTGACATTACGATCTATTTTCTCGAAACTATTCACATGTTCTTTACTGCGTTCTTAAATTGCGCGGCAGAATATACTTTGTATAATTTGCTCGTGATTTTTAGTTTTTTTTTAGTAAAAGTTGCTTAAATTGAAGGATTGTTTTGTCCTATTTTCGGGATTATAGTAATAGGTACTTTCTCACCTTTCCCTAAGGTTCTTTTTTAACTAGGTAAATGCTGTTTTACACAGACACAAAATAAGAAGACTGTAGAATGTAAGTTTCATATAAACGTGGCGAGCAACGCAACGCCCACATATAGGGTCTAACAATATCAATAAGCGAACGTTTAAGGGGAGCATCTATACATCACACTGAGCATGCTCACCAAATTTGGTACAAAACTACAGGCTCGTTACCGAGATAATCAACAAAACATTATCATAATTCACCAAAAAATACACCCTTTCCAAACCAGTAACGCTGTACTACACGCACACAAAGATAGCCGTGTCCGTGTGTGTATGAATGTAATACAATACACTATCTTTTTATTGACGCTTGCGTGCGTGTTAGTAAAGATACAGCATGTTTCATGATGTGCATTATTTTAATTGATTTAGTTTGTTAGAAAACATAACTTTGAAAAATCACTATGAAACTAGCCCATTTTTTGTCATTGTATTCAGAATGATGTGTAGATACCGCCCTTAAACGTTCGCTTACTGATTTGTTAGATCCTGTATACACGGAATCTTGCGACAGCGCCTAGTGTGAGTTTGTTTACTATCCTTATTCAATCGATTACGTTAACGAAAACGAAAATTAGTATGGCATTGAAGCAGCGCCTCCTGGCGGCGGACGTACCTACGAGAAGAGCTAAAATTGTGCCATACAAATTCTCGTTTTTTCTTTAACGTGTTCGATAGCGGAGCCCATTTCACCTGGCTCCGACTTTCCGGAATGTGACTAGCTATGACTGACAGCCTACAGCTCTTAGGTGTTGAACTCTCGTCCAACCTCAACTTAATAAAATAATAAAAACATTTATTCGGCTTTTCAAACATTAAGGGTGCGCCGTCCGTAAGTGACAAGTGTCATATGTTTTATTTGAAATGTCGTCGTCCATATTTATTTGATGCCGCGCGGCCATACTAATTTTGTATGGGGAATTTAAGGTGCTTAATAAAAAAATATTATTTAAATAACCACTTGATGAATCAAAAATGTAGTCTAGCAATTTGTAGTTTATCCATTGATGATTGTTTAGACAAAATCAGAGGTACACACGGCGGCAGATCAACCTACCCAAAACTGTCAAATTTCTACAATCAATTTAGAACTTTATGGTTTGGTTATAAGGATCAATATTCATTGGAGAAATTTGACAGATTTGGGTAGGTTGATCTGCTGCCGACTGTACAATAACTTAGATAAACTATAAGAAATCTACTAAACGCCGCCACTCGTTTTCATGATTTTTGCCCAACTTTAAATGATATTGTAGAAAAAACTATAGCGTGTTATGAATTTATGGTTCTGACAAATTGTAAACACGTTCCCTATGATACTAAATATATATTTTGTTCATTTAATACGATAGTATTTTCAATTATATTTACTTAACCGTAACTAAGTACATTTTTGGCATTTTTTGGTCGGCCCACCCTTAAAGACATGAAAAAAAAAGTAACACAAAAATTATAAAAAAAAACTTAAAATTAAAAAAAAGAGAGTTACATTTTACAATTTATCAATAACAAAAATAAACTTAAACTTCGGGCAGTACATCGAGTCCAAAGCAAAGACTGCAGCTAAAAAACTTGGGGTTCTCTCTAAGGTCAGGCGGTACTTCACGCCAGAACAGCTGCTCCAACTTTATCAAGCACAAGTTCGATCATGTATGGAGTACTGCTGCCACCTTTGGGATGGATCAGCAAAATACCATCTGGCTGCTTTGGACTCGATTGAAAAACGAGCTAAGAGACTCATTGGTGACCCTGCCCTGATAGACGCTAAGCTGCAAAATCTAGAACATCGGCGTAGGGTGGCTCGTCTGTCGGTCTTCTACAGGATTCATTTCGGGGAGTGCGCGAAGGAGTTGCACGACCTAATCCCA
This sequence comes from Eudonia lacustrata, assembly GCA_947562085.1. Lineage (NCBI taxonomy): Eukaryota > Metazoa > Arthropoda > Insecta > Lepidoptera > Crambidae > Eudonia > Eudonia lacustrata. The sequence continues at coordinate 5,351,312 of OX387333.1, read as the reverse complement.
CCATCCACTTTCCGCTATCGGAGCGCGAGGCGCGAGTTCCATCCCTATGTTGTAGATATGCCACCTTGTCGCACGAGCCGATTCGGTTCAACTTTCTTAGTGCGTACAGCTAGGGAATGGAACGCGCTGCCTGCGAATGTGTTCCCTGAAAGGTATAATCTGGACCTCTTCAAGGCTAGAGTGAATAGGCTATTTCTAGGCAGGCATGTTCCATCCTCAACCGCACAGTCACTTAACATCAGGTGAGGTGTAGTCAAATGCCTGCCTATAACCAATAAAAAAAAAAGAGATTGGTGAATGAAACTCGCAGTACCTAAGCACTGCGCTCGGACTGCAGTGCTATTCTCTAAGCGAACGAATGTAGACTTTATTACTATTAAGAAGTAGGTTGAAATACGTTTGCAAGTTATGAGCGAGAATAGCGCTACTGTTCGAAGTTGTTCCGAGATCCGTGTCCGGGAGAGAGTCTGTTTTTTTTTGGAGAGAATTTGCTGATTGCCTCAAACGGCATTTTCAGCTTTACCGGGCTTGTTTGGGGGCGGCGGGTAACTTAAAGGGTTCCTCGAGCCGTGTGAAACGAATCACCTTCGGAGGTTTTCTAGAGGGTACGGCATCACGCACTAGTGCGTGTCCCCGTGCCCTACTAGATTCTCCGAAGGGTTCGGATCGGATCAGGTTAAATGTAATCGCTCAATGGTCGCGCGCTTAGTGAATTTGCGATTAAATGTATGTAGGTATACATACACTGAGCTATCCGAAACCGAAGGACTTCAGGCTCTTCTCTTAAGGACGTTGCCAAACTTATGGCATCTATCTTTACAGAGGAGGAAGAGCGAAAGGATGGGGTTGCACAAAAGATCCCGATGGGTCGAAGTGTTACTGGGAGAGTGAAACCTCAGCAGCCCCACTAAGATAAGATAAGATAAGATACATTGAGCGAATTGTGTCCGTAGTACCAATTTATCAACCGCAGCTAAAGCATTTGCGTTGCAATTGTACAATTAACAACTACTTAGTAGCTTTATTCGCTAATAAACCTGCCGGTTGGGCCATTTCCATAGACTTGCCCAATGAATGGGGATCAGTGGACTTTCTACCACAAATCCTCATTAAAACTTACTTTGAATTGTTTTGTAAAGTTGATCGCTGATTGACCATCTCCCGCTCGAGACTTAAATTACAATACGATATTCTATAGGTATATTAAATAAAATATATCGATATTAGCTAATATATTGATTGTTTAGATATCAATATTTGAATGAATATATCGATTTTTTATATTGATATTCGAGATGCAATCGATATTTTTAAATATCGATATTCAGGGTTTCTTAAACTTTTGCAGTGACGAACGACATTCACAATTTAAATAATCACGCGGACCCCTGTTATAAAATTAGGAAAAGAAAACGAGCCTTATTTCTATGAAAAACCCACTTTTATTGGTAGTTTCATTACAATGACTACTAATAAAATAAGATCTACTGAGGATCCCTGACACCATTGCTACGCAGCCCTAAGGGGTCCGTGCACCCCACTTTAAGAAACCCTGCGTCTAGAAACTGAGGATGTTCGATCACCACGGCTTTAGGAACCTTTGAATTAAATGCCATCGGAGGCCAACAGAAAGCAATCAATCCTTCAAAGAAATCACAAAATTTTAACCATAGTGCAGGGAATATATATTAATGGAGTTTGGGACGATCTACATTAATTAGAAACTTTTTCAGGCGAAAATGGCGAGATACATACTTCGATTCTCAGTGACACAGAGATGACAGAGATGGCCCATTACATAGATATGTTAATGAACAGAACGGACCTCGACAAAAATGGTTACATCACATATTCTGAATATAAGTTTAGAAAAGAGCATCTTCCTCCCATGGAAATTCAGACGAGCAATGGAGGTTATGTCTACGTGTGAAACGGGCACCAAAGAAGAAATAGGTACAGAAAGGTGGCTTTATATAAACGAGCGATACATATATAAATAAACCCCCCTTATCTGTAGGCGTTGTTGTTTGGCTGTAGAATGTTTTTTGTCACTTTTACCCTCAGAACAATAACTATGTTTAGATCCGTTCTATCTTATGGCTAGAAAAGGAGGTTGGAGTGCGACAAATGGTTGACACTTAGTTTTTATTTTTTGTATTGTTATGTCAAACGGTCATCAGATGATCGGTGATCAAAAAAAATCTTTGAGTCCTTTATAAAGTCACTCACTACATTACCTCAAATATGACGTCACAAATCTGGTGACACCTTCGAAATAACGAAAGAAAAGGGACAATCGATCTCTTTCCAATACATCACTTATGTTCATTAGTTAAAATAGTACGAACTGATGAATGAGTGTTGCTATTTTAGTCCGGTTTCTATAGCTTTAGTTATTATTCTGAGCTTTTACCCCATAACAAATGACACTGAATATGTAAACAAAGCAATCTGTAGCTTATCGGTGCTTTGAATTATTATTGTAATAAGTAATTTGAACTAAATTTAAGGTTATGTTTTACAATTTAGTTTATGTTAAATGTTCACGAGACCTAGGTACTGCCGACATCGACATACTGTTACACAGTTTAGCAAAAAATATAAAATAACTACCTACAGTTAGTTAAGGAAATAAATAAATAAAATTTAAAAATATACGCGTGGACGCATTCGTGTAGTGATCTCGGCCACAGAACTTTATTTATCTATTCCGTGATCTCGGCTATACTCGGGCTAACGCCAGTCGTGCGTGACTCCACCTGATCCCCTAATTGCCACTACACTACACATGCACAATTGCACAATAGTTAAGTATAGCATACCTACCGATTCCTATTAATTAAAACTAGAAGCACTAAGCAACGAATAATGCGTTGCTTAGTGCTTTTTTTTTTATTGTGGCACGCCAAAATGGCCTCACCCTGCCTGATGAAAAGCAGCCAGTGAAGCCCAAGAAGTGAAAGCGTTCATCACAGCGCTACCACGCTATGCCGAAGCGGAATAAGCGGACCCGGGAGAGAAAGAGGAGGGAAGCGCATTCCACATAATGGGCAGTTCGGCAAAGGAGCGATTGTCCAAACTTTTTGATAAGTACGTGTCTTGATGGTCAGCACGGTATGAGGGTGGCTTCTCAGACCTGCACGCGTCGATCTGGAAAGGAATGGAGAGGGAGGAATGAGGTTAAAGAGCTCCTCAGAGCATTCACCGTGGTAAAGGCGGTAGAAAGCACTAAGGGATGCAATGTCCCTACGTAGCTGTAATGGCTCCAAACTGGTCGTAACGTCATCGTTACCGATGATACGAACAGCACGTCTCTGCAACCTGTCAAGTGCTTCTAGTTTTATATAATTAATATGTAACTTATTTCGGTGAGAACCTATTAGTGGTTTTTATGTGTAATACTTTGTATTAACCCTATTAAGATTTTGTAAACCTTGGTTTTCCTAAGTTAATAAAATAAACAAATAAAAATTAAAACAACTAGATAGACACAATTACTAGGTATACTAATTTTGTTATGGCTAATAATATTATGCGTAATTATCATTAGTTTATTTTAAAATATAGATACCAAGATTTTTTTATGGTTTTTAAATTTTTATGCAAATGGATAGTGAAGTGAACACACTACGATAAATCATTCAAGCATGGTATGTTTTAAGCTTACTTTCTGGGTTGCATTATTTTGTGTACAGACGCCTGCACGTCACTAATAAAACTGTCAAAGGGGTTCGAACATTTTTCTATGGAAGCTGGCATATCCACCCGCCGCCATTTTGATTTTTTCTCAAAGTTGCGGCGCACGTTGAAAGTGCTATATATGGATAGAGGATACTTATACAAACAAAAAATGTCAAGTAATATGGTACCCTAAAGTGTCACGTTCCCGTGATATTTGGAGGTAAAGATCGCCATATGAGAACCATGACCAGGCATCTTGCACTGCGTCATACCTACCGCGATAAGCACCTACAGCGCGCGACAACTTGAAGTTGTAAATAAGTTAGGGCCTCGGCGCGCTTTCGAGCACTCGCACAGGTATAGTTTGAAGTGGTCTCGGATCGCAATTTCGATTTGCTTAAAAATCCTCTCCGATATCAGTAAATCTACAAGCTCTGTAAAAATGGTAAAACGAAACTGTAATAATGTTGTGTGGAAGGCTGTCGAAATAAACAAAAAGATTCTAAGTTATCTTTTTTTACGTTATCGAAAGATTCTGGAAGGTAAGATTATATTTAATTTATTTTACACTTAGCTTGTTTACAGAACAAATAAGTAGGTAGGTAATACGAAAGTAAAGGTAGGCAGGTATTTACTTATTTATATTTCGCCGTGCAATCGTGAGCCTGTGACTGTTGTGATGTAGAAGAAAGGCAGGCACCTAACCTACCTGCGTAACTTACTATTTATAGTGAGTTCGTAAGAATTATAATCGCCAGTAGGTACTTATCATGATGTAGGCAATAGGTCGTATACTACGTAATAATATGTGGTTGACGTTTTATTTTCGTTATATTTTCAACTCGTCATGTCTTAAGTGTGAGAGTGCTTGTTTGTTAGATAGGTAAAAATAGGTAAGTAACTAACTTACAGAACTACATTTTACTTAGGTGTGCAATCATCACAGAATAGTTACTTGTCCTGGCTTTAATAAGTCCTCGGGCGGACTTCTTGAGATAATTTGAAATGTGACGTTGCACTGTTTTGTTTCATGTGCCAACACTCATGCACACTCACGGACACTTATCGGTTAATAATCCACCATTATTTCACAAAATATTCGACATTAACACAAATTTTAACTAAGCCTAAATCTATATGTAAAAAAAAAATTAAAAACAATAACGTTTCTCTAATAAGTATTACCTATCAGTACAATTAATTTAATCGACGTACTTTAGGTAAATAGGATATGTACCTGCTGTTTAGATTTTTTTTTCTACCGTAGGTAGTTACTTCATGATTCTGCATTCTGGAAACATTGTTGCTATTATATAACATATTTTTCTGTGCATTGTATGTTGTATTTTTTATAGATAGATGCATTAATAATCGCTCGACAGAGTGTTTAGCGAACTAATGGATCGCGCCCTTGGCTTACAGGTATTGGTTTGTATGCTTTTATGTGCCCTGTTAAGTATGTCATGTCATGTTTTTTGATTTACGTCAAAGATCACTTGTGTTATAGCTATTGTATGGTCGACCATGAAATTGCTTTTGAAAAAAACTTCCATTACAATAAAATATCGCTAAGTCTCATTGTCAATAATGACAACGTATCTGTCGCTTGGTCTTGTAAAAGTTGTAAACAAAAATAGAACTTGTTGTTTTAATATATGCAAACAAAATGCACTTCTAAGGTGGTAAAGCAATTTCATTGTCGACTATACACGTGAAGCTGTTGATTATAGACATATTTGCGCATCAGCCTACCACAATCTGTCAAATTATCTCAATAGACTTTGAACTATAAGTACTTATCTTTATACTTATAGTGACTTGTCCTGACTCACTCATCATCGCCGAGCCTACCGCTGAAGCTAATTATATAAAATTTGGACGGTAGGTTAATTGAGTGACGTAACCAGCCACTAACAAAGGATTTTACGGAAATCACACCCTAAGGGGGTCAAATAGGGAGTGAAAGTTTGTATGTTCTCAGTCCTCAGTTTTGAAGTAATACATGAAAATTGGTAATTGGGTCCTTGAAAAGAATTAAAAAATGACATGTCTCAGGAATTTTGTTTTTTTTTCTTTAAAGGAGAAAAAAAGGAAAAAGGTTTTTATGGGGAAATCGTTATTTTTAAAGTAATAACTATCAAAATGAATATTTTAAGCGATCATTAGATTTTTCAACAAAAATAAAGCATGACGTGTTTTAGCATTTTTCGAAAAACCTCCCCTGGAAAGGTGAAATAAGGGTGGAAAATTGTATGGAAATCTGTAATTTCTTATGGTATTTGGCCTGGTAAGAAATTATAAAGTGTTTCAAGCTTTTTGAAAAATGATCCCTTATGTAGGGGATGACAATTTGTACAGGAGGTTTCAAAACGGACCAAGATAACTTATACAGAGTGATCTTGATTTCGTTGTTTTGTGTTTGACAATTTTACTAATTCTAGCTCGCATGGATGGGCTTTAATGGTAAAAAATAAATATCTTAATGTCGAAATGACGTCACACTCGTGTAGCCCACGTGAGCAAAGCCGCGAACAAAAGCTAGTATGGCATATGGTTGAACATTTTATTGAAGAAATTTGACAGTTTTGTTTACTATCCGTATTCATTCGATCACGTTTACGAAAACGAAAATTAGTATGGCATTGGAGCAGCGCCACCTGGCGGCATACGGGAAGAGTTAAAACTTTGCCATACAAATTGTCGTTTTCGTTATCTAACATGGCGAATGAAACTCGCACTTGGCACTCTGTACAATCTAAACATGGTAAAGGGTAAATAAAGGGTAAGAATCATTTTTAAAAGCATTAAACTTCAAAGTTTATGATAATATCAGTTTAAACTAATAAGACAACATTATTTGGCTTATGGCACTGTGGTTACATTGGGCGTCCAAGTATTTAATGAAATTTTCTAGGAAAACAACATCAAGATAAATCACAAAAACACAAATGTTGAAAAAATTTCCACGAGCAGGATTTGAACCTGCACCCTTCTGACATACCGGGTCAGGTGCTCTCCCAATTGAGCTAACGTGGTTTTAACCAGCCCGTCGAAACTATTCAACACTATTTACTTTTTACTCAAAAATCCTGGTTCAAATTCTGCTCGTGGAAATTTTTTCAACATTTGTGTAATTTGTTTCGCAACAAAATTTGCGTTAAAAAATTATATAAACAAAACAAAAACATTTTATCATAATAAATTGTTAAAATCAAAACAAAACGAATCTTTATTGTTAGCTAAGTGTATAAAAGGTGTTACATTTTATTAAGGAACTTACAACTTTGTCGCCCTTTTCGGACATGGCAATTTAGTATATAGTCTATTGCATTGTGTTTGTGTGCATTTTCGCTTGCACGCATTGTATCTCCTGCATGTGCATACTTTTTGCGGGCGGGAGGGCGGTGCATGCGTACTGCATCCAAGCTGTATAAACGAGTGAGTTAGCGGAATTAACACTACTTACATATTATTTAAATTAATTTTTTTTAGTCTATTCATTCTAGATCTCAATTTTAGGAAAAAAAATGCAAAATGTATGTTTTTAAAAAAAAAAATATCTTGGAGAGTTTGCTGATTACCTCAAACGCCATTTTCAGCTTCACCGGGCTTGTTTGGGGGCGGCGAGAAACTTAAAGGGTTCCTCAAGCCGTGTGAAACGAATCACCTTCGGATATTTTGGCGTGTCTTTCTGCGCCTTTTTGAGTTGCCGATAAACAAAGTAGGGTTAAAAACAGAATAACATCAGTGATCGCCTGATGTGCGAGCATCTCCAAACCTTGTCCCTCAGTCGGCTTACGACATGCATGGAAAGCTAGGCACCTGATACGATCTTTTCACGTCCCAGACTAGCATGGGACTATCTATCTATGTGACAGATATTATCTGTTATTAGCGGAGATTGGGCAAGAAAATAAGTTATTTGTTATAATATCAGACTTTGGCGTTGAAAGGGTTAAAATCATTGACTTAATGAAACGTTTAAAAGTGTAAAATTAAATAGTATTGCAATAGCCGCCAAAACACTATAGAAGTGTCCCACGGTAAAATGTTGTGTTTCCAGTGAATGTTCAGTACTGAAATGCCCACTTGCAACTGGGGTGAGTACGAAGTTTTTTTATGCTTGCTTGTTTTTATAAGGATGATGTGGTAATAATCTGGTCTAACGCCTTTATAGCAAGACCGCTTAACTGAGTCCTCGCCTGTGGTAGGTACGCGGGGCGGGGGGTACGTAGGGCCTCTGCCACGAACACGAGCGACTTGCGATGGGGCGAACGGATTTCTAGTTCATTGCGTTTTTTCTATCACTACTGACTACAACTGCCGTAGTATAACGCGCAATAGACTAGAAATCCATACGCCGCGTCGCAAAACACTCGTACTCGTGGCAGAGGCCCTACGTACCGCCTGCCCCGCGTACCTACCGCAGGCAAGGACTCAGTTAAGCGGTCTACCTATAGTCTAGTTTGTTTATTTGAGTAGTGACTGATTCTACTTCTATCTAGGGTAGCACCATACTTATTCGAGAGAAACCAGCGATCGTCATTTTATTCTTTTATTCATGAACAGTCATAATGACGTAATAACGACCGAGATGAACGAATGATTTGTCAAGTCATTCATTTAACCCGTAAGTTGTTACTTGATACTTTGATTTCGTTTGTGAAATTGAATAAAGGGTCGTAACTTTAACTTGCTAATTAAAGTTAAGTGACAAAGTCCCCACTGCTGGGGCACGAACCTTTCCTATGGAAGGATAGGGAGAACAGGCCATAAACCACCACGCGGGCCCAGTGCGGATTAGTGGTTGTTATTTTTATTTATTTTATTTACTTATTTATTATCGGACTCAAAACATAATTACTTTTATAATATATATAGGGTACTACTTAAGCCTCTTGGGTTTGTGTGTAGTACCTAACAATAGTATGCTTCCACGTTATCAGAAATAAAGTAACCAAATACATTCATATTATAATTCTAAGAATCGACAATGTTCTGACAGTACGATCACATTTCCGAACACAACATAGATTATTATTTTAAAGCTGACAAAAAATTACTTTACCGACTGCTAATGCAACCGGGACCAACGGCTTAACGTGCCTACCGAAGCACGGAGTAGCTCGAAATGATAAATTTTTGGTCACCCATCCGATGACCGGCCTTTGCGAAAGTTGCTTAACCTCAGCACTCGCAGACCGGGCGCGTTAACCACTGCGCCATCGATTTTTAATGATTAGAGGATATATATGTCGATCACTAGAGCCACTAACCTATATTATTTTATACATACGTTTTATACCGGTTATTAACTTATCCAACAAATAGCTAGTTTACCACAGTCACGATGATTTATAAAAAAAAAAATTCTAAGTTCGTCGTCGATTGTTGCCTAAGTACGACACAGTGGCGTCCCACTTAGCCAGCCATACTTTAAAATAACGTATCCTACGTTATTTTCCATCCCCATACTTTTTTCTTTTTCATAAAAATAAAGTATGGAAAATACTTTATTTCCGACTAATGCGCGTGCGTTTGAACGGAATATTCCTGTTGACTTAATTTCTGAACTACTGAATGATACTCAGACTCAGGTGATCACTTCACCTGGTGAAACGCAACGCTTAAGAACGCAAATATGGCGTTATAGTTAAAAGTGGCCGTAACGTCTTATTTAACTAAACCATAACATGTCAGGTGTTCATTAGGTGACGTAAAAATGCTAAATAACTTCATTCAGATAGTTTGTTGAGCATAATTTGATTTTCTATCTCTAATTACTAGATATGTTTTTTTTTCATTGGTGGCGCTAGTGTGCGGCGTAAACGCCCTTAAGTAAATAAGTTTGGAAAATAATTTTTTTTTTTCAAATAATTTTTTTATGTTAGTGATAGATTAATAATAATAATTTCCTGAAAAATAGTTGACAACCCTAGTCCCACTGTACATCGAACCTTGGACCTCCAAGTCTAGACCGTTGGTTTAACCACAAGACTACACAGGAGAGTCAATTTTTTTTCTAATACTACTATAGCGCTATTTTTGTAATCATGTCACAATAATCTTAACATTTGTATACTACATGTACCTCTGACGTTCTAGTACCTCTATTTTTGTTTCCAGGTGCAATAGATAAAAACCATTCTATATACACGGACGAACAAATCGAGCAAGTACTGGATCATGCCCTCAACCATACAGATACCAACAGGTAGGTACTTAAGATACGTCTGAGTCTGACACAAATTTTTTTATGTACACACGGCGGCAGATCAACCTACCCAAAACTGTCAAATTTCTACAATCAATTTTGAACTTTATTGTTTGGTTATAAGGATCAATATTAATTGGAGAAATTTGACAGATTTGGGTAGGTTGATCTGCTGCCGACTGTACTTCTCCCGGAATCCTCAACTACTGAGGCACTGGCTATCTTATCTCTAGCTGCCGGAACAACAATGCTACAAACAATGATGTTATGACGACATATTTAGATAAGATGGTGGTAAAATGTTTTTATTTTGTTTATATAATTTTTAGCACAAATTTTGTTGCGAACAAATTACAACACCATTCTGACATACCGGGTCAGGTGCTCTCCCAATTGAGCTATCGTGATTCTAACCAACCCGCCGAAATTATTCGACACGATTTACTTTTTTCCTAACCTAGGTGTCAAAGGCATACCTAGAATGTTTTTATTAATCTGATGTTTGTTTTTTTACAGAGATGGATATATCGACTACTTGGAGTATAGAATAAGTGATTTTAAAGCAAAGTTAGCGCAAAAGAAAGGAGTTGACACAATCAAAACTAAGTACTAATTAGAAAGATAAACTTGTATCTTTACATAACAATAGCTACTTATCTTTTTTAGAAAAAATATTTTTCGTTTGTTTTAGTACTTATTAGACACAGTTTTTTAATAATAATAATAATAATATAATAAAACATTTAATTCAGACCACTTAGTCCATAAATAGTAACATAGGTACTTACTAAAAAAAAAAAACAACAAATACCAAAGAGCAAACTAATTTAAAAATTTGAAAGTCCCACCCGTATGCACTCGGTTCCAATGCCTAAGGATGGGACAGTCAAATTTCTTTGCTATTACCGCCAGGATGCCATTAGAACTCCCCCTTACCCTGCATTTTATTGACGCTATTCGCTTCCTTATGATGCTTCCTTTGTCATTGAACAAATTTAAACGGGGATTAACGCAAAGTAATTAGTAAAAGGTATCATACCTTCTTTATACCCGACGTTTCGACCGAGTTAAAGTACGCAAGTCCTCTCCACAGATCGCCACTTTTATTCAAGAGTAGTAGTGCGTGAAGCGATTGAAATAAAGAAGCACCCTAATAATTTCAATCGGGAAGACGGGTAAAGTCTTCAGCGTGGAATCCAGTATTTGCAAAAAGACATCCTCGTTTTTCTTCGCAGTCGGTAAACAACCAGAATAAGGCTTGTATATGTAACAGGGACACCGTTAGTGTTGCGTGTGGCGGTAGTTGGCAAAATAATGTGACGGTGGTCACTCTGGTTTGTATAGACTTAAATCAGTTACCTGTTTTTTTATGATAAAAGGAGAAAAATTCAATCACTTGTGCTAATATAATAGTGCTAATAATTATAAATCACTCTACTAATTATTGATAAATTGCCGCAAGCCGCATAGTTTTGATTGGTAGAATATCTAACTACAACTTAGACAGAGTTAAAACAATCCCACAAGCGATTTGAACCCACAGATATCTCCGTGATCCTACCAGTTAGGCTGTCATGGCTGCATTCTACTTGCTAGTTCAGTCAAGTTTTTCCAAATACATTATTTAAGTAAACATAGTTGTGTGCAATAAAAACCACTGTTACAAATTCACGTATTTTATTTATAATTCTAGCTATTATATAAAAGGTGAGAAGAATTCATTTTAACTTATACCTAATTATAGCAATTTGTATTTTACACTGCAATAAATAGGAAGTAATGCGGTAGCGGCTAGAAACTTAAAGGGTTCCTCAAGCCGTGCCTCAAGCGATTGAAACATCGTCAGAGTGTGTCTAGAGGGAACAGCATCACGCAATCGTGTCCCATTTCCCTACTAGATTCTCCGAGGGGTTCGGAGCGGCGGGCTTATTGTGACACCCTGCTTTTTTGAAGTGAAAACTTCTTTAGCGGCGTTGTACACTTTTTTTGTAATGGGTAAAAAATGTTAAATTCGCGTCAGGACACGTGGCCTGATCGAAAATTCGTAAGACGGATGACAGCCGGCGCGGCGTAGGGGAGGAAGTATCCCCCTCTCTTTCAATGTATGCCTGCTGTTTCGTTTAGGCGGCGCAGGGCGCTTGCGCGAATGTTCGAGTGCTTTTTAATGTAATATAAATTGTCAAGTTTGTGTACGATAGCGCAATAAATAAATATTGTATTCTACCACATAAATGATAGTACTTTTATACTGATAATTGAAGCAATTCGTGCAAAATTATTCCGTAACCATTCCAAAATATCAAAAATGCACAACGTTAATATTCAAGTTTTCACTTCTGCAAGCACTCCCGGAGTGCAACCCGTCGTTTTTTTTTTGAGAGAGACTGCTGATTGCCTCAGACGGCATTTTCAGCTTCACCGGGGTTTTTGGGGGCGGCGAGGTACGTAAAGGGCACCTCAAGCCGTGTTGAAACGAATCACCTTCGGAGGATTTCTAGAGGGTACGGCAGCGCACACTTAAAAGTGCGCGGTCCCGTGCCCTCCCATAGTCTCCGAAGGGATCGGATCGGATCAGGGACACCCTGTTACACACGACTTTAAAGTTTATACTGACTACCCCCATCAACCTTACGGTTCTAAAGTTAGGTGTCAGACATTCTTGCGCAAGCACAAGGGACCATCTACGTCAGGTCATAACGCCACCAGTTCAGAACGCGCCGGTATATACGCATTTTGAAGTCGGTTTAAAGAAATTTATTTCTCATAAAAACTTTACAGTTCGCTTAAAATGAGATACAAACTTAAAAAATATAATATAAAAAATATCTAAGTACTACGATGGTTATTTATAACAATATTTATATTTATTAAAAAAACAAAAGTACATTTAAATTATTGGAAAAAAAAATTAAAACATAACAATGCACAACGCGTTACATTAAATTTAATTAAATGATCCGCTCCATTGTTGCTCCAATAAAGCTATATTATTTGCGTAGCTTGTTTTTGAATACTTGTTTATAAGAACAGTTTTTAACATCATTCGGCAATTTATTGAACAGCTGTGCTCCCCCAAATAATATAGTTTTCTTACCATAACCTGTTCGGATCATGGGTAGCTTAATTTTAATTTTGTTTCTCAAATTGTGTGAATTTATTCTTAAATCAATTTTAGTGCTGGACTGAATGGAGCCGGTAAAGTATGATATATTTAAAGTTGTTTTAGGTTAAAATATTTTGTTTTCTTATATAATTGTTTTGTAGGGGTTAGATAATGATAATGAAATAGCACCTTGATAATTTTATTTTGAGTTCTTTGTAAAGCATTGAGTTTAGTTTTTGAGGCTGAGCCCCATATCTCCACTTCAAGGTGTGATTTCACTAGGGAATTGTATATAATTTTGCGTATTTTATATGGAATGCAATGCGCAGACTACTAAAGATCAGTTAAGAAGTAGGCAAGCTACATATTTATAATATGTTTATATTTTTTTTTTATCATATATGATGTTTTCGAGGTGTTAATAGTAAGTAGATTACATTTTAGCCACTCAATGAGCTCTGTTTGAGCTTCATTTATTAGGTTATGGATTGAGTTACCAAAATAAAAAAGGCATGTATCGGCAGCTTATAAAATCAGGTGTCCAGTAAGTCCTATTTTATTAATGTTATTTACATAAATAAAAAACAGCAATGGGCCAATTATTGACCCTTGTGGAATTCCGTACGTTATCCGATGAGTAAAACTAGTGGATTTATCTATTGTAACAACTTGTTGTCTATTTAAAAAAATGATAAGAATAGTAGTGCTGTATATGTGATTCCTATGTTGTTTAATTTCTGTAATAGCTTAGCTACTTACAGTATCGAAAGCTTTTTTTAGGTCGATAAAAAGCCCTAAAGCTATATTTCTTTGATCTATGTTAGATTTTATTTTAGTGATTAAATCTGTACCAGCTATAAGTGTACTTGATTTAGAACAAAAGTCGTACAGCTGGTCAATCAAGTACTTTTTTTCAGAAAGATAGAAATTTAATCTGTCATAATAACCCGTTCAAATATTTTAGATACGATAGGCAAAACTGATACAGGTCTATAATTATTTGGATCAGTTTTAGTCCCGGATTTATATATAGGGCTGACCTTAGCGAGCTTTAGTGTATCGGGGAAAACACCATTCAATAGACATGCATAGGGCATTTAGGCAGTTAGTTAGACTCTCAATAATTATATTTTTTAGGCATTTTATGGCTTTAGTAATAATACCATCCAGACCAGAAGCAGTATTGTTATTTAAACTGTCAATAATTTTAGATATTTCATCAATGCTACAAGGAGTAAATTTATATAAAGTGATGTCATGTGTATAATTTGGATCGTACATAAAGATGTTATGGGTATTAGTGTGGTATGATATGAGTATTTTGTTTGCTAATTCTGCACCAACAGATGAGAAAAATGTATTAAATAACTCACATATTTGATTTCCATCCTTAACGACTTCCTTATTCGATATTAATTCATTAAAGTTCCCACATTTTCTTTGGGGTCTTTAGAATTACAGTTAAATAATTTATAGTCATAATTTTCCTTTTGTGATAGGATCATGGAGTTTATCTTTATCTCTCGTGTCCTCGAAATTCTGATGTAGATGTTCATCATTTGGATATACTTTCGTTTGTTCCCACAGACTATTACGTAAGTCAATTAAGTCCAATATATTTTTATTTATCCAGTCCTTTTTATATGGTTTAAAACTTTAATCTTGTCTATCTTATTCTTGCTTTTTTGTTCCAAAATAAATAACTCCAAGTGTTCGTATTCGTGACAATTTACAATTGATCGCTACAAAAACCATAAAGTTATTATACCAAGTCTCGACACTACGTAGTGCTTGAGAAACACACTCTAACCATAAATAACTTTGTTGTATAGTATGACCAAAACACATATTCGTATTACGGAACGTAGAACGGTACGGTAGCGCCACGAGCGAGCGATTGACGAACTAAAAATGCATGACGGTGCTATAGATTAAACCGACCGATTGTAACAAACGCAACAGTCGCGTTACCATTGCGCGATTAGCAACTGGTTGCCATTTTATTTAGAAAGCCTGCGGATCGGGTTAGCTACCGAGTGCGCGGTAGATGGCGCCAGCGGTGAACGCGCCCGGCGTGCGATTACTAAGGTTAGGGCCTTTTTCCTGTCATGCGGATAGCCGCCCGCGTGCGGATCTGGGGCCCGATCGCTTTGACTTCGTGTGTGGTTTATGACGTCATCTTGTCGTTTCGTGCCGCCTATGAAAGCAATATCGAAAGTTATAGCCTTTAGCTTTTGATATTGCTTTCATAGGCGGTGTGAGGTGGCAAGATGACGTCATAAACTATACGCGTAGTCAAAGCGATCGGTTAGGCGGTCGGGGGGCTGCTCCGCATGCGGGCTGTCGGCATCCTATCATTTCATACATGCTTTTCCTATCACGCGGGCAAAACGCGTGCGGGACGCGGATTGGCTTCGGGCGCGCGCCCCGCACGCGCGCCACCCGCTTGCGGGGCGCGTTCTTCTACTACCAAGGTAGTTTTTACTGTCGTGCGGGTTACACGTATGGTCATTGTACGCATCTTCTGTACACAAGTATAATCACTGACGACACGCATGACACTGCAGCGGCTAACGTAATCTTTGTTCTGCGTGTGGCCCGGAGCGTATTATAACCCGCATGCGGACGAGATCCGCACGCGGGTGAAAATACGCATGACAGGAAAAAGGCCTTCAATCAACTTCTGTCATCGGATGGGAGACCAAAAGTTATATACATCGTGTAACAGAAAGGTGTGGTACAAATGAAAAGATCCAAGGTGTATCCGATCTAGATCTTGTATGCAGAGTTACTGAGATATAATTATCAACTTTAGTTTGTCATGCAATTGTAAAGTGAATAATAGGTCCTTACCTATGAAATTGCCGTTTTGTATGAAGATTTTTAATAAAATTTTATTTTTCATACTTACGTTTTTTTTATTTTTCTTAGCATCTATTTATGTTAACACTATAAAAATTGTAGAGTAGTGTGCTTGTTTCACTAGCTAAATATAGCAGACATTAAAAAGAAAAAAAATCAAGTCCCTTCAAAGTTACAATGAAACAAAAGGACGATTCCGCGAACATAAAAAGTAGTAAATTAAAAAAAAAATTAGGCGATAAAGACACAAAATGAATAATCATTGTTATTACTGAAGCCTAAGTAACATAGTCCTTATTAAATGTGTATAATAATATTAACAACCGGTATTGACTTTTAGAAGTAATACACCATTAATAAGTGAGAAAAAACGGCAATTTCATAGGTAAGGACCAATTACTTATATTAGTGAGGTCATGCGCGTCAGGCGCGCATAAGCAATCAGCAGTGATCATAAATGTAAGTACACAGAGGTTACTAAACCACTAGGGCTGTCACTTGTTTATTTTGATGTGACGTCACAATAGAAATATTTAATTAAAAATTGTATAGCAAATTAAAGTTAATAATTATGCCTTAGTAACTCTGCATACAAGATCTAGATGGGATACACTTTGGATCTTTTCATTTTGACTACACCTTTCTGTTACACGGTGTATATCATCTCTCGCTCCTCGTGCTTCGAAAGGCACGTAAAGCCGTTGGTCCCGGCTGCATTAGCAGTCGTTAACAATCACTGCACCGCACTGGGCCCGCGTGGTGGTTTATGGACCGTTCTACCTACCCATCCATAGGCAAGGCTCGTGCCCCAGTAGTGGGGACATGAAATAAGCTGGTGATGATTGGGAATCTAGTAGTATTACTGATCGAAGACTGCAGGACATAGGCATCTCCAAGTGCTCGCCAATTAGGGTTGCCAACTATTTTTCAGGAAATTAAAGTAAATCTATCACTAACTAGTATAAAATTAAGGGTTTGAAGAAAAAATAAAGTATTTTCCAAATTTATTTATTTTAATATATCTTTTTAAACTATCATGGTCACTTACATTAGAATAAATATTATTAACGGGATTATTACCATGTTAATATCGGATACTCAAACACGACAATAAACATGGTAATAATCCCGTTAATAATATTTATTTATTTAAATGTTTAAATAATATTTATATTTATTTATTTCTTAGTATGTACAAGATTTTATATTCAAAGCAGATGTTCGAAGTGACGTCCTTGTTGTGCGATACAATGACGAGCTCTATTTACAGTTTCTACATGAACTTTCCTTAACATTTGCAGAGTAATTATTATCATATCATACGTAATCATAAAATATGATTACGGTAAAATGAGTACTAGACCACTTAAAATAAGGAAACTAAAACCTTTCTACTAATCTCATACTAAATGTATTTTTTTTTTATTTATTTAAAAAACAAAGTCTTGTAAGCTTACAGAACAATCCAAAGCGCTTACAAGCTATAGGTACACATGCCAAAAGATAATTAAGTTGTTCAAAACATTATTACAAATTTAAATAGATATTTAAATAGGTAACTATGTCAAGATAGACTGTCAGATTCAAAATGTGAATGTCAGTGAATTAGATTAAAGTTATATAAATACACTTAAAATTATACTCAAAATTAAGGTACACACATGTCAAATTAATTAAATCTATAATATAAATTAATAAAAAACTAAACTAGGAATATCACAGTAAATTGTCGGATTAGTATTTATAATAATAATAATATAATTAAAAATATTAAATATTAAAATATAACTCTCTGTACTCTTGGCACTATTTAGATAGTAGTAGTATTATTAGTAATATTTTATTGTTTTATAGCGCGTTCAGAAATTAGCCTTGCGTTTCGTTTCAATCCCCTGAGGAGTATCATTCAGTAGTTACTGTTCAGAAATTAAGTCAACAGGAATATTTCGTTCAAACGCACGCATTAGTCGGAAATAAAGTATTTTTCCACATTTTATTTTTATTAAAAAGAATAAAGTATGATACGTTATTTTAGAGTATGGTTGGCAACCCTAACGTCAATGAGCACAATCCGCGGCTACTCAGCATATTTATTGAAATAACATTGTCTCCGGAAAGCGCAGTGTGTGTAGGCCTCCAACAAGATGGACCGACGATCTGGTGAAGGTCACGGGTAGCTGCTGGATGCGAGCAGCACAAAACCGGTCGTTGTGGAGATCCTTGGGGGAGGCCTTTGTCCAGCAGTGGACGTCTTTTGGCTAAGATGATGATGATGATGATGAACATTGTTTCTTTCAGCTTCTGATGGAACTAAGTACAGTCATAACATGTCTTATGCCGACAAAGACTTGTCAGAGATAGTAGAAGGTGCTTTGAAGCAGGCTGACCACAACAACGATGGATTCATAGACTATGTAGAATTCCGATCTGTCACTGTGTAAAGATTACCATTATATAAAGAGTAAGCTCCGAATAGTTCCAGAAAATTACCAAATAAATTATGATAACTTTTGACACTGCTAATTGTTATTATTATTTTGTTTAATTGTTTGTATTGTTATTTAATTGACAAATTACATTTAATTGTATTATTATAGCTTAATTTTTATTTACTGATTTGATACAATTTTAGAGACATTATTTGATTAAAACCTTATAGTTATCATCTTGTGAATAATTAATAAAACGAAAAGCGCAACGATAAAGAACGCCCGCCGCCGCCCGCCGGCGCGCTGCCGGCCGTCTGAAAATCAGCGTCATAGCCTAGCTGTGACATTTGCTGAGACGGATATGATTTTTGCTGCCATAACAATGCTCAAATAATTATTTAATGGCCAATATCAGAGTGAACGAGAGTGCGGCAACTTCACACAAGCGCTCCGAAACGCACGCACACAAGCTCGTAGTTCACCTACATTAGCACACGGAAAAAGCATGGGAAAGGAGAACCCGATGACGCGGCTGTCATCACAAACGCGGATCGGGCAGCGTATGTTGCTGTAGTAACGGAGAATAACAAGTATGTCACTGAGCGCTGCCGATCTTATTTAAACCTTGTTTCTTTATTGGAAATAGAAAAATTTATACAAAACTAGCCAAAACTATTTTTGATAATATGTCCGACTTTAAATATGTACCTCCATGTAAATGCTTTCCAATAATATATTTAAAAAAATTATACATTCGCATGCGGATATATTACGTTATTAAATTTAATAACGCAGCTTTCAAAACTGGCCGAGCGAGGCGTAAATATTTTGCTGTGTCCAATTTGTAAATTAATATTTGATTACGATTGTACTTTATAATGATATAAGTATTTTATAGTGTACACCTAAATTGTGTGTTTCATTTATAATATATAAGACACCCAAATTCACACAATAATAAATTAACTATGTTAGGCTCACTCAACCCTAGCCGGTAGCTACAGCTCGTACGTCAATTCAAGATCACGGCACTGTTGCCGCACTCTCGTTCACTCTGCCAATATGTTGTATATTTTTTATTATTTTCTTTCCTTCTTTTTTTTCTAGTCATTCCGTGTTTTTATCTCTTTTACGCTAATTTGAAATGACGTTTATATGACAAGAACACGGAATAACTATTCGGAGCTAATTCTTTGTATATTTGTAAGGCACATAGGATTTCAACGGCCATTTTACGGTATCTCATACAAACGCGCAGATCTAAAAGAGATGTTGACGACAACTATAATTAATTCCAGAACCTTAAACGTATAAATGAAATCACGTAACAGTTCTTTATATTAACCTATTTTATATTTGACCTAAGCAGGAATTTCTGTAACCTAAAAAATTATAAACACTCAAGCACATGGGTAAATATAGTCAAGCGTCCAGTTACACTACCTGTCAATGCAAGCATACGTCACGCGGCGCAAGTGTCAGATTTCGCGCCCAAAATTATTTTTTATTAATTTATCTCTTCCGATAAATTTTTGTCAAAAAATAATTATATGAACTTGATCAAAACTAAAAATATTAAAGCGTAGCCTATTAGATACATAATATAATTATTTTAAAGTATATGCTTCAAACCCAGATGTAAATACTCTAAATAAATTGAGAATTGAGTGTCTCCTGACGTTTGAGAGGATAATAAACACTAAATTGACGGAACACAATAGTGACGTCGTAAAATGTTTATCTACTGACATAAGTACCTACTTACTCAACTACCCATTCTTTCGAACCATTATGCTAAGTTTCTTATCAATCAATCAATCAATCAATCAAATATTTATTTACATTAACCTTTTTACCGCCAACAACTTCTATAGAAGTTCGAAATTTTCGTGCCGTCCACGCCAGCACTTCTATAGAAGTTCTTCTTTAAACTTACTTTTAATTTATTAAAATACATTTATACGTTGGCGTACAGCGGGACATCGCGTGCTGGATAGTTGGGCTGTGAAAAGGTTGAATATGGTACAAAAATGTTCTTAAAATAATGTTAACCAGCATATTCTATCGTACACGATGTGCAAATATTCAAAATTGCATTAGAGGTAATTCAATCTATTACATTACTTAAATTACTAACAAATTATAATAAAATCATAGTCAACGATAATACAATTAAAATATAGCATGTCAAATATTGTCATTTATATAGTCGTTAATTGTATAGTACATTTTGTTCATTAAAAATTTTAATAATTTTGGTTTAAATTTAAACAACGTCAGTATTTTTATAACACCAGGCAATTTATTGAAAATTCCAATTGACATGCAATGAACGTTCCTTAATTGAATTGAATCTTTGGTCAGGTATACATAGATTTTCTCTTTTTCTGCCTTTATATTCAGATCTATTCTTAGTTTGAATTAGAAAGCTATATTTTTGAACAAAGAGAGCAGCTTAACAGTAATACAGCTAATTAATGGAATCAGGCGTTATTTTGCGGAAATCCATAGTACAAAAAAATGTAATTTAAATAATATGTAGTGTTAATTCCGCTAACTCACTCGTTTATACAGCTTGGATGCAGTACGCATGCACCGCCCTCCCGCCCGCAAAAAGTATGCACATGCAGGAGATACAATGCGTGCAAGCGAAAATGCACACCAACACCGATACCCGACACGTGTTTCGCCCCTCCACGGGGCATCCTCAGGAGCTGTTGACTGGTCTAGAGCTGCGCACCGACTGATACATACAGTCGGTGCGCATTTTCGCTTGCACGCATTGTATCTCCTGCATGTGCATACTTTTTGCGGGCGGGAGGGCGGTGCATGCGTACTGCATCCAAGCTGTATAAACGAGTGAGTTAAGCGGAATTAACACTACATATTATTTCAATTACATTTTTTTTAGTAATACAGCTGTTAAAAGAACACATTAATTGTTCATAATAATATGATTTAAAACGATTTTATTTACTTATTTATTTCAGGTAGGTACACTTACAGAATACATGTTAATTCCTCATTGTTTAAATTGTTAGATTTTAATACTGCTATGTATACCAATTATTCGTGCACACGCAACATTAATAATAATTATTGACACTTCAATTATTAACAAATCAAAAGATTTGTTAATAATTGAAGAAAGAAGAGTAGAAAGAAGAAAAAAGAAAATAATATGTAAAAAAATACAAATATAAAATCAATTATATAAACGTTTTTTAATATGTCGACATCTCTGCATCTAAGCTCTGCATAGATAGTTTGATTAAAACCGGCATAATGATTTGAAAGAATTATTAAAGCTTTGAAGTTTGTATGGGAGAACCGAATTAAAAAATGGCTGCTACGAAAGAAAAATTAAAATGGCTGGCATAATTTATATCATTTATTAGATTTTTTTTAAATAAGTAGATTTGTTGATTGTTTTACCGATTTTGCAGTTTTATAAAATTTTTTTTTTTTATGAATTTTTGGAATGTTTTGTTTACCTTTTTTTGTAATAGGTACTAACTTAATTTTGTAAGTGCAGTATTAAATAAAAACTTTTTGTATTGACCAATTTTTTTTGTTTCATTTCGAATTTGATAGAACATGGAATGTAGATTCAAATAGGATAATGTTTATTGCAGTCGACAATACAATACATTGATATCAACAACAGTAATATTAAGTCCTTACCTATGAAATTGACGTTTTGTATGAAGATTTTTTATAAAATTATATTTTTCATACTAACGTTTTTCTAATTTTCTTAGCATCTGTCTATGTTACCACTATAAAAATTGTAGCGTAGTGTGTTTGTTTCACTAGCTAAATATAGCAGACATTAAAAAGAAAAAAAAATCAAGACCCTTCAAAGCTACAATGAAACAAAAGGTCAATTCTGCAAACAAAAAAAAGAAGTCAATTTAAAAAAAAAATTGGGCGATAAAGACAAAATGAATAATCATACTGAAGCCTGAGTAACATAGACCTAATTAAAGGTGTATAATAATATTAACAACCGGTATCGACTTTTCGAAGTTTTACACCTATTAATAAGTGAGAAAAAAACGTCAATTTCATAGGTGAGGAACCAATACATACCAGCTAGGCAGCTGGATGAAAGTAGTCGCGGATTGTGCTCAGTGGCGCGCGCGCGGATAGGTCTATGGCCAGCAGTGGACTTGTATAGGCTGATGATGATGATGATGATGATGATGGCACCAGTTTTCGACACTTTAAGTTAAGTTTTCGACACAAGTATTTTGTCGCCTAAAAATCACATACTTAGATTTTCATTGAAATTTTACTAGATGACAGCAGGAAGAAAGTGGTCTAAATTTAATTGTTGTTAAACCGCCTCTATGGTCTAGTAGGTTAAGGCCACCGGTTTAGACCCAGAGGTCCCGGGTTCGATTCCCAGCGGGGGTACATGTTTGTGTACTCGGTTTGGTTGGTGGTAGGGCTTGTTAGTCCGCCTGGCTAGCTACACCAATCTTATCTAAATATGTTGCCATAACATCAATGTTTGTAGCATTGTTGTGTTCCGGCAGCTAGAGATAAGATAGCTGTGCCTCACTAGTTGAGGATTCTGGGTGAAGTGCGCTTCCATCATTGGCCTTATCATCACTTAACATCAGGTGAGATCAAGGCACTGTGCTTACTCGTAATATACAGGGTCTAACCAAATCAATAAGCGAACGTTTAAGGGCGGTATCTATACAACATTCTGAATACAATGACAAAAAATGGGCTCCAGTTTTATAGTGATATTTCAAAGTTATGTTTTCTAACAAACTATATCAATTAAAATAATGCACATCATGAAACATGCTGTATCTTTACTAACACGCACGCAAGCGTCAATAAAAAGATAGTGTACAGATACACTACACGCACACAATAGAAAAACCATTGTATGACATTCATACACACACGGCTATCTTTGTGTGCGTGTAGTACAGCTTGGAAAGGGTGTATTTTTTGGTGAATTATGATAATGTTTTGTTGATTATCTCAGTAACGAGCCTGTAGTTTTGGACCAAATTTGGTGAGCATGCTCAGTGTGATGTATAGATGCTCCCCTTAAATTCGTTCGCTTATTGATATTGTTAGACCCTATACCTATATAAAAAAACACAAATCAGTTCCTCACCCATTTTTAAAGCAAGAAATCGATCTCTCTTTCCTGTCGAAAACGTACAGTAGTAAAGCAAAGCCTAGTCTACCTTATCAACATAGTGTTGCCGCATAATTGATCGAACATCGATTATAATCGATTATTAGATGGGCCCAAAAATCACCCATACAATCGATTGGACTATCGATAGTATCGATATTCTCGATACTATCGATGTCAATTATACAGCAATACTATCGATTAATCGATAGCCGATTATTTTGCAACACTATATCAACAAGGTCTCAATGTGTCGGTAACCAGTGGCGGTAACATTAACAAAACGATAGCGAAGTTCGAAAAGAATAAAATGTATGGGATTGACATAAGATTGACCACGTGATTTAGCGCGGCTATGTTAATCCCATACATTTTATTCTTATAGAATAGAATAGAATAGAATAGAATAGAATAGAATAGAATAGGTAATTATTTGACTAACACTGTACACTCAGCATTCATAAACAAAAGATTAAAAAAAGGAAATAAAATGTTAAAAATAAAAAAATCTAAGTAAAACAGTAGGTACATACGCCTGCACATCGACATATCCAAAACAAAATTTCTTTAATCGATATTGATCTTTATACCCAAATGCTAAGGTTCAAAATTTATTAAAGAAATTTGACATTTTGTGGTAGGTTGATCTGCTGCCGTCTGTACATACTTATCGAACTTCGCTATCGTTATCTTAATGTTACTTTGGCTAAGCCTACTGATTTTGACACAACAAGTATCGGATAAATGTCAGCACCTCAGTGCTGACATTTTTCCGAAACTATCTCAATAGCGAAGCAAAGAAGGTAGGATATTAGTGAAGTCGTTGTTACAATTTACAGCATATTTTGCTGCAAACTGTTTTATGAGCTTGTGGCTGCCCGTCTGTTAGAGTTGAGTTTTAAGCATTTAGATAGAAATCAGCGTTGAAGATAAAAATAAATGAAATAGAAAAGTAATAAGATAAGATATTTTATTACTTATTTTTAAGAATATTTTAATCGAACCTGGGTCTTCGATTCGGTTGGGTCGAGCAGGCATTTAATTTTTTCACTGTATTTTAGAAATATTTAATTCAGCTTCAGTGCAGCAATTATTAGCACTTAAAAATAAAAAGTTAAATATCTTAAATATTTTACGGGTAAGTACAGTGCCTTGATCTCACCTGATGTTAAGTGATGATAAGGCCAATGATGGAAGCGCACTTCACCCGGGAACCTCAACTACTGAGGCACTGGCTATCTTATCTCTAGCTGCCGGAACACAACAATGCTACAAACATTGATGTTATGGCGACATATTTAGATAAGATGGCGGCAGCTAGCCAGGCGGACAAACAATTCCTACCACCAACCAAACCGAGTACACAAACATGTACCCCCCACTGGGAATCGAACCCGGGACCTCTGGGTCTAAGCCGGTTGTCTTGACTATTAGACTGCCGAGGCAGGTAGTCTGCATGCAAAAATCAGTTGCTGACATCACTATGGTTGGAAAGGAAAAATGAGTCAATTACCGTGGCGGTAGCTAAAGTAACATTAAGAAAACGATAGCGAAGTTCAAAAAGTTATTATAAGTTTATTATTATTATTTCTCTATTTATTTTTTTACATATTAATTTACATTTTTAAATATTTTCTAAAAAACAAAACAAACATTTAAAAATATAAAAAATAGGGGTCCACCGGCATCGGAACCAGGGTCCAAACTACCGGTGATTAGGGCTCCAGAGACAGGAACCTCCTCACAATGCGTGCCGTATCGAGGAGAACTGCCTTCTGAATCAGGCCCTTGATCCAGCCGCCTAACGAGAGCCTCATGAGATGTTGATCGAGGCTCTTGGCCATCAGGCCGTTGGCCGTAACAACAATCGGCACGATGACAGCCGAGTCCACATTCCACATGTCGACAACCTCATGTGCTAAGTCGAGATATTTGATTTGTTTCTCTTTCTCAGCTTTCACGAGGTTCTCGTCATGGGGAATGGTGATATCGACAATAATCGTTTTATTAATAATAATTATTATTATTATTAATAAAATGTATGGGATTGACATAAGCCGCGCTACGTCACGTGGTCAATCTTATGTCAATCCCATACATTTTATTATTTTCGAACTTCGCTATCGTTTTCTTAATGTTACTTTGGCTAAGTCCCTGTGGAACATCGGTGCCATTACCGTAGCTTAAATACTGTCCCACTGCAGGGCAAAGGCCTCCAGTATTGAAATCAAGTCATCACTAATGATGGGTAATGGCTTAATCACCACGTTTGCCAAATGCGGGTTGGTGATCGATCACAAACCCGCGGGCTTTTTACCGAATAGAAGCAACCAGAGGCCCGACCGCCTAACCGATCGCTTTGACTTCATGTGTGGTTTATGATGTCATCATCAGTAAATATTTATTAATATAGTTTAAAAGTTACACACGAAATGGTTGAAATGTATATTTTACAATATAAAATAGAATATAGAATTTACAATGACGTATATTTTTTTACAAATCTTAGGCCGCATTTCCACCTGCAAGAAAACTTCCTCGAGAAATGTCAGACGGTCTATCCGACAGCAGCTTGCAAGTGTATAGACAGTACTTGCTACCAAGTATACACTTGCAAGCTGCTGTCGGACAGACTATCGGACATTTCTCGCGGAAGTTTTCGTGCAGGTGGAAATGTGGCCTTAAAGAGTAAATACTCATTAGAAGACATTTGCCATAACAAAATGATGACACAATATGTCACTTAAAGTAATAATATGTCTTGTTCTTAAATCGATTTTAAATTTGCGCGCGCTTCCGATTCCGTATATTTTTTTACAAATCATAAAGAGAATGCATTAAATTTATACACATTAGAAGACATGTCACACTGTTATCCTATCCTGCCGCGCAAGTTTCGAGAATATAGATCGTAATGTTAGCACCTCAAATATCACAATCGCAATCACAGTAAGTTGTACTTACTGCGTTCATAAATTGTGCGGCAGTATCACACTGTTACGATCACATTTCTACGAAATCACTCCCACAAATTGTTGTATTGTATAGAAGGCGAGCCGATCTCACTGTTACGGATTGTGATCCGTAACAGTGAGATCGGCTTTCAACAGTGTGCTGTTACACCACTACTTCCTTCCCTTTTCTACGAATCACTCCCACTAATTGTATATGTAGAAGGCGAGCGGAAAGATGTTACACATCAAAAATAATCTTTTTTTTATTTACAGACACGGAAGGTTATAAAAAACTCAGTGCCGAAGAAACGATATATCAAGATCAATTCCTTGCGAACATCGTCGAGAGCGCTATGGGCCAGGCTGACAAGAACAACGACGGCTACATAGACTATACAGAATACAGAATACTTAATGTCAGAAATTAAAAATGGCTGACATTCGGCGGGAAAAGTGATAAGTGCTTACGTATGCTAATCCGTAACAAGTCTGTGGTACAAATAGTGTAGGGTGGCGGCAGTGTCGACAAGGACTAGCAATCGACACTTTTTTGCTTTAATCATTAAAAATCGGGGTTAGTAACATATTTTTTACTTTAGTAACAATTATTATTATTACAGACTACCTGCTTTCTAGTTGTCATCCAGTAAAATTTCAATAGAATAGAATAGAACAAATCTTTATTTTCTCATATATTATACTTTTTTTTTTTTAAGTTTTTGGCTTCGTGCGATTAGCACATTTAGCCAGTGTCAAAGTAATTTTTCTTACAAGTAATATATAAATAAACAATATTTTCTTCTTCCTCCAGTAATGATGATGAATGATAATAGAAATGAGAAGTGAGAAATGCTATGTAACCCCCCAATCCGTCGAGTATCTCAGTAAAGATGTGGGGCCTATGTAACAACCTACATGAAAGTGCAATAAATATTTATGATTTATGATAAGTTCTCACGATTCTTGAGAGAATTTGAAAAGTGACGTTGCACTGTTTTGTTTCATTTGCTATCACTCATGCATACTCACGAACACTTAACGGTCAACAATCCACCATTATTTCTCATTAATATGCGACATAACACAAATTTTAGAAAATAAAAAAGTCTCGCCCAAACTCTTATACAGCCTTTATTTGATTATGCTGATGCCTGTTACTTGGACGCTACTGAGTAGCTTCTTGATAAACTCGAACGCCTACAAAACTTATGTATTCGTTTCATTTTCAGTCTACGAAATTATGACCATGTTTCTAGATTCCGCTAGAAACTCAAGTGGCTCCCAATTCGCCTACGCAGGAATACTAGGCTTTTATGTCTCCTCTTCAATGTCCTTCATAATCCCTCCTATCCATCCTATCTGCAAGAACGTTTTTCCTTTTCTCATCCTCGTGGTACTCTCTGCAGGTCCCACCTCCTACACCAATTGAAAACTCCTCCCCATAAAACTGATTTTTTCTCCTACTCCTTCTCCGTGCATGCTGTCAGGTTGTGGAACGCGCTGCCGCCTAATATAAAAGACTCTCCTAACATCAGCCTTTTTAAAAAGCGTTTGAAGGAACACTACCTGTCCGGTTGATTCTGTCGTCTTATGTTTATTGAATTCTTTTTTTTTTTTACCTTTTATTTTTGTTTTGTATATTAAATTTCCTTTGTTTATACAATTATATTATAAATATAAATAATAATAATAATAATAATTATATTATATATTATAAATATTTATGTAAGTTTATTTTAAATTTGTAGGAGGTACACATTATGTCTACATCTATTTATAATGTTTACTACATTTACTTTACCTTTATTTTTGTTACCTTAAATCGTATTTGTTTTTTTGTATTATGTAAGTTGTTTCGTTGAATAATGTATTTAAATAATATATTTTAGTTCACATTGCATGCCGTGGCAGCCTATAAGTAAGATGATGCTTTCAAGTCCATTTTTTTAAGAAAACAATTTTGCTTGTATTTGTGTTAATTTTGTTGGTTGTAATAACAACAACAACAACAACTCAATTTCCGATTGAGCTGAAATGTATACATGTTCAGTTTGGATGACAATGCATGGTTAATTGTGTGCCGTCATTCTAAATCCAAGATGGCGGCACATCCAAGATGGCGGACTAATTATTTTTAATGCATTCCTACATTATGGGTATCAAAAGAAAGGACTTGCTGAGAATAACTCGAAAAATAAAGTGACGTCACTCTAAATCCAATATGGCGGACTTCTAAAGCTTGGAAATCAATTTTGAAGCAGATATCTTTAACCAATTGAACGTTCAGTTTGGAAGACAATTAATGCATGGTTAACAGTGATAGATAAATAAAAAGTAAAGACACCTTTAAAAAAAAACAAGGTTTTTTATTTAAATGACCTAAAAAGAAAAAAACTTTTACTTTTAAACTTTTTCTATTAAGTTATAACGTCATCATTACACAAATAGATATGATATAATAGCTTGTCGCGAGATTTACTTGTGTAGCTAAACAAGTAGTAAATTAAATAACTTGATGTGATTGATTTTAACTACTATATCCGAGTCCTTACCTATGAAATTGACGTTTTGTATGAAGATTTTTTATAAAATTTTATTTTTCATACTAACGTTTTTTTTAATTTTCTTAGCATCTACTTACGTTAACACTATAAAAACTGTAGAGTAGTGTGTTTGTTTCACTAGCTAAATATAGCAGACATCAAAAAGAAAAAAATTCAAGTCCCTTCAAAGCTACAATGAAACAAAAAGACAATTCCGGGAACATATAAGGTAGTCAATTTGAAAAAAAATTACTGAAGCCTAAGTAACATAGTCCTAATTAAAGGTGTATAATAATATTAACAACCGGTATTGACTTTTAGAACTTTAATAAGTGAGAAAAAAACGTCAATTTCATAGGTAAGGACTTAATATTAAAACTTTATTATAAGTAAATACGAGTACTTAAATCTCGCAACAAGCTTTTATATTGTGTTATGATGAATGACTCTAAGTTGGTAAAAGTTTAAAAGTACCTAAAAGTATTAATTTTTCTTTTTAGCGCATTTAAATAAAAGCTTGTTTTTTTAAAAAGGTTTTTTAATTTAATACACATTTTCCTATACCTACAGGGTGTCCCAAAAATGGCACGCCAGGCTGACACTGGAGGTAGCTTAGCTATAAACCTATCAGATAAAAATAACATGACTCTAGTAAAAGTCTCTTAGTTTTGGAGAAAATGCCACTTTTTTCTTTTCTCAAAACTCCACTTTTAGTTCTTTTTTATTTTTTTAATTTTTTTTTTTTGATTTTTTTTTGTTTTTTTTTTATCTGATAGGTTTATAGCTAGGCTATCTCCAGTGTCAGCCTGGCGTGCCATTTTTGGGACACCCTGTATACTGAGACGGAGAAAAATTAAAAGAAAAAAGCATTTTCAAAACAACCTTTTATTTCTTGCTAATAAAAAAAGAACTAACAAGCTAAACATAATTTAAAACTGACAATAATAAAAAAATACCATTATATAGGTACCTACATTGCAACTGTTACCGATAATACCTAATTACATATTTTTACTAGCGACCCGCCCCGGCTTCGCACGGGTGCAATGCTGATACACGCAACCACCGCTATGTCCCTGCATTTTAAATCTGTAATATCATCGAAAATATTCATTTAAATTACATGCTGTAAAGGGCCATAAATTCAAATTCAAATTATTTATTTTGCATTAAATGTGGTACTACATGGATGGTATAAGACAGTAACAGGATCACACATTTAGCCAAAGTATTGGCATACAAAAAATACAATACAATAATACACAAATTACATTTAAAAAATAATAAAAACAATAATATAATGTTATGCTAAGTATTTGATTTATAATTAAAATATTCGGTAATTGTATAAAATGAATTCTGTAACAACCATTTACGTAATGTCAACTTAAATTTATTAAAGGGAAGGGCTTTTATAGACTCTGGTATATTGTTATAAATGTTAATGCACATTCCGTAACAATTTTTCCCAAAACGGGCCGTTTTCGGTCTGGTGTCCAAAACCAGTTTGTGAGCGTTTCTGGTATTAGTCCTGTAAAAATCCTTTGCTTCAGTGAAAACATGGTAATTTAGTTTTACGAATTTTCCTACCTCTAAAATATAGATGGATGTATTGATCTATATTAAATGCACAAAGTATTTAAGGGACAAATGCAAAAAAATTGTACATTTCTGAATGCGTGAACGTCCTATTAGAAAAAACGTTCAATACATAACTTCTTTTCATATATTTTTTTAAAAAAACGTTTACAAAATTAAGACAAAATTACATTATAACACATACATATATTATATATACATATATTATACATATATTATACATATATATACATATATTATAAACGTAGTATTGATTAAGTTTATGAAGATAAAAACAAATCGAGATCCTCCGGGACAGGATCCTCGGGGAAAGAGATCCTCAGGGAATAACCCAATCTTGCAAGTTAAATTAAATTCCACTTCCCGGTTACCGATTGAGCTGAAATTTTGCATGCATGTGTAAATCGGATGACAATGCAAAATCAGTATGACATGGAGCTGATCTGATGATGAAACCGAAAGGTGGCCATAGGAACTTGGTTATTAAACGACACAACCCCATCGAGTTTGAATTCGTTTGATCCGTCTTGACGAGAACTTTGGTGCTAGATGGTAACCAGGGTCTGATGATAGAGCTAGAAGATGGCCTCAGGAACTCGGTTATTAAACGACACAACCCCATCGAGTTTGGGCTCGTATGATTCGTCTTGACGAGTACTTTGGTGCTAGATGGTAACCAGAGTCTGATGGTGGAGCTGGAAGATGGCCATAGGAACTCGGGAATTAAACATAAATATTTTTAACATTGGTAATGATATTCAGAAACGAGTACAACATGGTACATTTAATATGCCATGTGATTGTTTCCCAATTAATTACTTGAAAAGAATTTTTTTCAGATTCAGAATTTACCATTCTATCAAAAGGCATAACAAATTATTAAAAACCAAAAGTTATAAAAAAAAATATTTAGAGTAAGCAAAAGCTCATAAAAGTTTGTTTATTTTATTTTATTGTCTTTTGCCAACCCTACTAAAATAGGTAAGAATTTCGTATGCTCCTTAGAAGCTTTGTCTCTGTTCTGTTTCTCTACTTTGTGGTTAAGCGGTCTAGCTATAGTAGGTACGAGTTTCATTCGGTATTCGTTCACGTTAACGGAAACGTGACTTTGTATGGCAAAATGTTAACTCTTCTCGTATGTCGCCAGGTGCCGCTGCTTCAATGCCATACTAATTTTCGTTTTCGTAAACGTGGTCGAATGAATACGGATAGTAAACAAACTCACAGTAGGCACCCTCGTCCCCTCTTCGAGAATTCGGATAAAATCCAGAGAGCGGAATATCCCGAAGGCGCCTCTATAGACCTCAGCTCTGGTTGAACGGGCCGTGGTGGGCTGAAGTAATTGGTATGTGCCCATTTCCGCACCACCTATTGAGGTAGGGCACTCGGTGCGTTTTTTTTATAGTGGTATCCCCCATAGGCCTAATCCACTCCTGTACGTGTTAAACGAAAGACGAACTTATAAGGATTACAAAACGTAAAGTAAATTCTCTTTAACATGTCGGTTACAAGTTTTTCCTATAGGGTCGAGTTTTTCAACCTCATTACAAAACGTTTATTTTGAGGATCAAAAACCCGGTTAACCCTTTACAAATTTCTAGTCTCTTTTTTATTTTTATAATTATTGCTATTTTCTTATAAATTTACAATTTACAATATATATACATGTATACATAATATATATATTTAGGCATCCGTCGCATCGCATCTGAAACATAAACGCCGCTTTCAGAGACTTAATGATGTAATATAGACATTAAAAACTTAACTGTAGCACCTTTTCTGTTTTTTCATTATAAAAAAGGCTTATTTCTCTTTTACAGAGGAACTAACTGTCTTATATTCTAACTTGTAGTTTTCACGCGACCACGACGTGAATTTCGTATTTTTCCGTACAAAATCCAAATTTCAAATTGAAAAAATTACGTATATCTTTATTTATAGTGTAGATATGATATAGAATAGACTAATATGCATTATATGACTGAAAAGGCAAATAATTGAGACTGATAAAATCTTGTTCAATGAATTGCTATTAAGCGTATTAAAATTACTTGAGCTAATTAAATCAGCCGTAAAAGCTTTAAGTCACTGTTTTTAAATTACTTTTTATAACATTATTTATTTATTATTTTGGATTATATTCTTAAAAATGTATAGTATCAAAAATATAGGTATCTTTCTTATTTTTTGGTCTCTATCACAAAATATCAGTCTTCTTTTAGAACAATGACTATAAGCACTTTTTTGAAATGAAAATCTTTGGTAGGTACGTCTTTGTTAATATTATTCGATGTCTCTGAGTACGGCAGTGAAATATGTGTTAGTAAAATTGACTTCTCCTTTACTTTCTAAGGTAAATGCCCCTCCTTCGCCCTTTCTAAGGGCCTCGCCTTTACCCTGGAAAGGGTGAAGGAAAGGCATTTGCCTTAGTAAGAAAAGGATATATTATATGTACAATCTGTCCCGGAAAGTTGTAATCTAACTTTAAGAGCGTGATCTATGGATAATTTTATCGATAAAAATACCTCAAATCAGGGGTCTGACCCGCCTCTCGCCAGATTACAAGAATTTAAGTTTCTCTTTTTATTATTGACCTCTTTCTTAAAAAAAAGCGACAACATGGGCACCTTGACACTGATAAGCAAATATTTGATATCGTTCGATAGCTAACAAGATTACCTATTAGTAGAAGTAGCAAACATACACGGGCCCTATACATTTTGAGTAAGTAAGGATTGATTTAAGTAAAAAAACGTGTCATTTTGTCACGTCTTTTTCAGTTATTTTAAAATATCATAAAAACAAGGACATTAAAGTATGTTTTATTTGCACCGTATTACTAGTATTTGAGCTATTCTACAAAACGAAGGTAAATTTATTACTCTACGTCTATTAGTTCCGATGCTATTGTTGAACAAAAAGGGTCCCTTTTTTAATCTGTTATTTTACACAGATCGATGATAAAAAAGAAAACAAATAATAAAATCAATGTATTATACATTAGCTCAAATACTAGTAATACGATGCAAATAAAACATAGTTTAATGGCCTTGTTTTTATGATATTTATAATAACTGAAAAAGACGTGAAAAAATTACATGTTTTTTTACCTAAATCAATCCTTACTCACTCAAAATGTGGGGCCGTGTATGTTTGCTACTTTTACTAATAGTAATCTTGTTAGCTATCGAACGATATCAAATATTTGCTTCAGTGTCAAGGTGCCTATGTCATCGCTTTTTTTTAAGGTATTTTTAACGATAAAATTATCCATAGATCACGCTCTTAAAGTTAGATTACTACTTCCCGGGACAGGTATATTCGTTGGTCCTTTGCAGTATCCTAGTTTCCAGGAGGCTCGAGGTAAAAAGTACGACGTGAACCGGCCGCGCGCGTCGGTACATCGGATGGAACTGACGACAGACCCTAGATCGGACCTAGACAGAGCTAAAAGGGTGTGCAACAGTCGATCAATACGGTTTACAGGAATACCAACTTTGCATCGGCACATTATTGGGGTGTTCTTGATTATTTGATAAACAAACCCTACTAACAATTAAACTGAGTAAACGAACAGGGCGTACACCTCGCTGGGAATCGATCCCGGGACGGTTACTTAACCACTATACCTTTCTTTGTTTTTTGTGAAACGGTTCAATTTCGTCTGCTGGGCGACCATTCGTATTGGATATGGCCGTTGATGTAGCGTTTATGTAGTGTGTAAGTGTAAGTTTTTGTGTATACGTATATGTAATATGTATAAGTGTGATTGATTGCTCCCTCCCACACTAAGGTGTTCGCGGAAGACCAGCGTCAGGTTTTCCTATAAACTAGGAGGCCTGACATCATGCTGAGCGGGCACCTGTTAGTGACACTTATTTTTTTGAATGTTTGATGTAATGATGTGTGTTGTGTCACTAATAAATGTTTTCTATTCTATTCTGTTCTATTCTAAAGCGTATATTTAACAAGCAGATGCTTTTAGTCGACGATTACAAGACGAACGCTTCGGAAAAGCTATAAGGTGATAAAAAATATTAAATGACATCATTTTTTTGGGCCTTTTCAGAAAGTGCCGGCCAACAAAAAAAAAATGGTACGTATTATTAGAACTAGCCATTTGGAGTAATCAATATTATATATACACTGGCCTGCAAAACTAAGTACTACACTTTTAATATTTATTTATTTTCTAAACTATAGAAGTTAGAGATTTTTAAATAAAAAACGTTTTGCAGAAACTTTTATCAGCTTTCTTTGAAACTAAAGTAAATTATACATTAGTAACATTTTTCCTTTTTGTTTCGAAAGTATATCTTGTGTACTTAAAAAGTTCAAATCAAATCAAATCAAATCAAATATATTTATTGCGAAGTATAGGTGGAAGTTGGTTTTACACATAGTACTTATAAATAGTTCAGCCATATTCTGTCTTACTGACATGCAACATTCAGTATAAAAAGGAAATAATAAAATAATAAAGAATAATTGCAATAAAATAATATAAAAAAAAAAAAAGTATATTAAACGAAATGTCAATTTTAAACGAAATGTCAATTTAAAAAAAAATACAAAATAATAATAATAAAATAATAACCACAAAATACATCAAAATACACAATGTCACAACTCTATTGTCATAATTTATCCTTCAGATACAAGTCAACGGTATAGTACGCCTTTTCTACTAGTAGTTTCTTGAGTCTCGCTTTAAAAATGCCAATGTTCGAAACTTCTTTTAAACTTTCTGGCAGATGATTATATAGTCGTGGTGCCATACCGAATATACTTTTATTAAACAGAGCAGTTTTATTGGGGGGAAAACAGATATTATTTTTATGCCTTAAACTTCTAAAATTGTGAAACATGCCTATATTTGATTTTGAGTTATTGCAATTTTAAAAGTGTGATACTTAATTTTGCAGGCCAGTGTATATAAAGCTGAAAAGTTTGTTTGTTTGAACGCGCTAATCTCAGGAACTACTAGTTCGAATTGAAAAAATATTTTTGTGTTGGATAGTCCATTTATCGAGGAAGGCTTTAGGCTATATAACATCACGCTACGACTAATAGGAGCGAAGTATCAGTGAAAAATATTACAAAAACGGGAACAAGAGCTTAAAAAATTAAAAATGCTGCCGAAAGTCACTATTCCACGCGGACGAAGTTGCGAGCACAGCTAGTAGTTAATATAGCAAAAAAGTTGTAGGATTGCTCTGAGCCAAGTTATACAAGTTCTAAGATTCATCATTTTCTTATAATTATTGATTCCTGAAAGTGCTGGTAAACATAAATAATGATAGATATTGTTAGAACTAATGATCCGAAGCAATTGTCATTGTGAAGCGTCAGGCGGCCGCTTTGAAGTTGATAAAAAAAAAATTAAAAAAATAATTAAATGTATGAAAGTGATGAATCATCGAACTTGTATAACTTGGCTCAGCAATCTTACAACTTTTGTGCCATAGTAACTATTACTCTACGTACTTTCAGAAAAGGCCCAAAAATGTATGGAGCCCGAATGATCTCCTTTGGAACTTTTTATTCCATTATTTGAACAACATACAATAGTTCCTTAGAAAATAAATCATACAATTAAAGATTGTAGGTAAGTCTATCTTTTTTTAAATATATATATCGGGGAAGCACAGTGCCTTGATCTCACCTGATGATGGAAGCGCACTTCACCCGGGATCCTCAACTAGTGAGGCACTGGATATCTTATCTCTAGTTGCCGGAACACAACAATGCTACAAACATTGATAATATGGCGACATATTTAGATAAGATAGTGGTAGCTAGCCAGGCGGACAAACAAGCCCTACCCACCAACCAAACCGAGTACACAAACATGTACCCCCCGCTGGGTATCGAACCCGGGACCTCTGGGTCTAAACCGGTGGTCTTAGCCACTAGGCCACAGTGGCGGTTAAAATCTCAATAAAATAGCTCAATCATTAAAACACTCACAAAAATTAAAAATTATATTTTATTTATCTAATATTACCGATCTTAAATTATTTTTAGAAAGGCGAGAATATTAAAATTTTTTGGGGGTTATACTTAGGAAGTTAAATGTGTTACTGTATCGTTAATTTGTTAGATTCGATGATTTGTGTTCTTATAAATTCTACTTAGTATTAAGTCCGCCAGTACACATTGGGCCAAGGTATTGGCCCAGCCTATGGGCCAAAATAATGAATTTCCAATGTCGCTGAATACACATTGGTGAACCAATCATTCTGAATTGGCTCTTTGATAAAGGTGGACGTGGAGTCTCTTGCAGCCGCCGCAATCTATATAAACAGTGCGTTTAATTATTACGTCAAAGTACACCAATAGTGGTGTACATGCTTTGGATTCCATATAATTGGTTCATTTCGATACATTTTTATAAATTGCAAAATCTCGTTGCTTGTCCACGACGACGCCATCGTTAATTCAGAGCCTCAGACACTCGCGCGCAACACAACTCGCTTTGCTGACGATTCACAACTTACTAAATACGACGCCAACGTGTGAACACTGTTTACGGAGCGCGCCAAGATCCTTTGATGTGTGGATGACAAACCGACAACATTCGGTTGGCTCGCCAATGTTGGCGCCAACCGAACGTCGCTACCAACATACCGCCAAGTAGATCTCCACACGTTGGCCCAATAAGCTGGCCCAATACCTTGGCCCAATGTGTACTGCGGGCATTAAAGTGTGAATGCAAGTTTTCTGCAAAAGGGTTTTGTATTGTATTGTAACAGTTGCAAGTGCGAGTTTACCCTGTGTGGTGCCGGGGATAAAGAATTGCACCACCCCATCTCTTCCTGTGGGTGTCGTAACGCCTAGCAAGCGTAGCAGCCACGGGGTGCATGAGAACAACTTCATCAGCCGCTCTGGAGTATATATTGAACTTAAGACCTCTAGATCTGGTCATTCAAGAGGAAGCCAAGGGCGCAGCCTTAAGACTAAGATCTAACGGGTTATGGAAACAAAGCATAACTACACACTCAAAGATTCTGCAGGCAAGCCTGAAAGAAATACCGTTTCTTGAAGCGCCCATGGACAGAATACCATGTCACCACGTCTTCGATAGAAGATACAATATCCAACTTACTGCGGAACCAGTTGATAGCTCTGGCATCAATGAAGTTAGGATATACACAGACGGGTCCAAAACCGCACACGGCACTGGAGCGGGTGTCTTCTCGAATGACTTAAATATAAAAATTTCAACAACTTTAGACAAGTTAAATACAATCTTTCAAGCAGAATGTATTGGTATCACCAAGGCGGCACAGGCGGTTGCAGCCAGAGCTGTCAGAGACCTAAATATAAAAATTGTCTCAGATAGTGCATCCGTACTTCAAGCTTTAAAAAACAACACCATAACCTCTGTCCTTGTACTGGAATGTCATAACACTCTCCAATCCATAGCAGAGGCAAACAAAGTAACTTTGCAATGGATCAAAGGACACAGCAACTCACAGGGTAATGACGCCGCTGACGAACTAGCCAAAAGAGGATCGATGGCAGCAGTTTATGGACCGGAACCACTGCTGCCCATACCTCAGGCCCAGATAAAAACGTGGCTGCGCAAATTAACCGAAGATGAACATCTAACAGAATGGAGAAACAGTGTAGGTAGCAGGCAAACCAAGAATGCAGTTCCGGTGGCATCAAAAAAGCTTGCCCGCAACCTCCTTAGATTAAACAGGGACAGGATCCGTAAAATCATCGGTATTATTACTGGTCATTGTCCCTTAAACAAGCACCTATTTACGATAGGTGTGACCGACAGCCCTCTATGCAGAGGATGCATGGAGGCGGAAGAAACGCCACAACACGTGCTCATGGAGTGCAGGAGTGTGGCAGACGAACGGGCACGGTTTCTCCAAACATCCAGAACGCTTGCGGAAGCCTGCAGCAGCCTGAAAAGGCTGCAAGCCTTCTGGGATAATCTGGGTTGGTTGGAGTAGGCAGAAGGTACAATACGTACAATGGCCAAATCGAATGGCTAAGTGCGGATACAGCCCAGTATAACTAACTAACTAAGTGGGTGTCGTAAAAGCCGACTAAGGGACCATTCCAGAGGATGGGCAGCAGCATCTCTCTGAGGTTACCCTCAACCTACTGCGATCGCCAACCCGCCTGCCAAGCGTGGCGATTACGGCAAAACCCCTCATATCCTTGGGGGAGGCCTTTGTCCAGCAGTGGACGTCTTTTGGCTGAGATGTTGATGATGAAGTGCGAGTTTTATAATGGCCATTCGATCACGATACCTAACGAAAATGTGATTTTCGAAGTAAGTATATACCTATGGCAAAATTATTAGCTACCTACTCTTCTATTTTGTCACAAAAGTGCCTTTTTTCTACAAGGAGAAATTACCATCGGCCGGCCCTGGGAAAGCTCGCTGGTACGAGTTTTATTTGCTGTCTGTATACGCGGTGCCGAGTTTCATTCGCCATTCGCAAAAACTGAAATATTATTAAAACAATGGCATCTTAATTAACCTCGTTTTATTTGTGACGCTGTTGCAATTCCGTACAAATCTTCATTATCATCAATTTGAACGAATGTCAATAAAACTCGCAGACACCCTATAGACCTAATAAAACTGTCCGTTACTCAAATACTATCAAATTTATAGTCGATGCATTGGTTGGCAATATTGAAAAGTAATGATTTATGGTCCCGTCCTTTTCGGCGCATCATAAGCGTACTGCTCTGTGCAACTGCGTTTGGGGGGGACGGGGGACGGGACGTCAACCTAACAATAATAAATCTACATACAGTGATCCGGAATCAAGCGAACTACGTATATAGTCATATTTGTGTGGGAAACGTATGTATTGCCCCATCGAGAAGCACTGAGACAGGCGTGTACTGACTGTTGATCGAGCAACAAGTGGGAATAGCACCGACAACCGAATATAGCACCTTTTTGCAATGACATAAAGTTGCTTTTCACTGTTAAGTTGTTTATGAAAATTTGTTCCCGGTTTGTACAGTCTTTGTAGCGTTTCGCTAAGGGGGTGGTTGTTCGGACTGTTTCGATTGATCACTGGTCCTGTAGCTAGATATGGTAAACGTTTATTGGATGGGCAATATATTTTGTAGTCTGTCTAGAAGCTATAGAATTATGCTTTCCTCTGTTCTTGGTCTGTTGCATAATAAAAGACCTATTATGACCTATGAATGGCCGATTTTTGCTCACTCATTAATACAAAATCAAAAATCAAATCAAAATTTATTTATTTCTCATCACAAGGTATAGGTATAAAAAATACGTAGGAATAAAGGTAAAAGTTATAGAAATAAAAATAAAAATGACACATACCAAGTAAATAGAACCCATAAGTATCCCTTGTGAGAGACTGGTGCTTGCGATAGGTTTGAAAAAAAAACCCGTAGGCCACAGGTCACCAGTCCCTGTTCCACGGACTTCGAGTTAACTATAACTATATGAGCTAACTTATTAATACAATAATAAATAAACAAAATAAATGAAATAAATGATGTGGCAAGCCCCTGAGTGAGAGATATTGTATATTGTGTAAAAGAGTGAGTGTGTAAGAGTGAATGAATGAATGCATGTGTTCGTGTGTTAATACTTAGTGCAGTGCACATATTATTATAATCCAATAAAACCTTAGAGAGAGAGGGGGTATGATTATAGAAGCAGTTACACCTTTGGTTTAATTAAGTCTTCGGTTTCCTCATAAGTTAATGTCAAGAGCCAGTTTGCGATTGTGCGTTTACAGTTAAGTTTATGAAGGGGATAGACAGTTAATAGATTATTTATTTTATTATATATGAAGGAGCCGAAGAAGCAAAGGAAATGATGAGAGTGGCTTGTGTGGAATAGTGGTGTAGGACAGACATTAGCCTTCCTTCGCTTGTCATCCATTAGTTTGGGTTCAGGTTCAGGTATCGTATAAACTAAAAATAAAATTGTATATTTATATTTATAAAGCGCAGTGTGGGCAGGCCTCCAACAAGGTGGACCGACGATCTGGTGAAGGTCGCGGGGAGCCGCTGGATGCGAGCAGCACAAAACCGGTCGTTGTGGAGATCCTTGGGGGAGGCCTTTGTCCAGCAGTGGACGCCTTTTGGCTGAGATGATGATGATGATGATGTGTGTACGCGGATAACTTTGTCGTTTATGAACCGACTTTGACGATTATTTTTTTGTTGGAAAGGGTCTGATGATAGCATCCCAGAGAAACCAAGGGGAACCTTCGAAAATCGGAGTGGCGACTAGTGCGTTGGTTAATGTTTTCATTAAGTATTTTAAATCACTACTAAGTATTTAATGAAGGGCTGGAGTCGATCTGATGATGGAGCCGAAAGACAGTCAAGGGAACTCCTCAACGATTTACAGCAATTATGTACCTGGTGTTTGGGTTTGATTAATTTGTATTGATGAGAACTTTACACCTAGATGGGTTGTGACTGTCATTAGGGGTCTGATGATGAAGACGAAAGACAATCAAGGGAACTCCTCAACGTTTTACAGTAGCTACCTTGTGTTTGGACTTAATTCATTTCTATTGATGAGAACTTTACCTTTAGGTTATAAGTGCCATTGCAGGTCTGATGATGGAGACCATAGACAGTCGAGGGAATTCCTCAACGA
Source organism: Eudonia lacustrata (assembly GCA_947562085.1). NCBI lineage: Eukaryota > Metazoa > Arthropoda > Insecta > Lepidoptera > Crambidae > Eudonia > Eudonia lacustrata. Next base: position 5,310,124 of record OX387333.1, on the reverse strand, counting down.
TTTACAGCAGTTACCTTTTGTTGGGTTTACTTCATACGGTTAAATATGCCAAAAATAATACCTAATTAAGATTGAAGTTTTACATAGGAATACCACTACCTACGTACTTATTAAGCCGTCGTTTCCTTATCCGAGAAGCATCCTTGTTAGGTCTACCTATCACTAAAAATCGTAAACAGCAAAAAACAATTAACAAAAAAAAACCGACTTCAGAAAACAGGAAACTAAAAACAGCTCTAAAAAGCAAGAAATAATATTGAAATCATATTATTAATTACCTAATACCTAACACGCATATCAGTTTTAAAGACGGTCTATTGTAGTCGGGTGGGGCTTTTACAATAAAAAAGTGGAAATAATGGAATAACCACCAACCACCCGACTTCAATAGACCTTCTTTATATATGATTTCAATATTATTTCTTGCTTTTTAGAGCTGTTTTTAGTTTCCTGTTTTCTGAAGTCGGTTTGGTTTTGTTAAAAAATATTTTTGTTAGCGGAATTGAAATTTTGTTTTATTGTAGCTTTGAAGGTATTAGGTAAGTACTTGTTTTTTTGACTGTACACTATCCTAAGGTAACAATAGTCTGTTATCAGAATAAAAAGTATGCAGTATCCTACCTAGTCCAGAACCTGGTATATCTATGCTATTATTATAAAGAGGAAAGCTTTGTGTTAGTGTATGTATGTAGGTATGTACTTAAGTTTGCAACGAATAAACTCAAAAACTACTGGACCGATTAAAAATATTCTTTCAATATTAGAATGCTACATTAGCGCTGAGTAACATTGGCTATATTAAAAAAAAATACACCCGTGCGAAGCCGGGGCGGGCCGCTTGTGTTGGTATATGTGCCAAATTTCATCCAAATCCGTTCAGTGTTCATTTTGTCTTCATTTATACAGCGTGTGACAGAAAGGTGTAGTCAAAATGAAAAGATCCAAAGTATCCGATCTAGAACTTGTGTGTGTTATTCATCATCATCATCATCATCATCTCAGCCAAAAGACGTCCACTGCTGGACAAAGGCCTCCCCAAGGAAATATAAAAAAATAATAAAAAAAAAATTTAAAAAAAAATTTAAAAAAAATAAAAAATTATTAAAACATAATTATTAACTTTAATTTGTCATGCAATGGTTATTGAAATATTAGTAAAGTGATGCGCATCAGGCGCTCATAGCAGTGATCGGAGTAGGTATAGCTATTTAGGTTCATTGACCGCAAACATTGATGTTAATATGGATATTACACGAGATTTCTCCGGGATTCGATTATTTGATTCTTGTATAAATATAAGAAATTGTTACATAAAAAAATATATGTGGTTTAATTAATCAAGTTTCTATCTTTTTATTCAACTATCCTTAAACCCGTCCTTATATTTATAGGAAGTGTATGCTTTCACATTCATTCGGGGAATATCCATATTATTCTATCATATGGCAAGTACATAAAATTGCTCTACCTACTCCGATCTATGCTCGTATGCAAGCAGCAGTGATCATAAATGTTAGTACACAGAAGTTACTAAACCTGAGTAACTAAGGGCTGTTTATTTTGATGTGACTTCACAATAGAAATATTAAATTAAAAATTGCACAACACATTAAAGTTAATAATCATTACGTAGTAACTCTGCATACAAGATCTACATCGTATACACTTTGGATCTTTTCATTTTGACCACACCTTTCTGTTACACGTTCTATATAGAAAACTAGCGGCCGCTCGCGGTTTCACCCGCGTGGTTCCCGTTCCCGTGGTAATATCGGGATTAAAAGTATCCTATATTTTAATCCAGGTCATAAACTATCTGTATGCTGAACTTCATCCAAATCCATCCATCCGTTGCAGCGTGAAGAAGCAACAAATATACACACAAACTTTCGTATTTATAATATTACTAGCGGCAGCTCGCGGTTTCACCCGCGTGGTTCCCGTTCCCGTGGTAATATCGGGATAAAAAGTATCCTATGTTTTAATCCAGGTCATAAACTATCTGTATGCCGAACTTCATCCAAATCCATCCATCCGTTGCAGCGTGAAGAAGCAACAAATATACACACAAACTTTCGTATTTATAATATTACTAGCGGCAGCTCGCGGTTTCACCCGCGTGGTTCCCGTTCCCGTGGTAATATCGGGATAAAAAGTATTCTATGTTTTAATCCAGGTCATAAACTATTTGTATGCCGAACTTCATCCAAATCCATCCATCCGTTGCAGCGTGAAGAAGCAACAAATATACACACAAACTTTCGTATTTATAATATTACTAGCGGCAGCTCGCGGTTTCACCCGCGTGGTTCCCGTTCCCGTGGTAATATCGGGATAAAAAGTATCCTATGTTTTAATCCAGGTCATAAACTATCTGTATGCCGAACTTCATCCAAATCCATCCATCCGTTGCAGCGTGAAGAAGCAACAAATATACACACAAACTTTCGTATTTATAATATTACTAGCGGCAGCTCGCGGTTTCACCTGCGTGGTCCCCGTTCCCGTGGTAATATCGGGATAAAAAGTATTCTATGTTTTAATCCAGGTCATAAACTATTTGTATGCCGAACTTCATCCAAATCCATCCATCCGTTGCAGCGTGAAGAAGCAACAAATATACACACAAACTTTCGTATTTATAATATTACTAGCGGCAGCTCGCGGTTTCACCCGCGTGGTTCCCGTTCCCGTGGTAATATCGGGATAAAAAGTATCCTATGTTTTAATCCAGGTCATAAACTATCTGTATGCCGAACTTCATCCAAATCCATCCATCCGTTGCAGCGTGAAGAAGCAACAAATATACACACAAACTTTCGTATTTATAATATTACTAGCGGCAGCTCGCGGTTTCACCCGCGTGGTTACCGTTCCCGTGGTAATATCGAGATAAAAAGTATCCTATGTTTTAATCCAGGTCGTAAACTATCTGTATGCCGAATTTCATCCAAATCCATTTATCCGTTGCAACGTGAAGAAGCAACAAATATACACACAAACTTTCGTATTTATAATATTACTAGCGGCAGCTCGCGGTTTCACCCGCGTGGTTCCCGTTCCCGTGGTAATATCGGGATAAAAAGTATCTTATGTTTTAATCCAGGTCATAAACTATCTGTATGCCGAACTTCATTCAAATCCATCCATCTGTTGCAGCGTGAAGAAGCAACAAATATACACACAAACTTTCGCATTAGTCTACAAATGACCCACTTTTTGGCTCAGGCATTCCCACATAAACAAAAACAAAAGCTCATAGGGAGATTGGACCTATTTTTTATCCCACTGAAAGTCTTAGTGTAAATTACAACACGCCGCTCAATAGAGCTGGCGTGAGGTACAGGACTCTCCTGGCCCATCCGTCTCCCTTACCCGGCGCAAAAGCGTCGAGAAGAGAGAGGGAGGGGAAACGGTTAAAACGCACAGGCCTACCTGCTAAAAACACTGGGGACCGCCGTCTTGTCCGACGCCAGGGGTCCAAGTTTCCTGTCCGTGAGATAATGATCTTTGGCACAGGGAGATTGGACCTAACCCGCACGCTAACCTACAGGTTTAGTCGATTTTAGTCACTGCTATCTTTGGACAACATCATCATCATCATCAGCTCATTTTATGTCCCCACTGCTGGGGCACGAGCCTTCCCTATAAATGGATAGGGAGAACGGGCCATAAACCACCACGCGGGCCCAGTGCGGATTGGTGTTTGTTAACGACTGCTAATGCAGCCGGGACCAACGGCTTTACGTGCCTTCCGAAGCACGGAGGAGCTCGAGATGATAAAGTTTTGGTCACCCATCCGATGACCGGCCTTTGCGAAAGTTACTTAACCTTAGCAATCGCAGACCGGGCGCGTTAAGCACTGCGCCATCGAGCTCCTCATCCTCCATCTTTGGACAACAACTGGGACCAAAGGCGTAACATGCCTTCCAAAGCACGGAGTAGCTCGAGCAACTTAAATTCGGTCACCCATCTGATTACTAAGTACTTCTCAAGCTTGCAAGATCAAGCTCCAGTATCGACCACATAAGTTGAAAAAAAGCCCCACTGAAAATCGAACCTGCCCCCCGACCGCCTAACCAATCGCTTTGACTACGCGTATAGTTTATGATGTCATCTTGCCACCTCGCACCGCCTGTGAAAGCAATATCAAAAGCTAAAGGCTACAGCTTTCGATATTGCTTTCATAGGCGGCACGAAACGTCAAGATGACGTCATAAACCACACACGAAGTCAAAGCGATCGGTTAGGCGGTCGGGCCCCTGGTACTTCTGAGTCTAATCTGAGGTGGTCAGCGGTCTAACCACTGAGTTACCGGTACTGCAGATAACGAGATTTATGGAACTCTAAAATACGAGCTTGTTTAATGTATAGTAGTTTGTTGTTTTTAAGTTTGTTGTGTTTAGAATAAATGTTCATTCTCTCAATAATTTAATATAATGTTCCATTGTTGTTAGATGTACGTGTTTAAAAAAAAATCAATTCAATTTATTTATTATTGACATTTAATTTTTTGCAATTATTTTTAAAGTCCAATTTATTTGGACTTAGGGTTTAATTTCAAAAACTACAAATCCAATTTAAAAAATTATTTCATATTGTTTTCTAAAGTTTACGCGAACGCTACACATTGAAATGAAACAACTTTTACGGATCTACTCGCGTTTATTTTACACATTACTTATTTAATGTTTATGAATTATTATTATTAATATTTTGATTATAATAATTATTATTATTTTGAATTATTTCACTTATATTTTGCAATTATTTAATGCAATTTCGCAGTGGACATCGGTTATAATTTATGTTGATACACAATATACTTCCAAATCTTAAAATTTGTAATTAAAGTCGGAAAATTTAAGCGCAACTTGGTTGCTTTATCGTTGTGCGCTGAACAGTTTACATTATAATGATACACGATATAATAGATATTGAATATGATAGATATTGAATTATTAAATTATTATTATTATCTCTCTATTTATTTTTTTACATATTAATTTACATTTTTAAATATTTTCTAAAAAACAAAACAAACATTTAAAAATATAAAAAATAGGGGTCCACCGGCATCGGGACCAGGGTCCAAACTACCGGTGATTAGGGCTCCAGAGACAGGAACCTCCTCACAATGCGTGCCGTATCGAGGAGAACTGCCTTCTGAATCAGGCCCTTGATCCAGCCGCCTAACGAGAGCCTCATGAGATGTTGATCGAGGCCCTTGGCCATCAGGCCGTTGGCCGTAACAACAATCGGCACGATGACAGCCGAGTCCACATTCCACATGTCGACAACCTCATGTGCTAAGTCGAGATATTTGATTTGTTCCTAAGTTCACCCTGTTTCTAAGTCAGTATTTGATAATCTTACGTCTGACCATTGTGGTTTAAAAGTGACCTATGATTTTGATATTAAGGATGAGCCAAAAATAGTAAAATGTAAACCAGTAACAAAGAAACGAATGGAGTGTTTCAAAAATAATGTAGTTTGTAAAATTGATGCGTTACCCTTTGTACATGATGACCCAGATGTACTATATAGTAATCTTTTTGATTTTATAAAAACAGAATACAACCAAGTTGTTACTACTAGAACAATTAAAAATTCCCAAAAACTTAAGTTCTGTGATTGGGCTACAGCAGGTATTTATATCAGTAGAAATAGACTGTATGAGTTATATAATTTGAGGCAATGCAACCATAGCCTTAGTTTTACAGAATATGTAAAAAAATATTCTAAAATGTTAAAGAAAGTGTGCATATTAGCAAAATCAAATTTCATTAAAGACAAAATTAAAAACTCTAACAATAAAATTAATACCACTTGGCATTATAAACCGTGAAACAGGTAAATTTAAACCACGGGACAATACTTTCACTCTGAAAGTTAATAACACCCTTGTGTCACTTGTGTCAACAATTCGGATTTAAATATTGCTAATATTTTTGATGACTATTTTTTAAATATACCAGTGGTAACAACTTCAAATTTAGATTCATCACCAGATGCTGCACAATCTTTACTCAAAAAACATGTACCAAAATCTAATCTGTCTTTTCAATTTGAATACATTGATTCTATGAATATTATAAAAACATTCAAATCACTTAAAATGAAAAACACTAGTGATTTGTAGGGCATAAGTATTAAGGTAATTAAGAATATTATATTTTCTATTGCGCCCTATCTTGCAGACATTTTTAATTACTGTATCAATAAGGGTATCTTTCCAGAACTTATAAAATTCAGTAAGGTTATACCTTTATTTAAATCAGGAAACAAAGAAGACCCTAGTAACTATAGGCCAATTTCAATATTACCAGTACTAAGTAAAATTTATGAAAAACTTATAATCGAACAATTAATGGCATACTTTAACTCAAACAAGCTTCTACATAAGAAACAATATGGTTTTACAAAGGGTCGTTCCACTACTGACGCAGGTGTTGCTTTAATAAAACATATATTCGATGCCTGGGAGAAGTCTCAGAACGCTCTTGGAGTTTTTTGCGACTTATCCAAGGCTTTCGATTGCGTTGAGCACAGGACTCTGGTGATGAAGTTACACTACTATGGTCTTAATGATTTTGCACTTAAATTGATAGAGCCGTATCTCAGTTCTAGGACACAAACTGTCGATATCAATGGAACTAAATCATCTAGATCTCTTGTCAAAATGGGAGTTCCGCAAGGGTCAATCCTCGGGCCCTTCCTATTTTTAATTTATATTAACGACTTGCCATTCTTTGTGGAGAACTTCTGTGAAATTGTTTTATTTGCAGATGATACTTCACTTATTTTTAATGTTACTAGGTGTAAGAATAATTATGATGATGTAAACAATGCTCTAGCAAAAGTACTCAGTTGGTTTACTGTTAATAATCTACAGCTTAATGCAAAAAAAACAAAATGTATTAAATTTACACTACCTAATGTTAAAACTGAACCAACTGATATTAGAATAAACGGTGATAAATTAGATTTGGTAGACTCAACAGTCTTCTTAGGTATAACACTTGACTCAAAACTTCAATGGAATCCTCATATATCGAAATTGTCCGGTAAACTCAGTTCTGCTGCTTATGCTATCAGAAAAATTAGACAATTAACAGACGTTGAAACTGCTAGAACAGTTTACTTTAGCTATTTTCATAGTGTCATGTCGTATGGTGTCTTACTGTGGGCTACAGCAGTTGATGTTGAATCTATATTTAATTTGCAGAAACGAGCAATAAGAACCATTTATAGACTAGGTTCCCGAACTACTTTAAGAAATATTTTTAAAGAAATTGGTGTTCTTACAGTTGCATCTCAGTTTATTTATAATTGCATAGTTTTTGTGCGTTGCAACATCAACTCTTTTACTAAACACGGTGATGTACACAATTTCAATACTAGAAATAAGAAAAAACTTGTAATGCCACTGTTCAGGTTGCAAAAGGTTGTTGGCTCTTTCTTGGGGCAAGGTATACACTACTATAATAAAATACCTAGTACTGTACAAGATTTACCTTTAGATAAGTTTAAAAAACATGTAAAATCTTCTTTACTTAAGAAAGGTTATTATACAGTCAAAGAATATTTAGATGACAAAACAGCTTGGTTATAATAAAAAAATAAAACTACTCTTTATTTTATTTTATTGGGATCAATAATTACTTTAAAAATATCTTAGTGCTGATATGATAGCCTTTATCAGCAATGTCCTACAGTTTACAAATAATATTTATGTTACGTTAAACTTTTCATTAGGTTTTTATTTAGAGTATCTTGAGTGTGTCATGCTCTCTTTAGTGTCTCTGCGGTGGTGGCGTGTGCGTCGGGTCGTTACATTCCCTAAGATATGGTTGAGTGAAGCGATGGCTGATTCATATGTCATACTCGTGAACGGGTGCCGCCTGTGGAGGCTGGTCTGCTCTTGCATACTATTATTTTTATTATTATTAACTATAGTTTAATTTTGTTTTTTTCTTAGACAATTTTTGACCTTTATTAGTGCAGTATGACATTGTGAAAATTTTAACTGGTAACTGATGTTTTGCAAATGTATTTGATATTATTATATTTTCTCTTTTGTTTTTTTTTTAATATGTGTGATTGTCCTTTATTTTTTGTGTTTTTATTTGTGATGGAAAGTGTCCTTTTATGATAGGGCATTTTCCAATATTTTTGACGCTGTAAGGGAGAAAAGAGCTGGACACTTGCTAAGTTTCTTGCCAGTTCTTCTCAGTACAAGATCGGGAGCCCAGAGTAGACTTACGAACCGATGGCATAATGACGTTCATAAGAGCTATTTGTAGCCTAAACTGAATAAATGATTTTGAATTTAATTTAATTGAATTTTGAATTTAATTGAATTGAATGACTGTTTTTTGTGTTTATTTGTGGAATGTAAAATGTCTTGCTATGATAGGGCTGCATTTTCCAGTATTTTTGACGCTGTAAGGGAGAAGAGAGCTGAATATTTAGTCTTGCTGAGTTTCTTGCCGGTTCTTCTCAGTACAAGATCTCCCGCCCAGAGTAGACTTACGAACCGATGGCATAATGACGTTCATAAGAGCTATTTGTAGCCTAAACTGAATAAATGATTTTGAATTTTTTGAATTTTGTTTCTCTTTCTCAGCTTTCACGAGGTTCTCGTCATGGGGAATGGTGATATCGACAATCATCGTGCGGCGCGCTAATCGATCTATCACCACAATGTCTGGCTTATTAGCTACAATTATTACTTTTATTAAATTAAATTATATTTTTAATTGTTTTTTTTTGTTTTTTTTTTTTTTTTGGAGAGAGACTGCTGGTTGCCGAGGGGCATTTCCAGCTTCACCGGGCTTGTTTTAGGGGCGGCGAAGTACGTAAAGGGTACCTCAAGCCGTGTTGAAACGAAACACCTTCAGAGGATTTCTAGAGGGGTACGGCATCGCACACTTAAAAGTGCGCGTCCCCGTGCCCTTCCAGAGTCTCCGAAGGGTTCGGATCGGATCGGTTTTTAATTGTTAATCAAATTATTATTATCTTAATCTTAGCATAGTTTTGTGATTTTTGCTGTAGCACTTTTGTATGCATGTAGTTTACACCCATAATTGAGGTGACACTTATCAAGCGTCTTATTAATACAATGTTTTTTTTAATGTAATGGTGTTTACTTTGTTGGTGTAACAATAAAAATAAATAAATATAATGATGTACTTTGGGCGGCGCTAACTCTGAGGTCCCGGGTTCGATTTCCGGTCGGGTCAATGTCGAAAACGAACTTTTCGATATTGTGTCGGGTCTGGGTGGTTGTGTAGTCGTTGTTTCTGATTTCCATAAAAACGAGTGCTTTTTACTTGGGATCAGAACAATGTGACGTTGTCTCTAGACGTAATAAGTTGATAGTAAATTTTTTAGAGTAAAAGTTTTTATTTTTTTTATTTTTAGCCCATTTAAGTAAAAGCTTACTTTTAAAAAGGTTTTTTAATTAAAAATAAAAAAATTGTTTAATAGGACTGCCAAAAAATTAAGAAACTGCCATACAATAATATTAAACGTTCTTCCTGCCTCTGTGGTCCAGTGGTTAGACCACCGGTCCCATCAGATCCAGAGGTCCCGAGTTTAAAACTCGTTTCTTGAGTTGCACATCAAATCAATACCTTGTTCACTCTGTAGACAAATAATTTCAGTATGTTTCAAAACTTATAGGAAATAAATAAAAAAATACAATGTTTTTTGATTTTTTTTTAATAAATCTTTACAAAAACTTATTTAAAAATAACTCTAATAATAAGTACCTACTCACAAAATGACTTACAATCTTAATATTAAAACAAAACAAGCGACGTTTTATTAATAAAAAGCTTATTTAACATTAACATTTTCGGCCACCCTTCCGGTTTTTAACCACTCACAAGTACCTACCTTAACATTTACGATTGTTCTAGAGAACCTCCTTGCGTCAATTACGATTAACTTTTCATATCACCGCTGATTTGGTGACCAATCAGGCCTATAAATACCGGTATTAGTGCACCTTGGCCTCGGTGCACCGGTACCAGACGTTATAGGTACTATTTCTATCTAAAGAGTCCACATCATGTTATTTATCTTATGCTGTAAACTGTATGTATGACATGCTACAAAACTAAAAGCACCTACCTTTATGGTTGTTTCATTGACATTTATCGTTCACATTAATAAAACATGCTACATATCTATGCTATATAACATGTTTTGTCATATAGTCTGGACCGAGACGCACCTTAACTTTTAACGGTTTTACTGGTACCAAACAAATATTTACAAATACGACAGATAATATTAAAAATTATAGATATAATATGTAACTGTTGTACCCAGGTATTCGGAACTGAAGGCACGAATGGTTTTTTAATGGCAAGAACCGGTAAGTACCCACACATAACCTTATAGATCTGTGAGAACCGGAATCTAAAGGCGCCAATAGTTTTGAATGGCAAAACCACTAAGTACCGATAAGTCGGTACCGGAACCGGTGTTCCAAACCTCATCACCAGTCCAATGGGTGCTGTATAGCGTCTCTGTAAGTCTTGCTGTGTTCGCTATAGAACTGTGAGAACCAGGACCTGAACGCGCGAATGGTTTTGTCTGTACGCACGTAGGCAGGGGCGCCCACGAAGATCTTGTTGTTCCAAATGGCGACGTCTCGTTCAAACTAAAAAGGGAAGGGGAGATAATTTATTCATCATCATCATTTTTATTATCACCAGCTCATTTATGTCGCTAATGCTGGATCATGAGCCTACCGTATAATTAATTTATGAATTTATTTAAATCAACAATGACCGTTTTTAACTATGCAATATGCTTTGCGCATACATCGGATTTAGGAACGCCCCAGGGTAATGTAGGATACTCTTCTTCTTATAGCCAATAAAAGCTCAACGAGGGTAGGGGTTACCCACTAAAAACCCTAGTACCAATCCCAACCCTTCTCTGCCACGGGGAAGGCTTGGCATCACGAATGGCAAGCACCGAGTTCCCGCTAGAATAGAGACGCTTGGGATTGCTTGAGCAACCCCAAGACTCCAATTTGTGACGCCTTAAGAGCTCTGGTTCAGGTTGACTGGGTCGTGGAGATACTTGATCTGTAGTTTGTCTATGTTAATGTAATGACTTACCATATAAGCCTCAGTATGCACCATAATAGCTCCTAAAGGTGCATTGTAACCAGGCGAGAACACTCTATGTATAACACGTTGCCGCAGTGGCGCCAAGGGTGTCACCGACTGGGATACTAGTAGAGGGCCCGCGCTTGTGTGGAGAAAGAGGCGCACGTGTCCGGGGCCAATCTGGGCAAAGAAAAAAAGTTAAAAAAAAAAAGTTTGAGAACCGGAAAAAATATAAAATAAATATTTTTTTTAGTATTTCATAAGGGCAAATAAGTAACAAAAAATGTTTTGTCTTATTTTTGATTTGGGCAGATAATAAAAAGTAACCGTTTGGTCGTTTTTTATCAAAACAACGACAAAAAGAAATTGAGAAAAATATCATTTTTGGTCTAGGCAAAATATTACGGAAAAATGATTTTAAGAGTTTTTTTTTTAATTTTACCCTTGGTTGAAAAAAAATAATGAAATAACAATACAATTTGATTTGTTAAATATTTTAATCGTACATCTTATTAATTTAAAAGTTTAAAAATGTCTAGCAACTTGCATATAAAAAGAACCGGGATCGACATTAAAACATTACAATCTATACTAATATATAAAGCTGAAGAGTTTGTTTGTTTGTTTGTTTGAACGCGCTAATCTCAGGAACTACTGGTTCGAATTGAATAATTCTTTTTGTGTTGGATAGTCCATTTATCGAGAAAGGCTTTAGGCTATATAACATCACGCTGCGACCAATAGGAGCGAAGCATCAGTGAAAAATGTTGCAAAAACGGGAAAAGAGCCTAAAAAATTAAAAATGCTGCCGAAAGTCACTATTCCACGCGGACGAAGTCGCGAGCACAGCTAGTAAATAATATATTTCATTTATCACCTGTGTAACCTTGGCATCAATGTGGAACAGATCAAACTTCATGATCTTATAGTAGTGGCTGAGAGATAAGCTCGCTGTGTGGTCCTCGCCTTTGCTCCAATTGGCTGACCAAATGTGGCTGCCTATGTAACGAACAAAAGTAATTGTAAGTACTTACGGTTATATACATAATTTTACGCAAAACGAAAAAATTATGGATCTCTCCACCGGATTTGTTAGATGAATTTCGCAAAAGCATTATTTAGTTGCAGCGAAACAATATTTCATGTTAGATATATTTTGCGAAAGCCTTATTTAGTTGTAGCTGATTTCAGGATCGCATTATTTAAGCGTAAAAAAATGTCACAGTTGGATTCTTAAGACTGTTTATTTTGTGTTCCTGTATTTTAATTTAATATTCTAACACTCAATTCCCGCAGGAAAACCTGGCGATATTTACCTATTCGATAAATACTCAGAACGCTATCAATTTGCACTTCAAACCTCTTTAGATATTGACTCAAGAATAGATTAATGCTATGATAATGACGTGACGTGACATTCCGGGATAGACGGAGCCTCAGAACAATAACTAAAGCTGCATAGTTGGTAATGCACCTAACCCGACATGTCGTAGGGTGGAATAATTATTTCAGCACTTTGTGTTTTTTCATAGAAGAAAAAAAAATAAGAAAAGTAAATTCAAATAAAAAGCCTCATCATCTGCTCATTTTATGTCCCCACTGCTGGGGCACGAGCCTTCCCTATGGATGGGTAGGGAGAACGGGCCACAAACCACCACACTTAAGGCGACGCATTGGAAATTTATGTGGCGGATTCTTGATTTTTCCCAACAATTACAAAACATATGAAAGTGATATTTAATGACATGATTTTTCATTTACTTCATTTTGCTAGTTGCAGAAACACGATTTGTTAACTTTTATAACAGAGAAAAAAATATCAAAGTAACCTCTTTTAAAACAGATTTGCATTTTACAGGCAAACCAGACCGATTTAAGCATCTAAATTTTCTTAGTAGATTAGTTTTAACACATACTTCAATATGCTAGTTAATTTTTTTCAAATAATTTGTAGTTTTAATTGGAAAGTAAAGAAAAACAGTTTTTCTTATGGTACGGGGTGCAAACGCTCCGTATTAGATTAATTGTTTAGCGATGCGTCGCCTTAATGAAAGAAATAAAATAATAGGTATTTCGCAATACTTGTACCTATAATCCCGAATATAGGGGAATATATTCTCATCTGTCACCCGGGTCTGTCCCCACATAGTGACAAATTGGAAGACAAAGATTAATTTGTGCCCCCACTGCTAAAAGGGGGACATATAAAACTTTCGGTAGTGCATCCCTTTATTTAAAAGGTTAATATTATAAATGTGAATGTGAGTTTGTTTGTTACGCTTTGACGCAGAAACTAGTCAACCGATCATCATGAAACCTTGTGCACATATTTTCAAAGGTATTGGGAAGGATATAGGATACTTTTTATTAAAAATATTTATATATAACATACTAAAAACGACAATTTAATTTTCCAAAACAAAATTATTTATTTGTTTTGTTGTCATAGAAACGATCAAAGCGGCACGAAGTCCGCCGGGTCAGATAGTAGAGAATAAAACAATAAAATTGTGAACATGCCACATGGCCGATATAATTTCTCTTGATGGCGCAGTGTCGAATGCTCGGTCTACTATAGCTTTTTTTAAGATAAGATAAGACAAGATGACTTTTATTGACATAAAATTGTGTAAATACATAGCAGGTGTTAAGCATATTATAATTGGGAACAAACAATTTACCCTAGTCGGGCATGCAATTTTTAGTAGGTAGGTACATGTTACACAGAAACAGCCACTATGCTGTTTTTGTACCGAAATATTCAGTCAAACTGTAGAATGCCATAGCTATAAGCCATCTCTTTAATTTAATTTTAAAACAGCTTAAATTTACTGAGGCTTTTTGATCAGTGGGCAGATGATTAAATATTTGGATACCAGTTACATAGGCACTCTTGTGATAAAGGGCATTATTAATATTTGGTAAATATAAGTCATATGCATATCTCTTCCGCAAATTACAATTTTTTGTGCTTTTACTTTTAAAATACTGAATATTGCTTTTTATAAAAACAGCCATCTCCAACACATAAATACCCGTAAGTGTCAAATAACCCTTTTCTCTGAAAACATTTCTCAGAGTCTCATCAGAGTACATACTGTAAATAGTTCTCAAGCATTTCTTTTGTAGTATAAAGGTAGATTTTACATTAACAGAGTTTACAATTCTTTATTCATGCTTTGAAAAAAAATTACATAATTTTTTATTTGTGTTTTTTATTTTCGATACAAGTTCAATAGGATAACTATTTCGAGTAGATGGCAGCACATACTCCCACATTCTTTGCCCATGTACATTATTGTATGATGGTACATTGTACATGGGCAAGGTATTCTAAATCGATGGGGCAAGTACGTAAGTTGGCGCATTCTCGCGTTCTTACTGATAATGATTGAATTTTGTCAAAGTATTCACTTACAATTTCCAGTTTATACCGATCAAACACATTTACTATCCTGCAGTATTTAAACAGGCCGATGTCGTCGTCTTTGAATTGGTTTTTTATTTTTTGTGGCACTATTAAAAGTTATGTAACTTTCGCAAAAATCAGTCATCGGATGGGTAACCACAAATCTATCTATTTTGACAATGATCAATATATCTATTTTGACGACCTCCTTGGTCGAGTGGCTTGCACACCGGTTTTCATGGTGTCACCATCTCTGAGGTCCCGGGTTCGATCCCCGGTCGGGTCAATTTAGTTATTATTTTTTTCTAAATTGTCTTGGGTCTGGGTGTTTTCTATGTATAATAAGTATGTATTTAAATATTTTAAGTATGTTTATCCGTTGTCTAGTAACCATATAACGAGTTTCATAACGAAGCTTCTCTTGGGCTAGATAATTGGTGTAAGTGTAGGGAAATTTATTTATTATTTATTATTATTTATCATCTCGAGCTCCTCCGTGCTCGGGAAGGTTGCTTTAGCATTCGTTAACAACCACCGCCGGCACTAGGCCCGCGTGGTGGGTCACGGCCCGTTCTCCCTGCGGTATAAACATCCATAGGGAAGGCTCGTGCCCCGGCAGTGGGGACATAGAATAAGCTAAAGAGAGAATCCAAAATACCAGGCTATCATAACCCACAAGCAGGTAACTAGACCATGATGTGCTAGAAGTACCAGGCTAGCATGAGTCACAAGGAGGTATACCTGGAGTGAGCTACATACTTGGGTAAGGCCGTGCGGTGGTTGAAGTACCAGGCTAGCATGAGTTATAAGGAGTTGAGACTTAGCCCGCGTGGTGGGCCCGTTCTCCCTGTAGTGTAAATATTCATAGGGAAGGCTCGTGCCCCAGCAGTGGGGACATGTACAATGGGCTTATGATGATGATGATGATGATCACTTACCAATAACATTAAGTAGTACAGGATATTTGTCTCCCAATTTGGAGAGAAGCGAAGGGGAATGTACTGCGTTTAGATGCGCCACATCTGCTCCATTTTCCGGTATTTCCTTTATAAAAAAAAAACAGTTCACACATCTTCACTACATAGTATAAAACAAAGTCGCTTCCCGCTGCCTGTCTGTCCTTATGTATGTATGTATGCTTAGATCTTTAAAACTACGCAACGGATTGTGATGCGGTTTTTTTTAATAGGGTTTAATAGAGTGATTCAAGAGGAAGTAGTAAGTAAGTAAGTTTTAGTATCAGCATTGCACCCAAGCCGGGGCGGGTCGCTAGTTATTATATAAATCTTCTGTGCGTGTGTATGTTATTGAACTCCTTCTAAAAAGCTGGACCGATTTAGATGAAATTTTCTGTGTGTTCAAATGGATTCGAGAATGGTTTAGATTCACAATTGGATCCGGTAGGTGGCGCTGCTATAGGGGTCCATCATGGGATACGGGTGTTCTTAAGCGGACGAATGATTTGTTTGTTTTGTTGTCATGGAAACTGTCAAAGCGAAACGAAATCCGCCGGTCAGCTAGTATACATATAAAGCGTGTTTCGTAGTGGCACCAGTGTTTGACACAGTGACCCAGATTTCGACATAGTAACCCAGATTTCGACACAGTAACCTTGATTTCGACACCAGTGGCGGTAGCCAAAATAACATTAAGAAAACGATAGCGAAGTTCGAAAAAAATAAAATGTATGGGATTGACATAAGATTGACCACGTGATTTAGCGCGGCTAACTAAACCATAACATGTGAGGTGTTCATTAGGTGACGTAAAAATGCTAAATTACTTCATTCAGATAGTTTGTTGAGCATAATTTGATTTTCTATCTCTAATTACTAGATATGTTTTTTTTTCATTAGTGGCGCTAGTGTGCGGCGTAAACGCTCTTAAGTCTTAGTAACTCTGCGTACAAGATCTATATCGGATTCACTTTGGATCTTTTCATTTTGACCACACATTTCTGTAACACGTTGTATATCATGATGCTACAAACCTGTATATGCGCGCTGACTACAAACTCGTTTCTGCCCCGATACCCCCAGACCTTGGACTCTTCACAGGCCTCCATCTTCCACGCTGGCTCCCGACCTTCGGCATCATGCCATATCCATACAGCGCCGTCAGCTTCTGCAGTGATCCAGGTCTTGATGGAGACACCTTTAGGAGCTGGATACAGTGAAAAGAGTTTCAAATAGTGGGAATCTTGGACTTTAAAAAAACAAAAATTACAAAATCAACCACTCGTTTTCCTAGCTTACATTTTGGCGGGAAAGTAAAGAGGCATGCTTGCACTTCTCAATGCACAATATTACAAGTAATATATACATATATAAATAAACAATATTTCCATCTTGTATAGATGATGATGAATGATAATAGAAATGAGAAGTGAGAAATGATATACCCCCCAACCCCTCGAGTATCTCAGTAAAGATGTAAGGCTTTACTAAGTCCTCGGGCGGAATTCTTGAGAGAATTTGAAAAGTGAAGTTGCACTGTTTTGTTTCATTTGCCAACACTCATGCGCACTTACGAACACTTAACGGTTAATAATCCACCATTATTTCGGGTTACACACATTAATATTCGACATAACACAAGTTTTAGAAAATAAAACAAAACCGCAGACGTGACTCTTTTGACATGACTCTTTTCCGCCAAGAAGTCTACGAAGCGAAGAAGTTCAATACATATATTTTTTAAAAATCGCTTCGAGGAGATAGATACAATAAATATATATAAACAGTTAGGATAGAGACAGAGATAAATGGAAATATACTTACATAAAAAATAGAGGTTTAATCTTCCAAGTAAGTGTAACAAAGATTTATTTTTTTACATGTTGTGTTTGTCTTAAATGCCGATAAATGCCGTAATAAATAAAATAAATTGGATAAGATAAGATTCTCGTTTTGAATAAACTAAAATTCTAGATACAGTATTAACAGACAGACTTCTGTGCGTGTGTATGTTATTGAACTCCTTCTAAACGGCTGGACCGATTTAGATGAAAAAAATTGTGTGTGTTCAAGCGGATTCGAGAATGGTTTAGATTTACAATTGGACCCGGTAGGTGGCGCTGCTATAGGGATCCGTCATGGGATACGGGTGTTCTTAAGCAGACGAATGTTTTGTTTATTTTTTTGTCATGGAAACTGTCAACGTTTTGTTTGTTTGGATGTCATGGAAACTGTCAGAGCGGTACGAAGTCCGCCGGTCAGCTAGTTATATAATACTTTACAACTCCACAACCTTATTTTTAGTTTATACGAAAATCGAAACACGGGTCAAATATTTTCATTTAAAGAATCAGTACAATAAAAAAATTAAAATAACATCTTGAAAACTCACGAAGTTACAAGCTTTTTGTGCTGTCCCGTTGTGTGGTTTTAGTAGGGTATACTTTATTAGAGATTTTGTAAATATTATTTGGTCAAAATGTAACATGGTATAAAAAAGATTGAAATCGATTCTATTACTGATTCTGAACAAACAGTTTTCAGGTTTCGTAATTGTTTATGAAACATATTATTTTGTGATAAAGCTTTTGTAATACCTATTTGGTATAGGTACTGTCCGCGCAGATGTTAAGAGGAAATACTAAGGTCGACTGAATTGAAAAATATGTATGAAAAGTAGACAAAATCAACGTTTTGTAGTCCCCTGATTTCTCCTCCAAAACTAAACCGATTTAATTACTTTTTTCATTAAAAATTAAAGAAAGGCTTTGGCTGTGTCCCTATGTTTTGCTTTTTTTATATAATCTCGTCTAATTTGCGAAACATAGCAGAAAATCGGGCCAATTTTTAAGGTTTTTAAAGGTTCATATCTTTTTCATAATTAATTTATGAAAAAAACGAAAACATAGCGACACAGCCAAAGCCTTTCTTTAATTTTTAATGAAAAAAGTAACTAAATCGGTTCAGTTTTGGAGGAGGAATCAAGGGACTACGAAACGTTGATTTAGTCTACTTTTCATACAAATTTTTCAATTCAGTCGACCTTAGTGTTTCCCCTTAACATTGTTAAAAGGTAATTATTTTTGTTATAATATCCCCCATAAGACAGGATTACCTAGTTTGGGCTCTATTGTTTAATTTGATATGATTGTATTATTCCGGTTGTATAATGTTACTAATACGCGCCGCTAGATGGCGTTACTTGTAAAAGCACTGAAAGGCGGTATAGAGATTTTTGTGTTGATATATATAAGGTGTGTGTAACTTTGTTTTTGGTGAGCAATATACAGCGTGTCCTAAAAAACGAAAGATAATCCTTTAGCAGCGGGTGGGTCACATCATGTCCTACCACATAATTGGAATTTCAGTTTAATAAAAGTCTCACGGTTTTCGAGATATCGTTTCTTTTTCATTTTTTTTAGAAAAATCTTCCCTCGTTTAGTTTATATCATGCCATTTCTACAAATGATAACTTCTTGAAGCCCCTTTTTTTTTCAAATACTCATGGTTATTTGCTTCATCTAAAACAATATTCTTTTGATCCCTAAATTACTGCTAAAACCACATAAAAAAAATCTTATGCAAAGATTTCATACAAACTAAATCAAACGGCTGACTTTGAAAGCCTGTGGTTTAAAAAAAATGTACGAGGCAGACCGTGCCAATTACTTTAAAACATTGCTTAGTTAATGTTAATTTAAAAATGGTATTAGTGTTTTACATTCCTTTTTAATTTTAATTTTTATGGTAATTTAAATACACGAAGGTAGCAATTTCGGATTTTATTAAAATAAAAGTCAATTAAAATTTAGTTACCTTACAAGTATTATTTCATGATTTGATACATGTGAACAACGAAATCGTAGAAAGGTTCGGTACCTGACATGCTTCCATGAAGTTTTGACCTTGACATGTCATTGTAAAAACACAAATGTTGAAAAAAATTTCCACGAGCAGGGTTTGAACCTGCACCCTTCTGACATACCGGGTCAGGTGCTCTTCCAATTGAGCTATCGTGGTTCTAACCAGCCCGCCGAAATTATTCAACACTATTTACTTTTTACTTTGAAAGCCAAAGGCGCCCATTCAATGATAACAACTAACGTCGTTAACATCCGATCATAATATTTTTACAAATACTAAAGATCAGTTAAGAAGTAGACAAGCTATTTATAAATGTTTATATAATTTTTAACGCAAATTTTGTTGCGAACAAATTACAAAAACACAAATGTTGAAAAAATTTCCACGAGCAGGTAAAAAGTAAATAGTGTTGAATAATTTCGGCGGGCTGGTTAGAACCACGATAGCTCAATTGGAAGAGCACCTGACCCGGTATGTCAGAAGGGTGCAGGTTCAAACCCTGCTCGTGGAAATTTTTTTCAACATTTGTGTTTTTGTAATTTTTTTCGCAACAAAATTTGCGTTAAAAATTATATAAACATTTATGTCATTGTAATTGAAATTGGCAAAGAAAATATTCTTTATTTTAACAGGTATTTTGGGGTTTTGGTATAGTACTGTGCTGTGCTTTTCTTTTTTCTTTTTTTGTCTCGGCCCTATCTTATGGCCATTAGGGTCGCCAGACCTAAATCCACTGGTTTTTTTTTATTGGGGCTGCCTGAAAAACCTGGTGTACGAGACGGAGGTGATATCAGTCAAAAAAAAATTACGCAAGAGGGTTATGCTCGCCGAATATAAAGGTCCTTTATTAAACGATGTAGAGCATGCATAAGGGCAAATGACGGCCATTTTGAGCATTAACAGTAAATAATTTAATAAAAATTTCGTTCGTTTTAATTGTCTTTTACTTGTAGCCATCATCATCATCATCGGCCTATATTAGTCCACTGCTGGACATAGGCCTCCCCTGTAGCCATACTATACCAAAACCCCAAAATACCTGTTAAAATAAAGAATATTTTCTTTGCCAAATTCAATTACAATGACATGTCAAGGTCAAAACTTCATGGAAGCATGTCAGGTACCGAACCTTTCTACGATTTCAATGTTCACATGTATCAAATCATGAAATAATACTTGTAAGGTAACTAAATTTTAATTGACTTTTATTTTAATAAAATTCGAAATTGCTACCTTCGTGCATTTAAATTACTATAAAAATTAAAATTAAAAAGGAATGTAAAACAGTAATAGCATTTTTAAATTATCATTAACTAAGCAATGTTTTAAAGTAATTGGCACGGTCTGCCTCGTACACTTTTTTTAAACCACCGGCTATCAAAGTCAGCCGTTTGATTTAGTTTGTATGAAATCTTTGCATAAGATATTTTTTATGTGGTTTTCGTAGTAATTTAGGGATCAAAAGAATATTGTTTTAGATGAAGCAAATAACCATGAGTGTTTGAAAAAAAATGGGGCTTAAAAAAGTTATCATTTGTAGAAATGGCATGAAATAAACTAAACGAGGGAAGATTTTTCTAAAAAAAATGAAAAAGAAACGATATCTCGAAAACCGTGAGACTTTCATTAAACTGATATTCCAATATGTGGTAGGACATGATGTGACCCACCCGCAGGTAAAGGATTATCTTTCGTTTTTTGGACACACTGTATATGATACTTCCATACAATTGTTGTTTCATTGTTTGACCGTACGATAGTTTCTGAGGTTAGGAAGCACGGTTTCGTAAACCGGTAATACCTAAACGTTTTTAATTATTATCTTTTCCTTTATGTATCGTGTTTTTTGATATTGGTTATGGTAAGTGTCCTGCTATGATAGGCCATTTTCCAATAATTTGATGCTGTAAAGGAGAAAAAAATGGCCTTGCCGAGTTTCTTGCCGGCTCTTCTAAGTACAAGGTAAATATATATACAGGGTGTCTCATTTAAATCGGTCAGTATAGGAAAATCTGAAACTATAAGACATACGAAGATCTGTTCTTAGGAACCATGTCATCGATTTTAATAAGAAGAAAAACTGTATTCATACATTTTAAAAAACCTGTACTCAGCTCGGTAATCGAACCCGGTTGTTTTGAAAAAAAAAAAACTTACACTACCTATTTCTATTTAGATATCGATTGTGTAGGTCAGCAGCATTTTAAGCAGTAAATGGCTCTATGAAACATGATGTCTAAATCGAATAATGCATTGTTTTCACATACTTTAATTTATTTTAGTAGGTATTCGAAGTGACCACCGTTACATTCAACAAGTTCAGGCATGTAAAATTGTCTCTATGGTTGTTTGTACCTCTTTGCTGGTTTTGTAATTGAAAGATCGTTACCTAAACGTGTTGAATATTGTATTGAAAAAAAACGGTGATGAACCTATGACATTGGAGTTTTTTTCCCACATATGAATAGGTGTATTACTTCTAAAAGTCAATACCGGTTGTTAATATTATTATACACCTTTAATTAGGACTATGTTACTTAGGCTTCAGTAATAACAATGATTATTAATTTTGACTTTATCGCCCAATTTTTTTTTTTAATTGACTACTTTTTATGTTAGCTTTGAAGGGACTTGATATTTTTCTTTTCAATGTCTGCTATATTTAGCTAGTGAAACAAACACACTACAATCTTTATAGTGGTAACATAAATAGATGCTAAGAAAATTAAAAAAACGTTAGTATGAAAAATAAAATTTTATAAAAAATCTTCGTACAATACTCCCATTTCATAGGTAAGGACCTAGTTCGAAGTGTATTGAAGATATTTGACAGTTGTGGTGTGTTGAAGTGCAGGCGTTTGTACATACGTAAAAAGACATTTAAAACAAAATGGCGTACCATGTTCTATGCCAGGCACGCTGACGCAACTGCCGTCTTCTCCGAACTTCCACTTGTGAAATGGGCATTCGATGCAGGTGCCCCGTACAGCGCCCCCTATGCCCAGGTTCGCCCCTAAGTGGGGGCAATAAGCGTCTACGCACCGCGCGACGTCATCATCACCTCGGTAAACGCATAGGTTTTGACCTGAAAATGTAAGGAAAGACAAGATAAAATATTAATAAGAACCAGTGGTCGCCCAGTGGTCGCCCAGTGGTCGAAATTCGACCGTAATTTTTATAAAAAGCTGTTTACTAAACAATATTTTATTAGGGCTGCACGGATTGTATCGTAAGCAATGAAAAATTTAAAAAAGATAGAATGTGGGTTTGGATTGGCATTGACAGATTTCGGCCGCTCCTCTTCCATTTTTGAAATTTTTGAAAAATGTGTGAAACAATGTTAGTTAAGTAGTTTAATTTATTTTTTATGCATAATTTAAAAAAAAATAGCATTCTGCACTCCTTCTTTAAATAAACTATAAGTGTGCCAAATTTCATACTCCTCCGTCCGCGCAATTTTCGTAAAAAGGGGTACAAAGTTTTTGCTTCACAAGTCACGGGCTTGAGTGTGAATCAAACCCACGCCCTTTGGATTACCGATCCAACGTTCTGACCGCTGAGCTACCGACCTTCCTCAAACTGGTTGATTTTTTTCCCTAGCAGTTGGGACATACAAAGAGATGGAAACAATGATCCTTCAAAGTCGAAGTCAAAGTAATATAATTTATTTAAATAAATTTTAATAAAGTGCTTTAGTGAATCGTCCAAACATTTTTTTACCTACTACCCATTTAGGCCGTCTAATTATTTTGCACAGAAAGAGATTTGGACACAGGCTACTAATTGTGTGTCAATATGCGTACGTAAGTCAAAATGCGTGTAAGTCAATATGCGTGAAAGAAATGACTCATTATGCGTGTAACCCCTATTTTTTAGGTGTGGAGAAGAATGGGCGCGAGAAACTCCACAGCTTCTAAATGTCGTTACTTCTATTAAGAAGTAACGACGTATTAAGAGTAACATTTACAAAATAATCATCTTACAAGCGGCCCGTCCCTGCTTCGCACGGGTGGACTTTTTTTTATTAATATAGCCTATATTACTCAAGTATAGATAACCGAATGGCAAAGCGCTCGACCCGATACCTGAAGGTCCCGGGTTCAATTCCCAGGTCAGGGAAAGTGTGTTTCGGCTTTTTTGATGCATAGCCCGGGTTTGTGATCACCAACCCGCATTTGGCAAGCGTGGTGATTAAGCCATTACCCATCAATTGCAGTGATGACTTGATTTCAATGTTGGAGGCCTTTGCCCAGCAGTGGGATAGTTATAGGCTGTTTACTTTAAATTTTTACTTTTTATTTTCAAGTGCTAATTGCTGCACTGAAGCTAAATTGAATATTTATAAAATTTTATAAAATACAGTGAAAAAATTAAAAGCCCACCCGACCCAGCCAGGAATCGAACCTGGGTCTTCAGCAATCCGGGCAGCTGCACTGACCGCTATGCTACCGGGAAAGCTGACGCTGAATTTTGTCACTGCTTTTGTAATTTTTGAGTGCTAATAGCGGCACAGCGCGCCATCTATCCAACGGCCATTGCAACCGATGGCTATGCAGATTCATCATTGCAGATGAAATATCGGTCGGGTAGGCGTTTAATTTTTCACTGTATTTTATAAAATTCTATAATTATATCTATTTACTTTAGTTTTCTTTACTTTATAAATCATGTCAGACTTTCCAACTAAATTTAAGCTCAGACTAATATAATTTATTATAGCAATATATTATTTTGTAACGACGCACTACATTGTCAACCTAGCATTATTCAATTTGTCTGTCAATATGTGGTAAACAGTGTTGGTGGCAATTCTACTAATTCATTTGTCATTGTGTTAACCATTATGTATTGTCATTGTTTGTTTACCCAAATAAATGAAAAAAAAAAAAAAAAATAGCTCACCTAATGCATCCACCGAGATTACACGACCAGCTTTGAGGTCTCCACTCTCGGCCACCGCGAACCAGCCATTAGGGTATGGTGGTGGAATCCTGGTGCCGAGTCGTCTGCTCTGTTGAGCTCTGGCCACGCGGGCAGGCCGGTCCGGCCCAGGGGGTATGTGGTCATAACCGACTTCGGTTAATTCCTGCAAATTGAATTCAACATCAGCTCATTTTTATGCCCCCACTGCTGGGGCACGAGTCTTCCCTATGGATGGATAGGGAGAACGGGACAACCACCACGCGGGTCCAGTGCGGATTGGTGGTTGCTAACGACTGCTAATGCAGCTGGGACCAACGGCTTAACGTGTCTTCCGAAGCACGGAGGAGATCGAGATGATAAATTTTTGGTCACCCATCCGATGACCGGCCTTTGTGAAAGTTGCTTATCCTCAGCACTCGCAAACCGGGTGCGTTAACAACTACGCCATCGCCCGGTCTGCGATTGCTGAGGTTAAGCTACTTTCGCAAAGGCCGGCCATCGGATGGGTGACCAAAAAGGTATTATCTCGAGCTCCTCCTTACTTCGGAAGGCACGTAAAGCCGTTGGTCCCGGCTGCATTGGCAGTCGTTAACAACCAATCCGAAGTGAGAATCTGGTGAGAAAGAGGCCTAACTGTCATCTAGAAAAATTTCATTAATTTTTTTTTTTTTGGTATTTTTTTTTACTTTTATGGAGTAGGATATGAATAATCATAGAATAATTAGGTATGTCAAACATCTCACCAACCTTAGTATATAGCACCGGACTCCAATAACATTTATACAACATGAACAAAGTTAAAACTAAAATCACAGTTAAAAATAAATTTGTACTATTCTCGATAAAGAACTCTATCACTGTTATCACAACACTGATTGTCGATTTCAAGTAAAAAAGTAAAGTGTCACTTTTGAAGTCGTTTCTCAAGATGGCGTCCTGACATTTCCAAAATGGCGGTAGATTGGCGGCCATATTGGTTTGGTAGCAAGCTCCTTTTGCTACGTTGTATTTGAAAGAAGTTTTATTTCTGAAACAATAGAATAGAATTATATCTAAAAATTTAGTTATGCACAATCTTTAAAGTCCGGTATTAACCTAAGTTATAATAATGCCTTTAACCACAGAATACGGAGACCCACAGATAGGATTGCCACTTTTTTTTAGGACGAATAAAGTATTTTTTCATTTTGTTAGAACAAAAATAAAGTACATAGCGTAAAAAAAGAGTATTGTACTTATTCATTTATTTGTCTAAAACTACCGTGTACTTGCCGTTGACTTAGAATTTTGAAGTTTGGCAAGTAATATCGTCTTATACTACAAGTACAGGGAAAAATCTGAAAACTATTACATATTTAATTAAATCACAAAAACAGGGTCTTTACGCAAGGAACGGGGGTCCAAGGGGTGTCACTGCTTTTTTAATTTTTGAGTGCTAATAGCGGCCCCCCGTGTGGTGCAGGGGATAAAGAATTGCACCACCCCAACTCTTCCCGTAGGAGTCGTAGAAGGCGACTAAGGGACCATTCCAGAGGATGGGCAGCAGCGTCTCTCTGTGATTATTCTCACCTTACTGCGATGGCAAATTCTCCTCAAAATGATTTACCCTTGAGGGAGGCCTTTGTCCAGTAGTGGACGTCTTTTTGGCTGAGATGAGCGGCCCAGTGCGCCATCTATCCAACGGTTATTGCAACAGTTGCCATGCAGATTCACCTTTGCAGATGAAATACCACAAATTAGATAACACAACGCTATAGTAAATTTTACTTTTTATTTTCAAGTGCTAATTGCTGCACTGAAGCTAAATTAAATATTTATAATAAAATACAGTGAAAAAATTAAACGCCCACCCAACCCAGCCAGGAATCGAACCTGGGTCTTCCGCAATCCGGGCGCAGAGCGGTCAGTGCAGCCGCCCAGATTGCGGAATATTTAATCTTGATTTATGTAAAAATGTTAACATCGGATGGCGATGACGTACCTGTTGACAGTGTATAAGGCTCACTTTGGCTTACAAAGTAAGTGGATAGTTATGATTAAGTTTCAGAGTGTCGGAACAACCACCATAGCTTAGTGGTAATACCTAAAGGCATGCTGAGATACCAGATGATACCAGAGGAGCTCGATGGCGCAGTAGTTAACGCGGTCGGTTAATTGCTGAAGTTAAGCAACTTTCGCAAAGGCCGGTAATCGGATGGGTGACCAAAATTTATCATCTCGAGCTCCTCCGTGCTTCAGAACGCACATAAAGCCTTTTTCTTTACATTTTTAAAAAGTTTCCAGCCGATTTTTAAAAATTCAAACGCTCAAACGTGTCTCGATAAATTCCTCAACTCTTGGTACTATTTTCATCTCGATTCTCCCAAAATCCTGGGAGCTATGGCCAAAAATACGTCTCAGGCGATTTGCATCTGATAACCAATTTTTTTTTTTTCATTTCCTTGCTGGATGCTTCAAGTTGAGGACAGGGCGCTATGGCGCTCATTAGGGGAGGCCTATATCCAGCAGTGGACTAAGATAGGCCGATGATGATGATGATGATGAACCATTTTTTCATTTTGCCGTTGGTAATGGCGATGGCGGTATCACAGTATTGTGGCGGTATTAAGAGTCGTTAACAACCACCGACGATGGCCTGCGGCGTGGCGGTTTATGGCCCGTTCTCCCCCATTTAGGGAAGGCTGGTGCCCCAGCAGTGGGGACATAGAATAACCTGGTGATGATACCATGTGCTCGTCGCTTAGTGGTAGAATACAGGGCCCACGTACCATGCGCTAGGTACCCTATAATAGGCAGAGCATGTTGAAATTTTTCTTTGGTTTTCGACCTTATGTTATGGTAATAAAGTTAAAATTATGGTGTCCAATATATTAAGTTTGAATGTGTACTTTATTTTTAGGGCACGTATCGGAGGAAGGTCATTTCAGCACTGAGATCGGGTAGAACCCGCATTTGGCAAGCGTGATGATTAATCCATTACCATGATGACTTGATTTCAACGATGGAGGCCTTTGCCCAGCAGTGGGACAATTTAAATAGGCTTTTGGGTAATGGCATTAGCGATCGACAGGACCAGTGACCCGACTATTATTCTTTTAATCATTAAAAGTAGGGGTCAGCAACTGATTTTATTATTTAGCAACCATTAAATGTTTTGGCTATTTTTAGGGTTCCGTACCCAAAGGGTAAAACGGGACCTGTCAACCTGTCTCTTTTATATAAATAACTCTAATAAAGTACGAATGCAAATTTTTAAATCACCAACATATAAAAATAATTGGTAATACACGACATATACACAAAGTCCTATTAAAAAAAAATAGGAACTTAAAATAGCAACTAAAAATAAAACCTAAGGGTAACTAACTTAAAGTATGTAGGTGCTTAATTACAATCTATGTTTAGTTATTGGCGATGAAAGCTGGGTTGAACACTGCTAGTAGGTAAATGAATATTGTTTTGTTATTCGTTAATAAGTGGAAAGGTATGAAAAAAATGAGGGCTATCGCGTATGAATTCGCCGCTAGGGGCGCTTGTGTAGCTCCCAAATGTCAAAACCAGTGTAAAATTGTGTTACATCAGGCTTTTTTTAAGATTTAATGTTAAAATGTTTTTTTTTTTCAAACACGTTATATTTTGAAGGGACATTTTAAGCCTGCGAATCGCTACTAATCACTGCTTTGAGACAGTGAGACAGTTTTGTCTTTCAAAAAATTATGTCCGCCTCTTTTCCGAGCAAAACGGGACTGCGCAACACTGTGACTTGACCAATACGTTGAGTCTACGGTTCAATTGTATTAAATATGACTTAAATGTAAATTTTTGTTTTGGCGCTCATAATAACAGACATTGACAGCGGTACTTTAGGACCTCACTTACAGTTGGCACCACCTGATGAGACAAAAAACGATAGCCCTCATTCGTGACTAAATTCTCCTTTTTTAAATTAATTTATAACCCCAAACTCCTTTCCCTTATCAACCATAGAGGGCGCCATGTTGGTTTTTCTCTATATATGCCATGGTATAACAATGATTTCGCGCCAAAAAGCTTAATTTATTAATCTGTGCACAAACTAAACTTACCTTTAGGTGCTCGATGGTGGTGAGCGCGCTCAGTCTGCGATTGCTGATGTTAAGCAACTTTCGTAAAGGCCGATCATCGGATGGGTGACCAATAATGTACCATCTCAAGCTCCATGCTTCGGAACGCATGTAAATCCGTCGGTCCCGGCTGCATTAGCATTCGTTAACAACCACTACACCGCACAGTGCCCGCGTGATGGTTTATGGCCTCTCCCTGTGGTCTTTCCATCCGTAAGGAAGGCTTGTACCCCAGCAGTAGGGACATAAAATGAAGTGGTAAGTAATTTACTTACCAACAGTAAGCAGGCGCCATATTGTTTGTCTCTACAAAATGGTTTAAAAACTTTTCACGCTTAAACCTTTTTTTAAATCAAGCTAAGTAATTGAAAAACTTAAACAAACTCTTTTCACTTACCAACACTAGCAGGCGCCATTTTGTTTTTCTCAACGACATGGTATGAAAAATTTTCGCGCCAAATCTTTTTTTTTTAATCACAAGCATTGGCGTACGAACGGCCGGTAACACACTGACATCTTATAGGCTGTATTACAAGCTTTTATTGGACGGTGTCATACTGACCGACGCCATTATAGTTACCTTTTTTTATCCCTACCCATTTCAAAGTGTAATCAGAAACGATGCATATTGCATGCGCTCCCGCCATCGAAATGATAGCGTGTTGGATGAAAGGTTCATAAATTATCTGGGTTCGCTTAGATGTTAAAATTAGTTTATATGTAAGTAAAATGCGATCGTTTATTAAGTAAAAAGCAAATTTTGCGGGTGCGGGATTTGCAAGAATTGCGAAACTGAAAAAAAATTAAAGTCGAAGAAAAAATGTGCAGAGACGTCATTCTAAATATTTACGATTTACTAGCGGCCGCTCTCGGTTTCACTCGCGTGGTTCCCGTTCCCGTGGAAATATCGGGATAAAAATCCGCACTGGGCCCACGTGGTGGTTTATGGCCCGTTCTCCCTATCCATCCATAGGGAAGGCTCGTGCCCCACCAGTGGGGACATAAAATGAGCTGATGATGATGATGATGATGACTGCCCATACGGATATATAACAGAATACCTATTGATATTTAAGACATCATCCTACAACATTATTTCATTTCATTTTTAATTTTAATTTTTATTTTAAATGGATTATTGAAAAAAGTTATTATAATTTAAAGGAGCTTTTTGACTCGCAGCAAGCATAATATTAATTATTTGTACTGAATCTATATTATTTTGTTGTCTATGTGTTAATTTAATGTATGTGCTTACCATTTTAATATATTTTTTCCAATGGTAAGTATTTTGAATTCTGCACATGTATTTGGTTTTTATTTTATTTTTTTAGTATTATGAATTGTTGTCCTATAGTTTGTGTCATGGCTGTTTTTTTTGTATAGATTTAATTTTAAAGATTTTGCATGCTGAGAAATCGGCAGAGCAACGCCTGCACTATTAAAAAAAATGTTTCTCAATACCGACGACATTGTAAACCGTGTCTCTACAGCAAATAAATTTCTCATTTCATTTCAACGAGAATTTGTATTGCAAAATGTTAACTCTTCTCGCATGCCGCCAGGAGGCGCTGCTTCAATGCCACACTAATTTTCGTTTTTGTAAACGTAATCGAATAAATACAGATAGTGCACAAAACTCATAATCTCCCGCGCGGTAGACTTACGAACCGAGATGGCATAGTGACATTCACAAGAGCTAACATTTGTAGCCTAAACTGAATAAAACATAGAATTTTGAATAAAAATATTTTATTTACAACTAGCGGCCGCTCGCGGTTTCACCCGCGTGGTTCCCGTTCCCGTGGGAATATCGGGATAAAAAGTATCCTATGTTTTAATCCGGGTTATAAACTATCTGAATGTCGAGTTTCATGCAAATCCATCCATCCGTTGCAGCGTGAAGAAGCAACAAATATACACACAAACTTTCGCATTTATAATATCAGTGTAATTAAGTTTATTTCCATTCTAAAATCTGAATGAATAAGTTGATATTCAGAACACATTTTTGCTACACACGTGACATTCAGTTTTTTTTTATTATAAAAAGC
Organism: Eudonia lacustrata; assembly: GCA_947562085.1. NCBI lineage: Eukaryota > Metazoa > Arthropoda > Insecta > Lepidoptera > Crambidae > Eudonia > Eudonia lacustrata. Next base: position 5,279,683 of record OX387333.1, on the reverse strand, counting down.
ATGCGTTTTTACGTTATACTATTTAAAATAATTTAAATATGTTTACGATCATTGTTACCTACGGAATATTGCGCTCCATATTATAAATCTATTGCATTAATCCTTGATATTGGAACTTAGATTCTATTAATATCGAAATAAAGTTCTTATTAAGTAGATGAACGTAGACATTTTCTATTTCATGAGAAGTTAGACAATGGAAAAGTTTCATTGTGTCTTGTACATTAAAATTCATGTTACAGTAGCAAACGCGGCTAGATCATAAATGTTTCGGGATTACATATTTCAATTAAAAAATTTATTGTTATTGATTTTTATCTCAGAAGGCCGGATAGAATATAATAATAGGTCCTTACCTATGAAATTGGAGTTTTTTTCTCACTTACTAATAGGTGTATTACTTCTAAAAGTCAATACCGGTTGTTAATATTATTATACACCTTTAATTAGGACTATGTTACTTAGGCTTCAGTAATAACATTGATTATTAATTTTTTGTCTTTATCGCCCAATATTTTTTTTAAATTGACTAACTTTTTAGTTCGCGGAATTGTCCTTTTGTTTCATTGTAGCTTTGAAGGGTCTTGATTTTTTTTATTTTTAATGTCTGCTATATTTAGCTAGTGAAACTAACACACTACTCTACATTTTTTATAGTGTTAACATAAAAAGATGCTAAGAAAATTAAATAAACGTTAGTATGAAAAATATAATACATAAAAAAAATTCATACAAAACGTCAATTTCATAGGTAAGGACCTAATATTAATATTATTTTGTAAAATCGTTCCCAAGGGTTAATAAAATAAAAATCATTGGAGCTCTTGGGAATGAATGCATAGAAGTTTAATTTTGGAGAACAATAGATTTGGAGCGCGTGGGAATAAGCCTCTCATACATTTTACTCTTTTCGAACTTCGCTATCGTGTTCTTAACGCCTCCGTGGCCGAGTGGCAGAGCGCTCGGCCCGATACCGGGTTCAATTCCCAGGTCGAGCAAAATGTATTTTCGGATTTTTGCTCGACCGATGCTCTCCGATGCATACCCCGGGTTTGTGATCACCAACCCGCATTTGGCAAGCGTGGTGATTAAGCCATTACCCAAGAATTGTAGTGATGACTTCATTTCAATGATGGATGAGGATTCTGTTTACTTATCGTTTTTTTAATGTTACTTTAGCTAAGCCTACTTAAAACAATCCCAACCAATCAGAGTACAATCATGTATCTCCCGAGAATCGAACCCAAGATCTCTCGGTCTAAGACTGGTGGTCAAGACCACTAGACCACAAAGGCGGTTAAGAACCGATGCGATCCGATTTAACTAGTACTTTATCCAAGTTTTCTGTGCATCCGTCTGGTTGTGTAGAAGAGATCGCTTTAAAGTGTTAAGGCTATAAATAAACAAAGTATAAACATAAATAATTAATAAAATAAATGTTTCCCACAGTCACACCAATTTGTCTAGCCCCAAGAAAAGCTTCCTTAAGAAACTCGAGAAATAATTACTAGACAACGGATAAACATACTTAAAATACTTAAATACGTACACCGGTTTTCATGGTGTCGCCATCTCTGAAGTCCCGGGTTCGATCCACGGTCGGGTCTATTTTAGAAATTATTATTTTTCTAAATTATCTCGGGTCTGGGTGTTTTCTATGTATAATAAGTATGTATTTAAGTATTTTAAGTATGTTTATCCGTTGTCCATTTTTACGAGTTTCATAACGAAGCTTCTCTTGGGCTAGATAATTGGTGTGAGTGTAGGAAAGTTTATTTATTTATTGTGTAATGTGGTGTGAATTTCAACGTGCTGTGCCCATTAAATGGCAAAAATGACTCTAAGGAAGGAACAACAGACTTTAAATCAATTTCCTTATTTTTTTGCAGTTTCGGACTTTCCCAGAACTGACCTATTTGATTGGTACCTATACAAAGAGTGTGAGTGAACTAGCAGCCGCTCGCGGTTTCACCCGCGTGGTTCCCGTTCCCGTGGTAATACCGGGATAAAAACCTATGTTTTAATCCAGGTTATAAACTATCTGTATGCCGAATTTCATACAAATCCATCCATTCGTTGCAGCGTGAAGAAGCAACAAATATTAGGTCTTTACCTATGAAATTGCCGTTTTGTATGAAGATTTTTTATTTTTTATTTTTTTAGCATCTATTTATGTTAACACTATACAAATTGTAGAGTAGTGTGTTTGTTTCACTAGCTAACATAGCAGACATTAAAAAGAAAAAAAAATCAAGTCTCTTCAAAGCTATAATGAAACAAAGGACAATTCCGCGAACAAAAAAAATAGTTATTTAAAAAAAAAGGGCGATAAAGACAAAATTAATAATCATTGTTATTACTGAAGCCTAAGTAACATAATCCTAATTAAAGGTGTTTAATATTAACAATCGGTTTCGACTTTTGGAAGTAATACACCTATTAATATTTAAGTAAGAAAAATACGGCAATTTCATAGGTAAGGACCTATTACAAAAAATACTTACACATACTTACACACAAACTTTCGCATTTATAATATTAGTGTGATAAGTAATAAGAGTTTCCTACGGGAACAATCGATCGACATTGTTTTTCCTTAATCATTTTTAAATAGGGGTCAGTAACTGGTTTTAGTTCTTATCAACAATTGAATTTGAATTTTGGGGGTTAAGGTTACTCGCGTCCGTAGGTTTACCCTTGAGACCCTATACGTGACCCCTGGGTGGTGCTAAATGAGTAACACTGTCTGAGTGGTAGAGCCACGTTGCGTTGCAGCACGAAATGGGCCGGCTCGCCCGGCGTAACACCACCCTCTCACAGAATATCGGCGTGAAACAATGGCGTTGCTGTTGTGTTTCGTCCGGTGAGTGAAAGTACCGGAGGCCCATCTCTCACCCCTCCCCCCTCCCAATTCCTACTCCCTCCTCAAGATCCAACTCCTGAGGAGTTGGAGTTGGATCTTGGTCTGCCTCTCCTCTGCCTCCAAGGTTGGCAACGCATCTGCGATTCCTCTGGTTTTGCGGGTGTCCATGGGCGGCGGTGATTGCTTTCCATCAGGTGACCCGCCTGCTCGTTTGCCTCCTTCTAATATTAAAAAATTAAAAAAAAAAAAAAATAACAGACCCCACCAGCGGGTTGTTGTACATTCGCCACAAAGTTAGTTTGCCACGTTTTTGTAACTCCATACATTGAAAGTAAATTCGCCATAAGTTTCCAGCCCGGTGAAGCTGGAAATGCCCCTCGGCAACCAGCAGTCTCTCTCCAAAAAAAAAAAGCCACAAGTCTTCATAGTACATCATTTTTGCATATAGTACCGGTAGCAAGGAAAGTTCGTTTTGAGCGCTCGAAATGAAAGGTAGTTATTTTATTCTAAAATTATTGATGTATATAGACAAACTAGGAAAAAAATTAAAACAAAGTAACCATAAATCTCTCTTTTTAAAAATTTATAAATAACGTTTTTACTTTACTTAATTATGAAAACTGCGCTTTTATTCCTGTAAACACATTCGGCTTGGACACTTAAATAGAAATGTGTTTTAGATAAAAACGAAAAATAAATAAAGCGTAATTAACCAAAATTAAAGTTTTTATTCCCCAGAGATACACTTTCGGCTTGAACACCTACATAGAAATGTTTTTAAAATGAAAAAAAAAATAATAATATTATTAGTGCACTAGATTCAATATTTCCAACATAAAGTACCAGGCTACCATAACTATGCAGGAGATTGCTTATTAATATAAATATATTATTAAGCAATCTCTATTATTAATATATATATTTTCATTGTAGTCAAATACCCTATTATACTCAAGTTTTGATGCGGACAATTTTCGAAATTTACAAAGTATGTGTAGGTAGTGTTGATTAATTCCGGCGGGTTGGACAGAGCCACCATAGCATAGTTGGTAGTGCACCTGACCCGGCACGTCAAAGGTTGCGGGTTCGAATCCCGCTAGTAGATTTTTATTTATCACTTGATTTTAACCCGTTTGCCTTCGTAATGCTGATGCGCATTTGCTTAACAGTGGGATGGCTATTTACTAGATATTTAGACTTTATATAAAAGTGGCATTTTGAATACAATCATAATAAATAAATAAATAAACTTTCCTACACTCACACCAATTATCTAGCCTAAGAGAAGCTTCGTTATGAAACTCGTTAAATGGCTACTAGACAACGGATGAACATACTTAAAATACATGAATACATACTTATTATACATAGAAAACACCCAGACCCGAGACAATTTAGAAAAACAATAATTTCTAAATTGACCCGACCGGGGATCGAACCCGGGACCTCAGAGATGGCGACACCATGAAAACCGGTGTACAAACCACTCGACCAAGGAGGTCGTCAATTACCTTTAATACATTAAAGATAATTTTTTTGCTAGAAAAAAATCAACTTACCCTGGAAAGGTCGACTGTTAATCGAACTCACGACCTTTGGATAACCGGTCTACTGCTCTGACCTGATTTTATCTTGTAACTATATACAATATGTAAAAAAAACCCTGTCCGATCCAAAAGGGGTACATAAGTAGGTATACAAATAACAATAACAAAAAAATAATAAAAAAATATTATTCCTGAAAATAAAAGAGTTATCGTAATTTAAAATGCAAGTTTTTGTACCGAAATTGCTCAAATTACCCGAAATAAATGTGACCGCATTTTCCATCAATGGCGGCGGCGCCAAAAGTCCTACCTACACCGAAGCACATGAGTAGATATACCTATGTATTCAGAAGTGCCGACAAAAGAATTGCCTTGTAAGTTTTGTCATATAACAAACATTTCATCGGGGTTAAACTTTTTTCACTTATTTTTTCAAAATAATTACGTAAATAGAACTGATACTCGATACCTAATAACACCGTTACGGATCGGATTGGGTTTTTTTTTACATATTGTAAGCAAATTCAAAATAGTTAACTAATATAAATAAATTAAAGACTTTAATTTCTTTCCAATGGGGGGGTAGGTCGCATTGTCGCAAATTGTTACAAAACAAAAATATTATTTTATATGTACATTAATTTGTTTTTTTTTTGTAAAATACACTAAAAGAGTCGCATAGAGAAATCTGTAAGTATTACCATAACGGTGGTTTAATAAGGTTTTATGTGTTGTCTATGGCCGATTCGGTTTTAAAATGGCGGCCTAACCTTTCAGGACTATTTTCAGTTTCGCCTGCAACAAAACATTGCCTACGTGACCTATTATGCGAGATAACAGTACCAGGGGACTATTCCGTATATATACATAAAAGAAATGGTGAAAATTGTAATTCATCTGGATGTTGTCGAATCTACCGTTAGTAACCGATGTATGCCGGCGCGACGCCATGTTATGGAAGCTCGGGCGCGTTCGGAAAGCTACAACGATTATTTTTGATAATTCAGGGTTAATTTTTTTCATAATTCAGGATTAATGTGAGTTTTGTGTACTATCCTTATTCATTCGATTACGTTTACGAAAACGAAAATTAGTATGGCATTGAAGCAGCGCCTCCTGGCGACATGCGAGAAGAGTTAAAATTTGCCATACAAATTCTCGTTTCGTTAATGTGATCGAATGGCGAATGAAACTCGTACCTACTAGGCACTCTGAGTCAGCAAACAAGTACGGCCTAGACTTAGCCGATAGCTAATAGACGCTTTAACCCTTACACACACCTGTCCCGTATTCAGCATTGTACTATTATGTATTCTGTGCCAACGTCAAAAAATAAGGTGGACCCAGAAGAAGGTATACATTCCGTACTCAAACAACTCACTGTAAAGTGTGGAGTGTTTTTATTATGTTACTAGCTGACCCGGCGGACTTCGTAGCGCTTTGACAGTTTCCATGACAACAGAACCAACAAAACGTTGACAGTTTCCATGACAACAAAACAAACAAATCCATTTTTTTTCATTTCAAGTTAAGCGGTTTTATTGAAAATTGTACTAAAAGCTAAAAAATAATTCGATAGGTCCTAGGTGCAGGTACAGGTAAAAAATAAAATCGTTGGGATTGTGAAATTTCTATCAAGTCAACCGCTATATAAAAAATGCTATTTATATTTACGCAGGTTACGTGCGCCTATTTTTGTAACCTGTACCTGTACCTAGGACCTAAGTACCGAATTATTTTTTAGCCTTTACTACAATTTTTATATTTACTAGCTTTTATATTTGCTACGAGAACCTAGTATCTAGACAAAATTACCTGACCTAATTTCGACTTTAAGATACTATTTACCAATTTTGTACTCCTAAAGATTTCATTCCATATTTAGTGATTATAATCTTTGGTAAAACATTATGCTTTGCTTTTAAATGACCTGTCAGAAGTACCTATCATCATCCATCATCATCAGCCTACACTAGTATAGTAGAACTTTTAAATTATTAATTAATGATAAAAAACAATAATAAAATAAGTGGCTGTGTTTGATCAAAATTTAAAATCATTTATTCAGTTTAGGTTACAAGTAGCTCTTGTGAATTGACATTCTGTGCTATCGGTTCGTAAGTCTACTCTGGGCGAGAGATCTTGTACTGAGAAAAACCGGCAAGAAACTCAGCAAGTGTCCCTTTTCTCCCTTACAGCGTCAAAAATATTGAAAAATGCCCTATCATACATAGCAGGACACTTTCCATTACAAATAAACATAAAACATATAGAAGACAGCCACAAATGTAAAAAAAAACAAAATAAAAAATCTAAGTTAACAAAACATCAAGTAAAAGTTTCAATTTCCAAGATCCTTGATCGTGATCAACCGATGGCTAAAAATTATTATTGACTCAAGATTATTTAAACAGTTCATGTTTGTCAAAACTGCTCTTATTCAGTTACAATGTTATGTCAAAAACTGAGGAGTTCAAAATGATTAACTAGTATATTGAGGTAAGTACTGATGCCTAAGAAATTGAAGCATGCATGGCTATGGCCAAAGTTCGGTTCATAATTGTTCTTAATGTTTTCAATTGCAAGTGCTAGCAAATAAGTGAGTGTAGTAAAAAAAAAAGATTTTGCATAAAAACTTTAAAGGCTACGTTTCCGAACGGTGCCCTCCAATCCCGTCCTGCATTTATTAATCTGGATACAATATGTATGCGGGCGCCTGCGTCAGAGCGGTCGGCCACATTTGAATATAATGTTTATCAATATTTTTGAATTTTGAACGACGACGACGTTGCTGGCCGGTTGGCGTTAGAGGTTTGATTAAAGCTCAGAATAATAACTAAAGCTATTATTGTTCTGAGGATTAAAGACTGTGACAATGAAACCTTTTTGGTTTGTATCTTAGAAAAACAACTAAAAAGTTTATGGACTTCTTGCAGGGAAATGAATACACATGAGTAGATTATGTATGTGAAGAGTCACATCATGTCTGCGGTTTTGTTTCATTTTCTAAGATTTGTGTTATGTCCATAAAGTTAATATACCAACGGATTATGTCGAATATTAATGTTAAATAATGGTGGATTATTATCCTTTTAGTGTTGGTGAGCGTGCATGAGTGTTGGCAAATGAAGCAAAACAGTGCAATAACGTCACTTTCCTAATTATCTCAAGAAGTCCGCGTGAGGTCTTAGTAAAGCCCCACATCTTTACTGAGATACTCAATGGGTTGGGGGGTATATCATTTCGCACTTCTCATTACTATTACTTTGACACTCGCTAAATGTGCTAACCGCACTATCAACTAAAAGAAAAAAATATACTATGAAGATTTTTTTGAATAAGTATACCTACAGTTTTATGGTATTAATATTATGACGTAGACAAAGAAGGGTATATATAAAAAAAATGTTACTCAAAAAAAGAGAATAGTTACCTAATAACATAAAATAAAATGTTATAAAAATACAACTATTCTACTTTTTATTTCAAGTGCTAATTGCACTGAAGCTGAATTAAATATTTATAAAATTTATAAAATACAGTGAATAAATTAAACGCCCACCCGACCCAGCCAGGGATCGAACCTGGCCCGGATTGCGGAAGACCCAGGTTCGATTCCTGGCTGGGTCGGTTGGGCGTTTAATTCTTTTACTGTATTTTATAAATTTTACAGATATTCTACAACTATTCGTTATTACCAGTTCAAACCATCATCGAGTCTTTACTAAGCTAAGCTAGGCTAAGCAATAAATACTTGTAGCCCTACATTTATCTGAAACTGAGAAACTACAATGAAACGTTACAAAATAATACCTTTTCATCATCATCAGCTCATTTTATGTCTTCACTGCTGGGGCACGAGCCTTCCCTATGGATGTATAGGGAGAACGGGCCATAAACCACCACGCGAGCTCGTGCGGATTGGTGGTTGTTAACGACTGCTAATGCAGCCGGGACCAACGGCTTTACGCTCCTTCCGAAGCACGGAGGAGCTCGAGATGATACATTTTTGGTCACCCATCCGATGACCGGCCTTTGCGAAAGTTGCTTACCCTCAGTACTCGCAGACCGGGCGCGTTAACCACTGCGCCATCGAGCTCCTCAATAATACCTATTATATTCATTAAAAAAGTAGTCGTTAACAACCACCGCACCGCACTGGGCCCGCGTGGTGGTATATGGCCCGTTCTAACTGTGGTGTATCTTTATCAATTAACTAACAGTAACCGTTTAAGTATTTCGCTCCTACGACTCAAGCCATCAGTCTATTAATGCCTTGATTGCACAGGAGCCAAAATACAAAAAAATCTAAATTCAAAATCATTTATCGAAGATGATTCGGTTCACACGGCTTGGGGAACCCTTTAAGTTTCTCGCCACCCCCAAAAAAGCCCGGTGAGGCTGTAAATGCCGTTAGAGGCAATCAGCTAACACTCTCCTAAACGACTATTATGATAATTATGTAAGTTTTTTAAGCATGCGTAACAAGATATCCCAATAAATATATTTAAAAAAAAACACAATAAAACCTAATTTTATACAACGCATCTTCAAAAAAACGCAAGGGCCTTGAAGTGCGTCCAGCTTCCGCGAAAGTGATTTCAATTTCATTCCTCACTTTTGAACGCTTGATGTTTATTTTGGAGGGCTTGCCGAATTGTAGAGTCAACAATGCGGTAGATAGCGCTACATTTTAAAACAATATATTTTAGTACATAAAATATTTATAAAATTTATAAAACACAGTGAAAAAATTAAACTCCTACCCGACCCAGCCAGGAATCGAACCTGGCTCTTCCGCAATCTGGGCGGTTGCATTGACCGCTATGCTACCGGGAAGGCTACCAGAAGAAAAAAAAATAAAAAAAAATTAGTTAAATAAAAGTTATAAGGGTCGCGTAGCCGAAGCAATGTTCGGATTGTGTGCGAGAAATTGCGGTTCTATTCACATACTTTTGCTAGACTACGACTACTACTGACGTGAGCCCATGCCTGACACTAGCGTATTGGCCTTCTAGGTGGGTTCACAGGACTGTTATTAATGGGTTAATAGCGCAATAATAATGCTTATTTTTTTTATATTTACAGGTAAGCGCAGTGCCTTGACCGCACCTGATGTTAAGTGATGATAGGCTAATTATGGAAGCGCACATCGCCAGGGATCGTCAACTAGTGAGGCACTGGCTATCTTCTCTCTAGCTGCCGGAACACAACAATGCTACAAACATTGATGTTATGGCGCCATAATATTTAGATAAAATAGTGGTAGCTAGCCAGGCGGACAAACAAGCCCTACCACCAACTAAACCGATTACACAAACATGTACCCCCCCACTGGGAATCGAACCCGGGACCTCTGGGTCTAAACCGGTGGTTTTAGCCACTAGACCACAGAGGCGCTTAAAAATATACCTCTAGTTCCCACAAACTGTGTACTGTGTGACATTGCAGCGCTGCATTTGTACACACGCCTGCACGTGACACTACCAAAAACTGTCAAATACATTTTGTGGTAGTGTCAAATCAAATGTCATTCAACTTTATGTATATATAGCATGTGCTTGAACATTTTTATTGAAAAAATATAACAGTTTTAGAATACATGCCGGGTCAGGTGCACTGCCAACTATGCTATCGTGGTAGTTGGCAGTGCACTGTTATCGGGTGCGGGATCGCATCCCGCTCGTGGTGTTTTTTCAACACTTTGTCTTTTTTCAAATGTAATTTGTTCGCAACAATATTTGCGTAAAATTATATGTAAATAATCAGTTTCAGATAAGTTGATGTTGATGTCTGTACTAACAATAAAGATTTCATGTTATAAATCGTTTTGATTCCCAAAATGTCAGGTAATTAGTTTGCTGATATACATTTTTATAATGAGTTTTATTTTGACTACCTTTACTAATGCCTCGCACACAGCTCTCTAAGAGAGGTTACTAAAAAATATTTTCTTTATTTTCACCCTTGTCAGCTCTATACGATCTGTAGCTCTACACACATTGAAACACAATCTTGTATTATCAATTAATCACATTCATGAACCGGCTAAGCCTACTCAGAAGCTCAAAGTTTAATTAATAAACATGTTTCTCAGTAGCAAGGAGTAAGGACGTGTTTATTTTAGACATACTATAAACTTACTTTCGTTATTTATTGATTGTATGACGACCTTGGTCGAGTCGTTTGTACACCGGTTTTCATGGTGGCGCCATCTCTGAGGTCCCGGGTTCGATCCCCGGTCGGGTCAATTTAGACTTCAAATAATATAACAAAACAAAAAAAAATTATAAATAGCTTGCCTACTTCTGAACTGATCTTTAGTATTTGTAATTAAAAATATTATGATCGGATGTTAATGAGGGTAGTTGTTGACATTGCGCCTTTGGCTTTCAAAGTAAAAAGTAAATAGTGTTGAATAATTTCGGCGGGCTGGTTAGAACCACGATAGCTCAATTGGGAGAGCACCTGACCCGGTATGTCAGAAGGGTGCAGGTTCAAATTCTGCTCGTGGAAATTTTTTCAACATTTGTGTTTTTGTAATTTGTTCGCAAAAAAATTTGCGTTAAAAATTATATAAACAAAACAAAAACATTTTAGAAATTATTATTTGTCTAAATTGTCTCGGGTCTGGGTGTTTCCTATGTAGGTATAATATGTATGTATTTAAGTATTATAAGTATGTTTATCCATTGTCTAGTAACCATTTAACGAGTTTCATAACGAAGCTTCTCTTGGGCTAGATAATTGGTGTGAGTGTAAGAAAATTTATTTATTTATTTTTTATTTAAAGTTGCTCATGCTAGTCTGGGACGTGAAAATAACGTATCAGTTGCCTTGCTTCCCGCGCATGTCGTAAGAGCCGACTGAGGGACAAGGGTTCCAAGATGCTCGCACGTCAGGCGATCGGCTGCAACCAGGAGCTGACATTATCTATTCCACCTCGGGCGCATCTTTGTTTATACTAAACTAGCGGCCCGTCCCGGCTTCGCACGGGTAGACATTTCTTTTTTAGCCTATGTTACTCAGCGCTAATGTAGCATTCTAATGGTGAAAGAATTTTTTAAATCGGTTTAGTAGTTTTTGAGTTTATTCGTTACAAACATACAAAAAAATACAAAGCTTTCCTCTTTATAATATTGGGTCCTTACCTATGAAATCGACGTTTTTTTTTCACTTATTAAGGGTGCGCCGACAAAAAAATGCCAAAAATGCAGTTACGGTTAAGTAGATATAATTGAAAATACCATCGTATTAAATGAACAAAATATATATTTAGTATCATAGGGAACGTGTTTACAATTTGTCAGAACCATAAATTCATAACACGCTATAGTTTTTTCTACAATATCATTTAAAGTTGGGCAAAAATCATGAAAACGAGTGGCGGCGTTTAGTAGATTTCTTATAGTTTATCTAAATTATTGTACCTCTGATTTTGTCTAAACAATCATCAATGGATAAACTACAAATTGCTAGACTACATTTTCGATTCATCAAGTGGTTATTTCAATAATTATTTTTTATTAAGCACCTTAAATTCCCCATACAAAATTAGTATGGCCGCGCGGCATCAAATAAATATGGACGACGACATTTCAAATAAAACATATGACACTTGTCACTTATGGACGGCGCACCCTTAACAGGTGTATTACTTCTAAAAGTCAATACCGGTTGTTAATATTATTATACACCTTTAATTAGGACTATGTTACTTAGGCTTCAGTAATAACAATGATTATTCATTTTGTGTCTTTATCGCCCAATATTTTTTTTAAATTGACTTCTTTTTTTGTTTGCGGAATTGACCTTTTGTTTCATTTGTAGCTTTGAAGGATCTTGATTTTTTCTTTTTAATGTCTGCTATATTTCATGTATCATTCATTTAGTGATGACATACGGGACTGAGACGTGGTCGCTCACTATGGGCCTCATAAAAAGGCTCAAGGTCACTCAAAGAGCAATGGAGAGGGCTATGCTCGGGGTTTCTCTGCGTAATCGAATCAGAAATGAGGAGATCCGCAGAAGAACAAAGGTAACCGACATAGCCCGAAGAGTTGCTAAGCTCAAGTGGCAGTGGGCAGGGCACATTGCTCGCAGGACTGATGGCCGCTGGGGCGGGATAGTCCTGGAGTGGCGACCGCGTACCGGAAAGCGCAGTGTGGGCAGGCCTCCAACAAGGTGGACCGACGATCTGGTGAAGGTCGCGGGAAGCCGCTGGATGCGAGCAGCACAAAACCGGTCGTTGTGGAGATCCTTGGGGGAGGCCTTTGTCCAGCAGTGGACATCTTTTGGCTGAGATGATGATGATGATGAATGTCTGCTATATTTAGCTAGTGAAACAAACAAGTCTACAATTTTTATAGTGTTAACATAAATAGATGCTAAAAAAACAAAAAAACGTTAGTGTGAAAGACATAATTTTATAAAAAATCTTCATACAAAACGTCAATTTCATAGGTAAGGACCTGATATTAGTATAGTTATAGATGAGGCGTCGAGGTCAATACTGGTGAGTTAACTCAAAATTGGTGATTTCGATGCTCCGTCTTTCTCTTTTTGCGAGAAGGACGTTTTTAATGATTATAAGACAAAAATGTCGACCACTGGTTCATGTCGAACACTGGCGCAACTATTTTACGTAGGTACACACACACGCCTGCACATCGACCTACCACAAGCTGTCAAATTCAATTAATTTTTTTTTTATATATTTTTTTAAAATTTTATTATCTGAATAGAAAACTCATGGACGTGTGCTTTCTCCCCATTCTGACTTAAGGAGCGCAAACGTGGTCTTTTGACAGCTCGCCGATATTAAGGTTAAGAATGTATTAAAGGTATTAAGTAAATGTATTATGTATTTTGACGACCTCCTTGGTCGAGTGGTTTGTAGGTACACCGGTTTTCATGGTGTCGCTATCTCTGAGGTCCCGGGTTCGATCCCCGGTCGGGTCAATTTAGAAATTATTGTTTTTCTAAATTGTCTCGGGTCTGGGTGTTTTCTGTGTATGTATTTAAGTATTTTAAGTATGTTTATCCGTTGTCTAACCATTTAACGAATTTCATAACGAAGCTTCTCTTGGGCTAGATAATTGGTGTGAGTGTAGGAAAGTTTATTTTTTTTATTTTTATTTATTAAAAATGTATTAAAACAATTTGACAGTTTTGGATAGTCTGTACATCGGAGGTGCAAACGAAGCAAACATAAAACGATCGGACTTCTTGGCGGGAAAGTGAAGCGTCATGTCTACGGTTTTGTCTTATTTTCCAAAATTTGTGTTATGTCGAATATTAATGTGAAATAATGGTGGAATATTAATCGTTAAGTGTTCGTAAGTGTGCATGAGTGTTGGCAAATGAAACAAAACAGTGCAACGTTACTTTTCAAATTCTCTCAAGAAGCTCACGTGAGGACTTAGTAAAGCCCCACATCTTTACTGAGATACTCGAGGGGTTGGGGGGTCTCACTTCCCATTTCTAATATGATTCATCATCATTTAAGGAAATATTGTTTATTTATGTATTACTTGTACGAAAAATTACTTTGTCACTGGCTAAATGTGCTACTCGCACGAAGCCATCAACTAAAAAAAAAAAAAAAACGATCAGTGTCTGTGAGTTTGTTTACTATCCATATTCATTCGATTATGATTACGAAAACGAAAATTGGTATGGCATTGAAGCAGCGCCTCCTGGCGGTATACGAGAAGAGTTAACATTTTGCCATACACATTTCCGTTTTCGTTACCGTAAGTAAATACAAGAATTGTACGTAGTTAGAGTTACACACTAACACCCGTATTTATAGACAAGCCATTACTTAGCAATTACTTTGTTCTCAAAATGTCACGAATATCTAATTTCATTTTATAAATAAGTAACGTTTATATTAGAATAGAAGTTTTCTTAATGAATTAAATAAAAACATTATTATTATTATCAAAATCATAAATTTTGTATTATTTTAGACAAAACACACACTTTCACACGGAATATAACCTCAAAACTAGCCTGTCACAAGCATGTCACTATGAATTCTTTGAGAAATCTAACTAGATTACTTGAGTAAAGATATTGGTGACTGGTGCTTGGCAAAGAATTCTAGTCTTTTGACGTTTATAACTTCATCGGTTTACTAAAGAATATAAAATTTTACTTAAGCAATTACTTTGCTTCAGTATGACCTTTTTCTCGTTTATAAATACGGGGGTAAGACATTCGGAAACCTAGACATTTTTACAGAAAACACGAGAAAAAAGGTAACATAAATAATGAAAAAAAAATACAATCCAGGTCACACATTGGCGTGACGACGCGACAGAAACACGGAGATTTTTTTAAATAAAAAAAATCAACAAAAAAAATGTAAAACCTACACAGAAGCTGCCAAAAAAAGCGATTTCGATAAATATTTAAAATGGTTTTTTTCGGCGTCCGTCGCAAGGCTGCGAGGCTGTGATTTGTATCTCTGTTTACTTCCTGATGTTTCTTTTATAAGTTAGTACGAATAAATTGGGTCAATGTGGGTCGCCAAAATCATAGACACGGCATCCGGTGTCCATGGTGCTGTTGTAAATACAGTAAAGTACAGTGAAGTATAGCAAGTTATTGTTAAAAATTTATAAAATTTATAAAAACACAGTGAAAAAATTAAACACCTACCCGACCCAGCCAGGAATCGAACCTGGGTGCAGTGACAAAATTCAGCGCTTACGTCAGCCTTCCCGGTAACATAGCGGTCAGTGCAGCCGCCCGGATTGCGGAAGACCCAGGTTCGATTCCTGGCTGGGTCGGGTAGGCGTTTACTTTTTTCACTGTATTTTATAAATTTTACAAATATTTAATTTAGCTTCAGTGCAGCAATTAGCACTTGAAAATAAAAAGTAAAAAGTTAGTGTAGATATGACCATAGTATTTTTTTTTAGTAATTTACCGCAGTATTTATACCCATTGTAATGTATCCTAAATATCCAACTGCATTTGTAAATATCTGACAATATTATTTTCAACTTACGCAGATATTGCGTAACAAACATACAAAAAAAACATTCAGTCGAATCGAGATTCCTTTTTTTGAAGTCGGTTAAAAATATAATTAAGCATTCTTCAATCTGTTATATTATTTAGTATATACATAACAAAAAGAAACAACTCAACTGAACTTAAAAAACCGGACTCGCGCACGAAGGGTTCCGTACAATTATCTATAAAAACGGCAAAAAAATCATGTCTGTTGTATGGGAGCCCCCCACTTAAATATTTATTTTATGGAATGTTTTTGTTTTGTTTATATAATTTTTAACGCAAATTTTGTTGCGAACAAATTACAAAAAAACAAATGTTGAAAAAATTTCCACGAGCAGGATTATTTTATTTTAATTTAATTATTTATTTTTAAAGTGAATTATATAACTTAATGTCCTGTGAATATTTCAAGCGTCTACCTTTTGCCGTTATCATATCGAGCAAAAACGAGCAAAAAAATCACGTTTGTTGTATGGAAGCCCCCTTAAATATTTATTTAATTCTGTGTTTTAGTTGTATTTGTTATAGCGGCAACAGAAATACATCATCTGTGAAAATTTCAACTGTCTAACTATCACGGTTCATGAGATACAGCCTGGTGACAGACGGACAGACAGACGGACGGACGGACAGCGGAGACTTGGTAATAGGGTCCCGTTTTACCCTTGGGTACGGAACCCTAAAAACAGTGAAAAACAAATAGCAAATTAAATGAAATTATCTATTATATCATCAATCATTACCTGCATCAATTATTTTATAAAAGTAATCTAATAATACTTATATAATGCTGACATATCCACTTAATTTTAAATAAGTATGTTGAATTCTAATCTTATTATTCACTTTTTTCTTATTATGAATTTATTTATAACTATGTATAATTGGAATAATTGAAATTGGAATTGTATTAAAACATAAATTGACATTTATTTTTATAATTTTGCATGCTGTATATTCAGCGAAACATGTTGGCCGATACTAATTATAACCTTACAGCAACTTATATTTCTAGCAAAATAATACGTATTAACACGCAAAACTTTATGCGAAAAAAATTACAATTTAAAAACAAGTGTTGACGGGTTGGACGGAGCCACGATAGCATAGTTGGTAGTGCACCTGACCCGGCATGTTATGGGGTGCCGGTTTAAATCACGCTCAAGGAAATTTTGAAAAAATTTCATCATCATCATCAGCTCATTTTTATGTCCCACTGCTGGGGCACGAGCCTTCCCTATGGATGGATATGGAGAACAGGCCATAAACCACCACGCGGGCCCACTGCGGATTGGTGGTTGTTAACGACTGCTGAAGGCTAGTGCAGCCGGGACCAACGGCTTTACGTGCCTTCCGAAGCACGGAGAAGCTCGAGATGATAAATTTTTGGTCACCCATCCAATGACCGGCCTTTGCGAAAGCTGCTTAACCTCAGCACTCGCAGACCGGGCGCGTTAAGCAGCGCCATCGAGCTCCTCAAAGTAAAAGTAAAAATTTGTTTTACAATAAAAATTACCTACGAAAACACAAACGTTGAAAAAATTTCCACGAGCACGATTTGAACCTGCACCCTTCTGACTTACCGGGTCAGGTGCTCTCCCAATTGCGCTATCGTGGTACTAACCAGCCCGCCGAAATTATTCAACACTATTTACTTTTTTACTTTGAAAGCCAAAGGCGCCCATTCAATGTCAACAACTACCGTCATTAACATCTGATCATAATATTTTTACAAATACTAAAGATCAGTAAGAAGTAGGCAAGCTATTTACAAAATTTGCGTTAAAAATTATATAAATAAAACAAAAACATTTTTTAAAACCTACGTTTTCTTTTAACGTACTGTGCAAACTTTACTGTGCCCGTGGAAACAAAAATATATAGCAACAGTCAGTCGAAAATCGCAATATAGCCAGACAACAATACCACCAAATAAAATGACCTACAGAAGGTAGGCTAATACATATCGTGCTCAACCAATGCACACTCATGGGCAAGGAATCTTTTTTTTCACGGAGCTTTTTTTTATAGAGAGAGATTACTGATTGGCTCAAACGGCATTTTCAGCTTCACCTGGCTTGTTTGGGGGCGACGAGAAACTTAAAGGGTTCTCCAAGCCGTGTAAAGCGAATCACCTTCGGAGGTATTCTAGAGGGAACGGCATCAGGCGTGTCCCCGTGCCCTACAGATCTCCGAAGGGTTCGGATCGGATCAGGGAGCGGAACAACCCGAGGGCGCCTCTAAAGGTTCGGTTCTCGGCTCGGGTTGACCGAGCCGTGGTGGTTGCTGCGAGCTGCTCCGAGATCCGTGTCACACCCGCTACACACTACTTTAAAGTTTATACTGACACCTCCTAAAGTTAGGTGTCAGACATCCCTATGCAAGCACAAGGGACTACGTCAGGTCATAACACCAGATCAGAACACGCCGGTTACGCATCCTTCATCCGGTAACAAGAAATGACACTGGAGTAAGCGCAGCACAGCTCACATACGGCTGTAGTATGAGACTGCCAGGAGATTTTTTCCACACAACAACGGTGACGTCACAGTTGGACTATACCTACGTCGATCAACTACGTAAAGACATCAACGAATGTAAGGCAACAGAGCAGAAGCAAGGTAACACAAAAACGTTTGTACACCCAGATCTAAAGTCATGTGGAAGTGTGTATTTTCGTGTCGATGCAAGCCGCAAGTCACTGCAAGCCCCATATGAAGGACCCTACCCAGCCCTAAGCCGCGATGACAAAGTGTTTCGACTGCAATTACCCGGGCGAGAAGCGAACGTTACAATTGACCGATTGAAGCCCGCATATGCACTAAATGAAGCTTTGCAAGATCACTGTAACGCTACCCAAATTACAAGATCAGGCCGAACTGTAAAGCCTGTAATACGCTTCGCTTGAGTAGGAGCTATGTAGCATACATAATTACATAGATACGTCGCACTCCGCATCGCCGGCATTCACATCACACTGGTGAAGCAAACTCCAAACGTTAGCTATTTATGTAATAATTTCTCATTCGCGAGGTTAAGGCGATTTTGTCTGTTTTTACCTACCTACATATTTTGTATTTCTTGTGCTGTATGAAATGCTTGTATATGTGTCCCTGTCTAACAACGATATAAAAGAACCAGTGAACATAAATAAATTATGAGAAACTAATCGACTTTCATTCAGCACATACCCACACACTTTTAAGACTAGTGTCTCGAGCTAGTTGCCCCGTGAACACGTATAGTTCACTAATAGAGAAGAAGAAGTAGAAGAAGAGTTCAGTGAGAAAATCTATAACCGTCTGCAGGAGACGGGCAGAAGCGCCTCCCTCAATCAGTAGGCCGTACTGCGATCGCCAACCCGCCTGCCAAGCGTGGCGATTATGGCAAAACCCCCCACCAACATGAGGACCGATCGTTGTGGCGATCCTTGGGGGATTCCTATGCCCAACAGTTGGCGTCATATGGCTGATGATGATGATGATGATGAGAAGGTCTACAGGGTCTAACAAAATCAATAAGCGAACGTTTTAGGGCGGTATCTATACATAATTCTGAATACAATGACATTTAATGGGCTCCAGTTTTATAGTGAGTTTTCAAAGATATGTTTTCTATCAAACTAAACAATTAAAATAATGCACATCATGAAACTTTACTAACACGCACGCGTCAATAAAAAGATAGTGATACAGATACAGATACACGCACAGTCGCACACAATTGAAAAACCATTGTATGACATTCATACACACACGGCATCTTTGTGTGCGTGGCGTGGGTTTGGAAAGGGTGTATTTTTTGGTGAATTATGATAATGTTTTGTTGATTATCTCGGTAACGAGCCTGTAGTTGTGGACCAAATTTGGTGAGCATGCTCAGTGTGATGTATAGATGCTTCCATTAAACGTTCGCTTATTGATATTGTTAGACCCTATATATGTGCTGAGGATTTATTTATTGAGTTAACAGGTTGACTGCTGACAGGCCCAGACACAATAGAAATTCAATTGTTTGTCGGACATATGGCGTTTAAGGTGTTAATACAATAAGGAAATATAACTAACTATATTAAAGAAAAAATTAAATAAGATAACTAAAGACAAAATAAAACCTATAAATAAAAAGTAAATAAATAATAAATATATGTGCTTTAAATACCGCACTCAAGTGCGGTATTTAAAGCTTACCTTCTATAGGTCTCTTTATTTTATGACAATGCCTAAACTAAACATGTGCGTTTTGTTTTGGGTCAGACCTGTATTTTTCCAAGACACTTTTTTTTGTTGTTTTTATTCCTTAAATATATTTTTTCGTAACCTGCTTTACAAAGTTAGAAAACAACTTTATCGGTAAACACATCAAAAATGGCTAGGGGTCAAGTACATTTTTTGGTATAAAAAATTTTTCTAACAATATTTACCTGATCTGTATTTCCAGACTGGCGTCTTGCTATATTTTTTGTTTTAGTAAACTATTTTATCCATATTATGTTGAAAGAATTGAGAAAAAATGCAATTTCAACAAATTGGGGAAAATTTGCTTACGTTAGGTCGTTACCTAATTGGAAAAAAAGCAATTCAACAAGGTTGATTTTTAAAAATTTAATTGTAAAAATAATAAGTAATCTGTATTTCTACCATACACGAATTACACAAGCACAGCAATTTGGCATACTTAAAATCAGTTTATCCAGATCACTTTGATGAATAGCCGACCACGTTCTTTTTAACAAGTCAAAAAGTTGTTGTGCTGTGTGCACGTAGCGTTGCCAGGCGTCCGGATAAAGCCGGACATAGTTAGGCTTTTTAATTGCGTGTCCGGCCATAATAAACGGTGTCCGGCTTGTCCGGCTTTTGTTAGGGTTTTTATATTTTTGTTTTTTTTGACTGATGACTATTTTATTTATATTTCATTAGAATTTAACAAGATAATAAGGTAATAATCAAAAAAGCTTGATTTTACATACAATTTTTTTATCGTAGGTAGGTACCTATTAATACTGAGACACAAAATCCTCGATGATGTAGGGTGTCCGGCCATTTTACCAAAATGTCCGGCCAAACTGGCTGGTCTGTCCGGCTATTAAATTTGGCGACTCGGCAATCCTATGTGCACGGCATCCATACTCGGCAGAGCTCTTCTTTGGAGCTCTGGGTTGCGGTCTGGTGATTGTGCAGGCCACGACAGGACGTTGATATGAGAATCTGCAAGAGTGCGTGTTACGACTCTAGCCGTATGTGGACGTGCATCGCCATGCATTAGTCGAAACGAATCACACAATCGGCGTCGCAAGGGGATGATCATATCTAAAACAATCATCTCTGCGTAGATTTGAGCATTGAGGTTGCCCCTGATCCAATGAGATCGGTTCTTCCACCGATTCAAATACCGGCCCAAACTATGATTGTTTCCTCTCCATATGGATGAACTTCCTGACAAAATCTCAAGCGTTTCTGACGTCCAGAGGTCCTCCAAAAACGAGTGCGTCTTGTATCCGGCCTCATACCGAAACGTGATTCATCAGAGAAGCAAACACAGCGGCAACCTTCTTCCTCCCAATTTCAGTGTTCGCGAGCTTATTGTAAACGGGCCCTACGATTGTGGGGTGCTATGGGTGGAACCCTCAGCGGTCTTCGGGAACGTAGACGCACTTCGCGTAAACGATTCCGGATGGTTTGGTCGCAGCAACCCTGAAGCGCTGTGGAGCCTTGTGGCCAACATCATAGCGGTTCATGGTACGATTCCGTCCAGCAGTATCTTGGATGTACCGGTATTAGCTAGATAAGCACGTGCCTAACCAGCACACCCTACTTTTGATTAATACCAACTGTGGCGTTCGGGTCACTAACGGCGACTTTACTCAAAATTGGTGAATTTGTTGCTCTGCCTACCCATTTAAAAAAAAATCTGAATAAAATAAGAATAAAATCTAATGATGATGCTGGTGATAAAATATTTCTTTTTAATTAATTAATTATCTTAATTAGTAGCTTCGTGTTTAGCATTTAGCCAATTTCAAGTATTTTTTTATTATAAGTGGTAAAGGTACAATTGTACGGTAAATAGAAATTAAAAATGGAGTCTCACAACGCGTGTTATTACGGGAAAAAAATTGGCCTAATTTAGTCTAGCTCTAGGATCATTAGTTATAGTATTAAGTTGGCTGTTGTTATTCTTTTACAATAAAATAAAATAAAATAAAAATAAAACTCAGATGAAACGCCAATATTTCTTTCTCTTCAGTACCTATTAGAGCTTTGACGTTTGAATGGAATACTGAAATGTGAAACGGCTACACAACATGTATTTGCTGTTGCGTTGCCAAATACACCTTACTATACCTACTTCGCTGGCCCACTTTCGAGTTTCGTGAATACATTACTTGCGGCAAAACAAAGATTTTCTATTCTATTTCAGCAAAAGTGTTTGTTGTTACACGCATATGGCCTTTACAGCGTACCGTAGAACCAGTCTTCAACACAGTAAGAACCAGTGTTCGACACAGTAAGAACGAATCAATTTTCGACACAGTACGAACCAGTATTCGACACAGTAAGAACCAATGCTCGACACAGGAAGATCCAGTAATCGACAGAGTAAGAACCAGTGTTCGACACATAAATTTTTTAAGACGGCTAGCGAGAGCGGAAAGCCTATAAGGCGTCTAAAAAGACTAGATTAGAGTTTCCTCTAGCCGAGAAACCTAGGAGAGAAGGTGCTTGTTTTTGCAGACTGAGAAGGACTTGTTTCAGACCTAGAGAGGGGCACATGTTTTTGGTCGGTTTGGTTGATGGTAGAGCTTATTTGAACGCCTGGCTAGCTACCACCATCTTATCTAAATATCGATACCAGAAGTATCAATTAACGTAAGGGACATTTTGGCCAAAATGAGTTTTATATAGAATTTTCCGCTGTATCGATTGATATACTTAGAATTGCTCTATCGTTCAAAAAATGTCCCTTACGTTAACCATGTTCAGGCAATCTAGAACGATTTTCGCAAAAATATTTGATTATTATTCACTTACATTAAGTTTCACCACTAAAATTATCCTTTACAGTAAATTAACGTATATTTTTCGAAAGCTTCTAGCCGCTTACGTTATTATTCATCATTTATTTTTTATTTACACCTTAAATTTCAGTAACGTAAGAAGCATGTTAACATTTATTTTTAATGTAAGGACATGCTATCTTTGAAACTACTAAGTTTTATGAAACTTAACAACATTGATAAGAAAAAGAAGATAAAACCTAAAAACTTTGTCCTGTAAGTCGATAAAATCGGATAAAACGCTAAAAAGTTAAACAGATATCGAAAAAAAAAAACCGTTTTTGGCTCTCCTGAAAATCGTGGTTTGTTCCTTACATTAATTGATACTTACGGTATCGTTATGTCGTCATAGGTAACATCAATATTTGTAGCATTGTTGTACAGCTAGAGATATGATAGCCAGTGCTTCAGTAGTTGAGGGTTTCTGGTGGAGTACGCTTTCACTCTTGGCCTTCATCAGTCATCACTTAACATCAGGTGAGAGGAAAGCTCAGTGCTTACTTGTATACGAATAAAAAAACACAACATCTCATTTCTTCAATCCCATTCAAACTTTGTAACTCGACTTTAAAGTCCAATCATTAATTCACTGGAGTAATCTGACGTTTACGGTGTTCCCAGTTTCTGATGAACAGAAAATAGTGTTGTGACATGAAGATTGACATCAATTACTCACTCACAAAAGATGGATGATGTAAAAATTGCAATAATAACAGCTCCCAAAGCAAAATAAACACTGACAACTAAACTGTCAGGTGAAATTTCTCGGTGTAAAAAGACATTCATACCTACCACCTACCTATATTATAATTAATTAAATACCTTTTACGTTAGTGCTGACTATGTGTAAGTGATCTGAACGACAATGAACGAAACGCATCACTAGTACAATAAATGTGGCAACATAATTTTACAATGTGACATTAGCATCTGTCAGTTTACTCCAGTGAATCAATGATTAGACTGTAGAATGAAAGTAAAGTAAATAGCCTATACTGTCCCACTGCTGGGCAAACGCCTCTATCATTAAAATCAAGTCATCACTACAATTGATGGGTAATGGATTAATCACCATGCTTGCCAAATGCGGGTTGAAAAAGGTTTCTTTTATAAATCAAAATCATGTATGTACGAGTTTTTAATTAACCTTTTCACCGCCCAACTATCCTGCACGCGATGTCCCGCTGTACATCATCTCAGCCAAAAGACGTCCACTGCTGTACGCCAACGTATAAATGTATTTTAATAAAGTAGGTACAAAGAAGAACTTCTATAGTGCTGGCGTGGACGGCACGAAAATCTCGAACTTCTGTAGAAGTTGTTGGCGGTAAAAAGGTTAAATCGGACTCTGTGTGCTACCATCTTTTTATGCTTATTTTTATTATAGGGGATCCTGATGAACTAATGAGTTCACGAGGATCCCCTGGGAGATCAGGCTAGGGGATCCTGGTGGACGAACCCCATCGAACACCCCGCTGAACACTACTTAAAGTCTATACTGACCCCCCCCACCAACCTTACGGTTATAAAGTTAGGTGTCAGACATCCTTACGCAAGCACAAGGGACCATCTACGTCAGGTCATAACGCCAGATCAGAACACGCCGGTACGCATCCTTCATCCGGTACTTTTAAGACTAGTGTCTCGAGCTAGTTGCCCCGTGGACACGTATAGTCCACTACCTAATATCTAGATAGGTTACCGGAGCTGTAAACTCGTTCTTCTCGTTGCACTAACAGCACAACTCGCAGATACCACTGCTCGAACAATCCGTAACACACTTATACGACCTGGGAATTGAACCCGGGGCCTTCGGGTTGCGGGCCGAACGCTTTGCCACCCGGCCATCGAAGCGTAAAATGAATTCTCAAGAAAACTCGCTAAGCCCTCCAGACACAATTTGCCCTCTACCCTGATGAATGCTTGAATACGTGATCTCCGTTACATATTAACATTTATATGTACCACATGACGTCACCTCGCAACATGGCGTCATACTTGTTGACAAACAAAAGAACAGAGTAACAAAATATTACCACAACCTGTTAAGGAGACTGCAGAGATATAATATGCAAAGGCGCTCAAGGACTTCTTGGCGGGAAAGTGAAGAGTCATGCCTGCGGTTTTGTTTTATTTTCTAAAATTTGTGTTTTGTCGATTATTATTGTGTGTCAAAAGTACGAGAGGCATAAAAGATAGAACTGGTATGAAAGAGAAAACAGTAAAGAATAGGCTCCGATTATGTTGGAGGTGTTAGAAAAAAAAAATATATTAATGTGAAATAATGGTGGAATTATTAACCGTTAAGTGTTCGTGATTGTGCATTAGTGTTCGCAAATGAAACAAAACAGTGCAACGTCACTTTTCAAATTTTCTCAAGAAGTTGTCGTGCAAAATGTATTTCGGATTTTTTGATGCATACCCCGGGTTTGTGATCACTAACCCGCACCCGCCCGATCTTCTAAATGCCACTACACATTTACAGAATACACTAAACATGCACACTAGTTTAGGCCCAAGACACCGTACTCGTAGAACAAGGGTACGACGAGCCGATTCACACGCGCTCTATACCAGATACAGACATGTACCTAGGCGCTTCTCTCCTCCTCCACGGCCCGGTCAACCCGAGCCAAGGTCCGAGCTTTTAGAGGCGCCCTCGGGTTGTTCCGCTCCCCGATCCTATCCGAACTCTTCGGAGAATCTAGTAGGGCACGGGGACACGCACTTTTAAGTGTGTGATGCCGTTCCCCCTAGAAAACCTCCGAAGGTGATTCGTTTCACACTGCTTGAGGTACCCTTTACGTACCTCGCCGCCCCCAAAAAAGCCCGATAACGCTGAAATGCCGTTTGAGCCAATCAGCAATCTCTCTCAAAAAAATACAAAATAAACCTCAAATATCTAAAAAAATCATGAACACAGTAAGTAGTTACTGCGTTCATAAATTGTGCGGCAGCCTAGCTATTCCGAGATTCGTGTTGCTATATGTTTGCGTTGTTCGGAAGTGCTTACTTCCTATGGGTCTGTTTATATTGTGATATTACGCTGCAGGGCTCCAATCCGAACTTTTTTATTTTGTTCTTTTTTTTACATGTTGTAGAAGACAACCTTCTATATTTTTTGTGTTTATTTGTGTAATGTAAAATGTCTTGCTATGATAGGGCTGCATTTTCCAGTATTTTTGACGCTGTAAGGGAGAAGAGAGCTGAACATTTAGTCTTGCTGAGTTTCTTGCCGGTTCTTCTCAGTACAAGATCTCCCGCCCACAGTAGAATTACGAACCGCTGGCATAGTGACATTCACAAGAGCTACTTGTAAGCCTAAACTGAATAAATGATTTTGAATTTTGAATTTGAACCTTTTGGAGAATCTAGTAGGGGCCGGGGACGTGCTAGCACGATGCCTTCCCTTATAATAATAATAATAATTTGTTAAATAAAGACAACATCATCATCATCATCAGCCTATATTAGTCCACTGCTGGACATAGGCCTCTCTAAGTGCACGCCACCGAGCACGATCCGCGGCTACTCTCATCCTGCTCTTGCCAGCCACCTTGCGAAGATCGTCGCTCCAACTAGTCTGAGGGCGTCCTACACTACGTTTTCCGATACGCGGTCTCCACTCGAGAAATCGTTTACCCCATCGGTTGTCGGTTCTGCGGCTAATAGGACCGGCCCACTGCCACTTGCTGCTTGCTGATCCGATGGGCTATGTCGATTACTTTCGTTCTCTGTCGGATCACCTCATTCCGAAGTCGGTCCTTCAGAGAAACTCCGAGCATAGCCCTTTCCTTAGCTCGCTGAGCGACTTTGAATTTGTGAACCAGCCCAACCGTGAGTGTCCACGTTTCAGCTCCGTATGTCATGACCGGTAGAACGCACTGATTGAAGACTTTCGTCTTTAGACTTTGTGGAATAGGCGACGTAAAGACCCGACGTAATTTCCCATATGCTGCCCAGCCTAGCTGTATCCTTCTATTAGCCTCTTTCTCGAAGTTGTTTCTACCCAATTGCAAACCCGAGGTAGACATATTCCTTAACAACTTCGAGAGCACCGCCTTGTACTGCAATCGGTCCCGGAATGGCATGTTCGTTGAACATAACCTTGGTTTTGTCCAAGTTCATCCGGAGACCGATGCGTTGAGAAGAATCAGCTAGGCCGTTCAGCATGAACCGTAAATCCTGCAACGTTTCGGCCACGATGACGATGTCGTCCGCGAATCGCAAGTGTGAAATGTGTTCGCCGTTGATGTTAATGCCACGTCCTTTCCAGTCCAGCGTTTTAAACACATCTTCCAATGCATTTGTGAATAATTTGGGGGATATCACATCCCCTTGTCTCACACCTCGATGCAAGGGGATATGCTTAGTCTGCTGGTTCTGTAATTGGACGGCTATGGTGGCAGCATTGTACAGACACCTCAACACTTGGATATATCGCCAATCGACTTGGCATCGTTGCCAGGGATTCTAGAACAGCCCAGGTTTCGATAGAGTCGAATGCCTTCTCATAGTCCACAAATGCTAAGCACAGGGGCTGATTATACTCTTCGGTCTTCTGTATAATCTGCCGCACTGTGAATATAGACAACAATAATCCATAATTGTTATTAGACTTAAAACTAATTGTTTGTATTAAATTATAAATTACACTTTGATAAATAACATTTCCAAATAAATTTAAAGTACCAGATAAATTATGTAAATCAATTAATCTCAAAAAATTATCAATTAAATAAAATTTTAATATATTAAAATAGAATTGATATATATTTAATTAATAAAATATAATACAATTTAATAAATTAACCGAATTATAAAACACATAATAACAACACAAACAGGGGTAGGGGCTACCGGGTAACATGTAGGCGAATCCAGTGTTGTAAAATAGGCGAGTCCCACCTGTCGGCGATTGTACTCAAAATAGTGTGACGGCTGGCGCGCACGCGCGTTAACATGGAGGCGCAGTGCTTGCGAACTATGGCATGAAAACCGTATTATAGGAACCCTCTAAAGATATATTATATATATATTTTTTTATGTCTTACGGTTATGTCTCTCTCTCACCTGATGTTAAGTGATGAGGCTGAAGGTTAGAGTCGTTTAAGATAGGATTTGTAGTTTTAAAACGTCATCAAAACAAAAGAAAGTCGTGTCCCGAACTTCCCTATAATTGCGTAGAGTTATGCAACAGTGACACTGCTTAAAATTCCGTATTTGACATACATAGTTTGTTTACATAGGTACTCCAAAAGAATATTTAACTATATCTTCGTTTTTAAATTGCTAACCAAGTGTAATTCTATCTATCTATCGAAGCTATCACTTTTGTTTTTATTTGCCTCCATTTAATTTTGGTTTAATTTTTAGTAAGAATGAAATCTATCCTAACAATATTTTAGTTAAATGTCAGAGTTATTCAATATTTATGAAAATCGCTTTTCAATTTTACTTAATGACAAACCACCTCAATATCTTTTTTATGCCCCCACTGCTGGGGCACGAGCCTTCTGGATATGGATATATGGATGGATAGGAAGAACGGGCCATAAACCAGCACGCGGGCCCAGTGCGGTGCGGTGGTTGTTAACGACTGCTAATGCAGCCAGGACCAACGGCTGCATTAGCAGTCGACGAGCGGGATTCGAACGGGTCAGGGTGCACTACCTTTACCCTTCCTTACCCTACATCTACTTTTACTTTGTAAATTGTAAGCCAAAAGAGCCTTATTCAATGTCGACAACTACGTCTGAAATTAATTATCGGTGGTGTCAACACCTCCATTGTTTGTTTATAAAAACACTTTCTGTAATATTTACCATGAAGGTTCCACTTGAATGAAATCGCTGTCATGTGGTAATCGACACACAAATAGATTGTTTCCCGAAACGCGAACGGGGTCAAGAGTTATTCCAGATAAATGGATAGCCCGATCCACCTTTTCCTGTTCTTTAAACTTCGATACCAACTAATGAATTAAACAACTGTTTGTGGCCTAGATGGATATATGGTGCTTTCTAGCAAAAACTGTTTTTTTTCTAGGCTATTCTACCGTTTTTATTGGTATACTTGCGGCCGCTCGCGGTTTCACCCGCGTGGTTCCCGTTCCCGTGGGAATATCGGGATAAAAAGTATCGTATGTGTTAATCCAGGTTATAAGCTATCTGTATGCCGAATTTCATCTAAATCCATTTAGTAGTTTTTTCGTGAAAGAGTAACAGACATCCATACTTACAAACTTTCGCGTTTAAAATGTTAGTAGGATGTAGGAGTTTTTAAAAGGCAAAGGGATTCTTTTTTCTTTTTCGAAATACCGTTTTTATATTTTAGCCCAGTGTAAAGTTATAGGATAATAATAACAATTTAAAAAATGGAATAAGATATCATTATTTTTTAATGAGTAATTCCTAAGGAGCTCGATAGCGCAGCGGTTAACGCGCCCGTTCTGCGATTGCTAAGGTTAAGCAACTTTCGCAAATGCCTGTCATCGGATGGGTGACCAAAAATGTATTATCTCGAGCTCCTTCGTGCTTCGGAAGGCACGTAAAGCCGTTGGTCCCGGCTGCATTAGCAGTCGATAACAACTACCGCACCGCACTGGGCCCGCGTGCTGGTTTGCTCATTCTCTCTATCCATCTAGGAAGGCTCGTGCCCCAGCAGTGCTGATGATGATGATGATGAAAAAAACTCGATCCCACCTCAATTCAATTCAATTCAATTCAATTATTTATTGCATTCCACAATGTAAACCATAGATCTTCTTCTTATCCGCTACGCTCTTGACAAAGCGGTCGTGGTCGTCATGTAGTAGCGGTTTGGGCAGATGTTATTCGCCTAACGACAGCGCGCCACTTTTCTCTGTTGGAGGTCATTCTGCTGCAGTCGTTTAATGGACCTCCCACGGCTGCCTTAATTTGGTCCGTCCATCGCATGGGGGACCTTCCACGCGGTCTTGTGCCCTCCATCTTTCCTTGAACGACAAGACGTTCGATGGACTGATGGTCGCGTCGAGAGACGTGTCCGAAGAATGTGAGTATGCGAGACTGTACTACTGAAAATAGACGCTGCTCAATGCCGAGTTCTTGAAGTATCGAGGTGTTAGTGCGAAACTCGGTCCACGATACTCCAAGCATTCTTCTCCAGCACCACAACTCTAAAGCATCTATTTTCATCCTTTCCACTTCTCGCAATGTCCACGTCTTTGCAGCGTACAAGAAAATGGGGGAAATAAGAGTTCGTACGAGTCTGGTCTTAGTAGTTTTAGTTATATTTCTGTCCCTCCATATTTTCCTCATCTTGTCCATTGCTGGTCTCGTGATGGCCTTACGTCGTTTTAGACGTTTTAAACAATAGATGGTGAACATAAATAAGAGATCATCATGGACCCTGGCGGGCACGCAATAACCTACCTCTCATAGGATATGGTGAAAGAGCTCACACTGAGAAGAACCGGCACAAACAAAAAAATGAATAAGAGAGAACAACCAAATTGGTAGCAGGTAAAAACATTTTTTGGACGATTCGAAAGCATTTTTCTTAAATTGTTTGAAAATAAATTTTACTGCGACTTTGATTTTAGTACTAGAATTCAAATTCAAATTCAAAAATCATTTATTCAGTTTAGGCTACAAGTAGCTCTTATGAATGTCGCTATGCCAACGGTTCGTAAGTCTATCTACTCTGGGCGGGAGATCTTGCACTGAGAAGAACCGGCAAGAAACTCAGCAAGTGTCCAGCTCTTTTTCCCTTACAGCGTCAAAAAAAATAAAAATTGGAAAATGCCCTATCATAGCAGGACACTATCCATTACAAATAAACACAAAAAATATAGAAGACAACCACAACATGTAAAAAAACAAAAAAAAAAAACAAATCTAATATATTAAATTTACATCCGGTATAAGTTTCAATTTCCACAATGTCATACAGTACCACTACAGTACTCTAATAAAAGTCAATAAGTCAAGAAAATTGTACTAGGTATCGTAATACAATCATATTTTTTTATGCTATAAGAGACTAATGCCTGATTTCACCATTGACACTTAAGTTTTAGGTGACCCCTAAGCCATGTTAGGTGACAGTTGATGGAGCAAAACCGTCACCTAAAATGGCTTAAGGGTCACCTAAAACTTAGGGGTCAATAGTGAAAATACAGTTATCAGTACTTTTTTTTTTAGTTGATGGCTTCGTGCTATTAGCACATTTAGCCAGTGTCAAAGTATTTTTTCTTACAAGTAATACATAAATAGACCTTTCCTTTATGATGATGATGAATGATATTAGAAATGAAAAGTGAGAAATGGTATACCCCCAACCCCTCGAGTAGCTCAGTAAAGATGTGGGGCTTTACTAAGTCCTCACGCGGCGGACTGCTTGAGAGAATTTGAAAAGTGCCGTTGCACTTTTTTGTTTCATTTGCCAACACTCATGCACACTCACGAACACTTAACGGTTAATAATCCACCATTATTTCACATTAATATTCGACATAACACAAATTTTAGAAAATAAAACAAAATCGCAGACATGACTCTACACTTTCCCGCCATGAAGTCCATCTGTACTATCATGTAATACAATCTTATTTTTAATAGACTAACACTTTTACCGTGACTTCAGCGACGTGGATTTCGTATTTTCCTGTACAAAATTCAATACTTAAATAATCTTTGGAATTAACAAACAAACAAACTTTACATCTTTATTTATAGTACCTATAGAATAAAAATAGCAAGCAGTAAATGTCGAAAAATAATATTTAAAAAATTGTTGAATTAATTATCGATTAATCTTGAAATTTAAAAATCTTCTGTGCGTATGTTTTTTTTTTAATTTTTTTTTTAATTGTTAGGTTCACAATGTGGCACATATAGTAATTAAAATATATAAAAGAACAACATTGCGAAAAGTGACTGTATGCCCTTCTTACTGTGAACACAGCATGCACACAAAAATAACACTAAATAAATAACAGGTTTTACACATGACATAGATTGATGGAAACTAAAATATTAAAAAGATAAAAACAATACATTTTACAATTTGGAAAAGTGTTGAATAAATTTAGTTTACAAATAAATAATGTCCCTTTAAACTTTTGACTGATGCATCGAAAATATCCAGTTCTTGACAAACATCATTATAGTACGAACACAAGCGGTACAACGGTGAGTGTTGACCATAGTTGGTACGCCGTGAGGGCAGAGTGAATGCTTTGCGGTTGTGCAGTCTGCTGCTGGTACGTGGTAAGGTAAATTGCAGTCTTTCTAGAATGTCGGGACTATCAATTTTCCCGTTAATAATTTTAAGGAGAAAAACCATGTCTGCTATCCTGCGCCTGTTCTCAAGTGGAACCATTTTATAATGCTCGAGTCTCGACTTATAGGTGGTTAAGCTGCGGCAACGATTGTTAGTAAAAGAAAGATGATACAGAAACTTTTTCTGTAATTTTTCAATCCTATTAACATGGACTGCGTAGGATGGGCTCCATATCGTACTGCAATATTCGAGAAGACTTCGAACGTAACTATTGAAAAGGACAATAGGAATTTGAGGGTCCTTTAAAGTTTTAGTTTGTCTTACTACAAAACCCGCTAGTCTGGCCCCAGTCTTAATTATATGGTCAATATGTTCGCGAAAGTCTAATCTGTGGTCCACAATAACTCCCAAGTCACGCATACTTAAAAGCTCGCTAATCGGTACACCATTAATGCAATAAGTCACATTGCTGATACCTCTACACCTAGTGAACTTTATGTGAAAGCATTTTGACGGGTTTAAATACATTTGGTTTCTGTTACACCAATGATTTAGGTTGTTGAGGTCGTTTTGTAAACTTGCGGTATCATCGCAAGACTGTATCATTCTGTAAATCTTTATGTCATCTGCGAACATAACGTTATTGAACTCCTTCTAAACGGCTGGACCGATTTGGATGAAATTTTCTGTGTGTTCAAGTGGATTCGAGAATGGTTTAAATTTACGATTGGCGGTGGGTGGCGCTGTTAGAGGGTCCATCATGGGATACGGGTGTTCTTAAGCGGACGAATGATTTGTTTGTTTTGTTGTCATGGAAACTGTCAAAGCGATACAAAGTCCGCCGGTTAGCTAGTAATTTATAATACTATGTCAGATTGAAGGATTCATTTCTTAACAAACAAATAAAAATGTTACAGTTTCTATAATAATTATATTTTTTTATTTGTGAAGCGTAGTATCTATTTTTGTACGTTAAAATAAGAAAATAACGTTGACGAAGTCGCGCAAAGTACTGGTTGTGTATAAAATAAAATTTTATTTTATTGTCATATAATTAAGTCAGCGTCTCTAAGTCTGGTGAAAAAACGCTTGCGTATGCCATTCATATAAAAAAACAATGTTGTCTCTCAAAGACGCCTGTGTATTTAAATAATAAAAACGTATTTCCAATTCATTCCTTAGTGTCATAGTGTACAAGCATTCAGCGTAATAAGTAAGGTAAGGACTTCTTGGCGGGAAAGTGAAGTGAGTGAGTCGTGTCTGCGGTTTTGTGTTATTTTCTAAAAATGTCGAATATTAATGTGAAATAATGGTGGATTATTAAACGTTAAGTGTTCGTGCGCGTGCATGAGTGTTGGCAAAGGAAACAAAACAGTGCAACGTCACTTTTAAAATTTTTTCAAGAAGTCCGCGTGAGGTCTTGTTGGTCCACACATCCTTACTGAGATACTCAAGGGTTTGGGGGGGGGGGGGGGGGGGGGTATATCATTTCTCACCTTTCATTTCTATTATCATAAATAATAAGGAAATATTTTTAATTTATGTGTATTACTAGCTGCACCGACAGACTTCGTTCTGTCAAACATTAAATAAATATGTTTTTTTTCTCTTTATTAGTTTTCCTTGCACCTTATGGAACATATACGAAAAAAAAATTTGCCAAATCGGTCGGTAAGAATCGGTAATGTAAGAATACAGAGGTTACTAAGCCACTAGGGCTGTAACTTGTTTATTTTGATGTGACGTCACAATAGAACTATTTCATTAAAAATTGCCTAACAAGTTAAAGTTAATAATTATGTGTTAGTAACTCTGCATACAAGATCTAGATCGGATACACTTTAGATCTTTTTATTTTGACCACACCTTTCTGTTACACGCTGAATATACACTCGGCGTCAAAAAAATCGCACCTTTTAAAAATCATCTTTAAAAATTCTTAAACCTTATGTAGAGGATAGTGTTGGGTATCATTAGAAAGGTAACAAAAAGGAGTATCAAAAAACAATTAAATTTAACTTTCTGTTTAATTATAATTATACAAACAACATTAAAATTAATAAAATAATAAAAATCCTTAATTAAGTCCTAATTAACAACAGATAATTTACAAAGAAAAATGTACAAAAAGTGTCTTAAAATTAACTTAAAATCTAGTGTTACCCCCCCTTGCCCTGATCACGGCTTCCATACGGTCCCTCATGGACCTCACCAACTTCAGGAGCTCTTCTTGAGGGATAAGCCCCCATTCTTCAATCACCGCGTCTTGGAGCTCCTGTAGAGTCGAAGGAGCTGGATCCCGAGATCGAACCTTACGTTTAAGATGGTCCCAGAGGTGCTCTATTGGATTCAGATCCGGACTTCGCGCTGGCCACTGCATCACAGAGATTTGGGACCTCTGCAAGAAGTCGCTCACGATGCCTGCAGTGTGAGCGCGAGCGTTGTCGTGCATTAATGTGAACCCCTCGCCAAAAGATTCGGCAAAGGGGACCACATGCACTTCCAGGACCTCAGTGACATAGCGGCGAGCAGTCAGCGACCCTTGTCCGCGAGCACCTCCAGTCCGGGAGACGCAGACAAGGTCGGTTTTGCCGGCAGCAGACATACCGCCCCAGAACATGCAGGATCCGCCACCATATTCCACCGTCTCCTGGATGCAGGCTTGGGCGAAACGTTCACCCTGCCTCCGGTAGACTCTTCTCCGTCGGTCGTTGCAGAAAAGACACACTCGCGTCTCGTCTGAGAAGAGAACAGCTCTCCACTGCTCAAGGGTCCAATCGACGTGGTCACGAGCAAACTGCAAGCGGGCTCGCCGATGCGCTGCAGTCAATTTTGGACCCGTAGCAGCTCTGTGGGCCGCTATCTTCTTCTCCTTCAATCTTCTTCTAACCGTAGATACGCTTACGGTGCGTCTGCGAACTGCCTGGAGCTGCTGTTGCAACTCAACAGCGTTGGAGAAACGATTTCTCAAAGAGTTCGACACAACGAACCGGTCGTCTCTTTCCGAAGTGCAGCGACGTCTACCCGAACCGTGTCTGCGGATATAGCCACCGGTCTCTATGAAGCGCTGGTACACTCTTCGAACGGAATAACGGCTCAGGTTCAGTTGCCGGGCGACATCACACTGCCGCACCCCTGATTGCAGTAGTGCAACCACTTGAGCGGCTTTATCAGCTGTGGTATCCATCAAAATCTGTGCGTGTGTCCTCTTCAACGGTTGAATAGCGAATGACCCACATTGAACCCGTGTTGACCGTTTTATACCCACAAAGGAAGCGCAACTAGCAACTCTCACGGGTAGCAAAATTTGCATCGAATTTTTGTGACACTTTATTTGTTGCATTAGGTTTTATTTGATAATGAAAAGTAATGTTTTTTATTAAGTTAATTAAGTAACCTTGTAAATAAAATCATAATTAATGCGACTGCATGTGCATATCAAGAGTAAATGACATTTGAAAGTGATTTTCTAAGAGGTGCGATTTTTTTGACGCCGAGTGTATACATATATATATATATATATTTGCACATAGACAGACCATGACCTGAGGCCCGACCGCCTAACCGATCGCTTTGACTTCGTGTGTGGTTAATGACGTCATCTTATCGTTTCGTGCCGCCTATGAAAGCAATATCGAAAGCTAGCCTTTAGCTAGCCTTTAGCTTTTGATATTGCTTTCATAGGCGGTGCGAGGTGGCAAGATGACGTCATAAACTATACGCGTAGTCAAAGCGATCGGTTAGGCGGTCGGGGGGCCGGACTAGGACATAGGATACTTTTTATCCCGGCAACAGGTTCCTGTGGGATAGTGTAGTCTTCGCGAACGAAGTCGCGGGCGACAACTAGTAATCAATAAATGTTTCTCTATCTATCTCTCTTTCTCTCAAGACTAACATATCATCATGATCAGCTCATTTTATGTTCCCATTGGATTTAGCCTTGGATGGAAACGGAGAACGGGCTTGTTACTTACTTACTTACTTGCTGGTTTTGTTGAGCATAATTTGATTTTCTATCTCTAATTACTAGATATGTTTTTTTTATTGGCGGCGCTAGTGTGCAGCGTAAACGGTCTTAACGACTACTAACGCAGCCGGGATCAACTTTACGTACCTTTCGAAGCACGGAGGAGCTCGAGATGATACAGTTTTGGTCATCCGATGACCGGCCTGAAAGTTGCCTAACCACAGCACTCGCAGATCGGGCGCGTAACCACTGCGCCACAGAGCTCCACCTAACTATATTTTTTTTAAATACTGTGTTGTTGTACAGTCACTCAAGTAATAAATTAACACACATACACTCGGCGTCAAAAAAATCGCACCTTTTAAAAATCATCTTTAAAAATTCTTAAACCTTATGTAGAGGATAGTGTTGGGTATCATTAGAAAGGTAACAAAAAGGAGTATCAAAAAACAATTAAATTTAACTTTCTGTTTAATTATAATTATACAAACAACATTAAAATTAATAAAATAATAAAAATCCTTAATTAAGTCCTAATTAACAACAGACAATTTACAAAGAAAAATGTACAAAAAGTGTCTTAAAATTAACTTAAAATCTAGTGTTACCCCCCCTTGCCCTGATCACGGCTTCCATACGGTCCCTCATGGACCTCACCAACTTCAGGAGCTCTTCTTGAGGGATAAGCCCCCATTCTTCAATCACCGCGTCTTGGAGCTCCTGTAGAGTCGAAGGAGCTGGATCCCGAGATCGAACCTTACGTTTAAGATGGTCCCAGAGGTGCTCTATTGGATTCAGATCCGGACTTCGCGCTGGCCACTGCATCACAGAGATTTGGGACCTCTGCAAGAAGTCGCTCACGATGCCTGCAGTGTGAGCGCGAGCGTTGTCGTGCATTAATGTGAACCCCTCGCCAAAAGATTCGGCAAAGGGGACCACATGCACTTCCAGGACCTCAGTGACATAGCGGCGAGCAGTCAGCGACCCTTGTCCGCGAGCACCTCCAGTCCGGAGACGCAGACAAGGTCGGTTTTGCCGGCAGCAGACATACCGCCCCAGAACATGCAGGATCCGCCACCATATTCCACCGTCTCCTGGATGCAGGCTTGGGCGAAACGTTCACCCTGCCTCCGGTATACTCTTCTCCGTCGGTCGTTGCAGAAAAGACACACTCGCGTCTCGTCTGAGAAGAGAACAGCTCTCCACTGCTCAAGGGTCCAATCGACGTGGTCACGAGCAAACTGCAAGCGGGCTCGCCGATGCGCTGCAGTCAATTTTGGACCCGTAGCAGCTCTGTGGGCCGCTATCTTCTTCTCCTTCAATCTTCTTCTAACCGTAGATACGCTTACGGTGCGTCTGCGAACTGCCTGGAGCTGCTGTTGCAACTCAACAGCGTTGGAGAAACGATTTCTCAAAGAGTTCGACACAACGAACCGGTCGTCTCTTTCCGAAGTGCAGCGACGTCTACCCGAACCGTGTCTGCGGATATAGCCACCGGTCTCTATGAAGCGCTGGTACACTCTTCGAACGGAATAACGGCTCAGGTTCAGTTGCCGGGCGACATCACACTGCCGCACCCCTGATTGCAGTAGTGCAACCACTTGAGCGGCTTTATCAGCTGTGTATCCATCATGTATACATCCATGTATCCATCAAAATCTGTGCGTGTGTCCTCTTCAACGGTTGAATAGCGAATGACCCACATTGAACCCGTGTTGACCGTTTTATACCCACAAAGGAAGCGCAACTAGCAACTCTCACGGGTAGCAAAATTTGCATCGAATTTTTGTGACACTTTATTTGTTGCATTAGGTTTTATTTGATAATGAAAAGTAATGTTTTTTATTAAGTTAATTAAGTAACCTTGTAAATAAAATCATAATTAATGCGACTGCATGTGCATATCAAGAGTAAATGACATTTGAAAGTGATTTTCTAAGAGGTGCGATTTTTTTGACGCCGAGTGTAGTAACATGACGTAACAATGTTATTCTACTGTTACACTTTACACTGTGCAGTCACGTTCCGTAAAAATTAAAATAACTTTACCATTGACGCAAAGTACCAAAGATATTCAGGAAAAGCAATATTATGAGTAATAAAAAAAAGAACATAACTAGGTACATACCTAATATATGTTTTATTCATGCAATCTACTACAAGACTCGTATAGTTGTGACTATCCAAGGAGTCATGGTGACTTTGTATGCCGAAAATGACATAAGTGAGAATGTGCACGTTTCAGAAAAAACACTAATAGCCTGCCCTAACTAGACACTGGGACTTCTTGGCGGGAAAGTGAAGAGTCATGTCTGCGGTTTGGTTTTATTTTCTAAAATTTGTGTTATGTCGAATATTAATGTGAAATAATGGTGGATTATTAACCGTTAAGTGTTCGTGAGTGTGCATGAGTGTTGGCAAATGAAACAAAACAGTGCAACGTCACTTTTCAAATTCTCTCCAGAAGCTCGCGTGAGGACTTAGTAAAGCCCCACATCTTTACTGAGATACTCGAGGGGTTGGGGGTATATCATTTGTCACTTTCATTTCTATTATCATTCATCATCATCATACAGGAAATATTGTCTACTTGTAAGATAAATTACTTTGACACTGGCTAAATGTGCTCATCGCCAAAGCCATCAAATAAAGAAAAGAAAAACTGACTCTGGCTGGTTGTGTTCCGGCAGCTAGAGATAAGATAGCCATGCAGTGCCTCTTTTAGTTGAGGATCCCGGGTGAAGTGCGCTTCCATCATTGGCTTTGAAGATCTAGGCACTGTGCTATACACGTGCTAGCTAACCAATAAAATATTTAAAAAAACAAGCGAGCCTTACAGTGGTCGCATATAATGTGTAACATTTGACATCTCACCTTAGTAATAAGCAATTTTAACATTATATTCTGTCACACTGTTACATTCCGTCACATTTCTGAGATTGGTGATAAAGGGTACCTCAAGCCGTGTGAAACAAATCACCTTCGGAGGTTTTCTAGAAGGAACGGCATCACACACTTAAAAGTGCGTGTCCCCGTGCCCTACTAGATTCTCCGAAGGGTTCGGATCGGATCGGGGTCACGAAATCACTCCCACAAATTGTATATATAGAAGGCGAGCGGGGAGATGTTACACATCAAAAATAATTGGTGATGATGATCATCCAACATCATCATCATCATCATCAGCCTACACACGTCCACTGCTGGACATAGGCCTCTCCAAGTGCACGCCACTGAGCACGATCCGTGGCTACTCTCATCCAGCTCTAAAGCCAACATACAAACATGGATTCCCGGTGCGAGTTTTATTGTTTCATTCACCAAGTCTCCGGTTGAATCAGCCGCGTAGGATTTTGGAATTGATCCGGTGCCTGGATGGGTAGTGAGTGGGCTTACAACTCCGCCACCAAAGAGGACATTTGGTAGTCGACTTTAAGTTGACGACCCGAGCAGTGGTGTCTACGAGTTGCACTCTTAGTGCAACGAGAAGTGAGCTAGCTTACAGCTCCGGTAACCTATCTGGATATTAGGTATAGTGGACTATACGTGTCCACGGGGCAACTAGCTCGAGACACTAGTCTTAAAAGTACCGGATGAAGGATTATACCGGCGCGTTCTAATCTGGCGTTATGACCTGACGTAGATGGTCCCTTGTGCTTGCGACAACCTTTAACTTTATAACCGTTAGGTTGGTAGGGTATTTCATTCACCACTCGACTACGTTATCGAAAGCGAGAAATTGTATGGCAGTAAAGAGGCTGAGCTTGACAGTGGTTAGCGCGACCGGTCTGGATTGCTAAGGCTAAGCAACTTTCGTAAAAGCCGGTCATCGGATGGGTGACCAAAAATTTTGCACCTCTCCCTCCTGCGTGCTTCGTCGGCACGTGTTGCCGTTGGTCCCGGCTGCATTAGCAGTCGTTGACAACCACCGCACCGCACTGGGCCCGCGTGGTGGTTTATGGCCCGTTCTTCCTGTTGTGGTGTGTCCATCGCAAGGGAAGGCTCGTGCCCCACCAGTGGGGATATTAAATTCGGGATAGTAAATTTTGAATGTAAAAGTAAAGTAAAACTGGATTATAAATGAACTCTTTGTTGTTGCCCATATGGGCTGCGTACAGACCACCGATCTTACTGCCGTACTCAGAGACATCAATTAAGTTTTAATGACAATTAAGTCTCTTGCTGTCACTTTCTTATGTATGGTGCTAAATAGAGAAGGAAAGACATTTAATTGTCATTAAAACTTAATTGACGTCTCTGAGTACGGCAGTTAGACTGTGGTGGACTGGTGGTCCGGGGTCAATTCCCAGCAGAGGGTATATATTTTTGTACTCGGTTTGAGTAGGGCTGGTTTTTAAGTCCATCTGGGCTATATCTATCGCCATAATAATAGCACAGGCTAGGTTTCAAAGTCAAAGTCAAATCATTGTATTTGACATAAGCCTTCACAGGCACATAATGACGTCAAAACTAATAGGTCCTCACCTATGAAATTGCCGTTTTGTATGAAGTTTTTTTTTTTAAATTATATTTTTCATACTAACGTTTTTTTAATTTTCTTAGCATCTATTTATGTTAACACTAAAAATTGTAAAAAGTGTGTTTGTCTCACTAGCCAAATATAGCAGACATTAAAAAGAAAATAAAATCTAGACCCTTCAAAGTTCAAAGCTACAATGAAACAAAAGGTCAATTCCGCGAACAAAAAAAGAAGTCAATTTAAAAATAAAAATTGGATGATAAAGACACAAAATGAATAATCATTGTTATTACTGAAGCCTAAGTAACATAGTCCTTATTAAAGGTGTATAATAATATTAACAACCCGTATTGACTTTTATTGAGTTGCTAAGCTCAAGTGGCAGTGGGCAGGTCACATTGCTCGCAGGACTGATGGCCGCTGGGGCGGGATAGTCCTGGAGTGGCGACCGCGTACCGGAAAGCGCAGTGTGGGCAGGCCTCCAACAAGGTGGACCGACGATCTGGTGAAGGTCGCGGGAAGCCGCTGGATGCAAGCAGCACAAAACCGGTCGTTGTGGAGATCCTTGGGGGAGGCCTTTGTCCAGCAGTGGACGTCTTTTGGCTGAGATGATGATGATGATGATGATTGACTTTTATTTATTATTTATTTGTTTATTTATTTAAAAGAACATACACAATCCTTACAGGCTAAACCTAATGCGATGGTGCAGTTAGTTATTTACAAACTAGTTACTATAAGTAATAGTATATTTAGAAGTAATACACCTACTTATTAATAAGTGAGAAAAAAACGGCAATTTCATAGGTAATACCTACCTATTATAAATCATAAAACTGAAAACTGTCCGCAAAGGCAATCCATCATTGAAATAAAATCATCGTTAAAATTTTTGGGTATTGACCTAATCACCACGCTTGCTAAGTGCGGGTTGGCGGTCACAACCCCGGGAAAGGGTTAACTTGATCTCACCTGATGTTAAGTGATGAGGGACTTCTTGGCGGGAAAGTGAAGAGTAATGTCTGCGGTATTGATTTATTTTCTAAAATTTGGGTTATGCCGAATATTAATGTGAAATAATGGTGGATTATTAACCGTTCAGTGTTCGTGAGTGTGCATGAATGTTGGCAAATGAAACAGAACAGTGCAACGGCACTTTTCAAATTCTCTCAAGAAGTCTGCGTGAAGACTTAGTAAAGCCCCACATCTTTACTGAGATACTCGAGGGGTTGGGGGGTATATCATTTCTCACTTCTCATTTCTATTAACATTCATCATCATTATCAGGAAGGAAATATTGTTTATTTATGTATTACTTGTAAGAAAAATTACTTTGACACTGGCTAAATGTTCTAATCGCACGAAGCCATCAAATAAAAGAAAAAAACTGATGATAAGCCCGAAGGTGGAAGCCCACTTCACCCGAAACCCTCGACTACTGAGGCACTGGCTATCTTATATGATTATTATATTATAATATGAGATATGTGTTGTGTATGT
Organism: Eudonia lacustrata; assembly: GCA_947562085.1. NCBI lineage: Eukaryota > Metazoa > Arthropoda > Insecta > Lepidoptera > Crambidae > Eudonia > Eudonia lacustrata. Next base: position 5,237,971 of record OX387333.1, on the reverse strand, counting down.
AAAACAGTCGATTCAATCTTTTAAGAAAGCATGTGTTATTTACCCACGAAATAGAAGAAATCCAAATAGATTGATAATAGAACAAACCAAAAGAATGTGCGTTGAAATATATAAGAAATTGCCCAATGAAACAATGTAATATAAAATTATTTAGTACTAAATTGCGTGAATGATTAATTGAGCACGAATTCTATAATCTCAAAGAATTTTTTGACATGTATTGTGTGTTGATTTATTAATTATTGATTTGTTGTTGTTAAGATTTGATAGAATTGTTTTTTTTTATGTAATTACAATTTTTTATGTTTGTTATACTTTTATTACCTTGACAGTTTACCCTGTGAGTATTTAAACTTGAAACAATCAAAACTTTAACTAAAATTGAGACATTTGATTTGATTTGGTGATTATTATATTGCATGTCAGTTGTAACTTGGTGAAACATGATTGTGCTACTCTTTTAATATTATTGTCATCTTATATACCATGTTTAAAAATTACAAAATGAAGAATTAATTATTGAATTTATTTATTTATCTCTAGCTGCCGGAACACAACCATGCCAGAAACATTGATGTTATGGCGACATATTTAGATAAGATGGTGGTAGCTAGCCAGGCGGGCAAACAAGCCCTACCACCAACCAAACTAAATCGAGTACACAAATATGTACCCCACGCTAGGAATCGAACCCGGTACCTCTGGTTCTAGACCGGTAGTCTTAACCACTAGACCACAGAGGCAATTAAAAAGATCCGAAAAACACGTTGCCCGACCTGGGAATTGAAGCCAGGACCGATCGCAGCCGAGGCGCTAAGTTTGACCTGGACTGATTGTAATTGTTTGTGTCATGGTAATACGTCATGCTAGCGTGCGTATACGAACGAAGGTGCAAGTAAGTAGTATATTTTATACTTACTAAAACAAAAAAAATCACCCCTATAAGTCGAGCGTTGCCAACCTAACAACCTCACGTTCTGCTATCGCATACAACCTTTTCAAGTATCGCATAAGACCGATTTTCCATCGTTTCAGCTACTTATCAAACGCAAATCGAACGCAGAATTTTAAAAAAGGTCGCATCAATAATACTCTTATTGTGAAAGTCTTAAGAACTAAAATGTGTTGTGCCCGTCAAGAAAAACAGTGTTCAAATGCAAAAGTGATAAATGCAAATCGGTTTATCGCGAGCGACGCTTCGTATAAAAAAGACGGACGCGCCAAAACCTGTGCAGTGCAGGCGTGTTTCCCGCCAAATCTCCTGTCAACCAGGGCCACTCGTTGAAGAATTTCTTTTTAAAGAAAAAATAAAAATGAGTGTGATCCTTCTTGCTGTTGTCATCGCGCTATGCGTATACAAACTCTTTTCGCGTAGAACCACGAGTTTATCTATGAAAAGAGTTTGGAGCTCGGGAGATGGAACTCGGTTGCAGGCAGCACCGGGGCCAACGCCATTGCCTATAATAGGGAACTTACACCTTTTGGGCAAGCATGAATCGCCTTTTCAAGCTTTTACAGAGCTTTCGAAGCACTACGGAGATATTTTCAGTTTGAAATTGGGAAGCGCTAAATGTTTAGTAGTTAATAATCTAGAGTTGATTAGGGAGGTTCTTAATCAAAACGGCAAGTTCTTTGGCGGTCGACCTGACTTCATACGGTTCCATAAACTCTTTGCTGGCGACCGGAATAACTGTGAGTATTTCTTTTTTTTTTTTATTTTGTTCTTCATTTATTTTTCTGTGTCGTGTTCTATGTTTGAATTTTGTAACAAAAACTTTTTGAAAGCATAAAGTGAGAGTTATTTAGGAAGGATTTTAGTTAAACGTTTGGAATAAGTCTGGATTATTGAGTTTTTATGTGTGAGGCTGCTAGAGTTTCTGATGATTTAAGATAACTATACACGTTTATAAGTAATTTTGCATTCGATAGAGTTGAACAAAAAAAGAATTAACAACTTATCAATTCAACAAAAATTTACATTGAGCGTAATATATTAAAAATACATTGATATAGTGGCCTTAGCGCTTTAAAGCGGTTACTTCCAGACTTGGATGGAGATAACTATTAGACACTCTAAAATCAAACGAACTTTGATATAGTAATTGTCTAAAGCTAACATGTTTCTTTTTTAATAAAATAATTAATATAGTTTAATATATTTACATAGATAAATAATGAAACGAAATTGTTGTTTAGTAGGTATACACGAAAAATTTTGGTACAACCAGCTATCACTTAAAGCCTAAATACGTGATAATATTAATTTGACAGTGTTTTCAAAAGTCAGCTTTAATTCTAATTATAATAAAATACTATTTCTAAAACTTACCAAAAACGTAAATGATGACGAAATTCTATTTTTTTCTTTCACTCTCCAACAAACTAGCTAATAAAGCACATTCACATAAACCCACATTATAATACACAATCAATTTATTGAATTGAATCAATACTAAATGAAATATGCTATGTATTCGTTAAAATTTCCTTCCGTGAAATTTGATACCGACATGTCTGTAACTTACTGTGTTAATGTCGGTCAAGTGCGTATAAAACCTTAACGCAACTGAAACTATGAATTAAATTGAAAAAAAAAAGATATGATATATATTTTTTTCTCTTATTAATTACTTTAAGAGTAATAGGGATGCTGACTACAACAATAATTAATTGCAGAAGATTAAACGTTTATAAAATAACGTTCTTTGAAAATTTGAAAATTACGTGGCGGGGTCTTCATTTTTCCCAACAATTACAAAACATTATGAAAGTGATATTTGATGACATGATTTTTCATTTAAGTTACTTCGTTTTGCTAGTTGCAGAAACACGATTTGTTAACTTTTATAACAGAGAAAAAAATATCAAAGTAACCTCTTTTAAAACAGATTTGCATTTTACAGGCTAACCAGACCGATTTAAGCATCTAAATTTTCTTAGTAGATTAGTCTTAACACACACTTCAATATGCTAGTTCATTTTTTAAAACTTATTTGTAGTTTTAATTGGAAAGAAAAAAAACATTTTTCCTTATGGTACGGGGCGCAATCGCTCCGTATGAGATTTATTGTTTAGCGGTGCGTCGCCTTAACGAAAACTATGAATTAAATTGAAAAAAAAAAATATTTGTTTTCTCATATTCATTACTTTAAGAGTAATAGGGATGCTGACCACAACAATAATTAATTGCAGAAGGTTAAACGTTTATAAAATCACGTAACAGTTCTTTGAAATATTAACCTATTTTTTATTTGACTTATGCTCAATCGATTTGACGGAACAAAAAGCGACTTCATAGCATAGTTTGCAATTTCCATACGAATTCTATTTAAAAAATCGTTTTGACAGTTTGGCCAAAAGTTTAGCTATTGACTAAAAGTCAAAATAAGAGTCAACGTCAAAATAAGAGTCAAAGTCAAAATAAGAGTCAAAGTCAAAATAAGAGTCAAAGTCAAAATAAGAGTCAAAGTCAAAATAAGAAACAAAGTCAAAATAAAAGTCAAAGTCGAAATAAGAGTCAACCACTCACCTACCAAATTTTACTGTGGTGTTTTCATTCCCACAACCTCTTGAGTATTAGTAAAGATGTGGGGCTTTACTGAGAGCCACGCGGACTTCTTGAGAAAACTTTAATTAAGTACAAATTCGCTTCGTATAGTTATTCCGTGTTTTGTGTCGTTTATACTAATTTGGTACAAAACACGTTAAAACAAAAATAACGTTATACCTTATTAATCCCGTTAATAAATATACTGTAATTAACCTTTTTAAAATAAAAAACTATAGACAATAAATAAATAAATTCAACCTTTTTAACTAGTTTATCAACTTCTAAGTTGTTCTTAAACAGACACAATAGAAATTCAATTGTTCTATGGCACTGCGGTTACATTGGGCGTCCAAGTATCTACACAATTAAAAATAAATCTTTCCAAAATTAACTGACGAGCGCGCACGTGTTTCATAAGCTAATGTAGGAGCGAATCAGGAGTAAGAAAGGCAGAACGCATAGGTTTTATTTTAATCTATCTCTTGCCTCTGTACTATTATTTATTCTGTGCCTCTGTGACCGAGTGGTGAAGCGCACGGTCCTTTATTCGAAGGTCTCGGTTCGATTTCCAGGTTGGGCAAGGTTTGTAGGGTGTTCACCAATGTTCGACAGGAACCAGTTATCGACATATTTTCCATTTATCATTAAAAGTAGGGGTCAGGAACTAATTTGTGATTTAAGCAAAAATTTAATACAAACCACCATTTAGTAAAATTTCAATATAAGTAGTAAAATAAAATAGCCTATAACTGTCCCACTGTTGGGCAAAGGCCTCCATCATTGAAATCAAGTCATCACTACATTATTGACTTATTAAAATAATAAAATTTCGATGAAATTCTACATTATTTATGGCGACGAAAACTGGACTTGTTGTGTTGAACGAACGAATATGGAAGGTTTAGAAACAATGTTATAGCTTTATTAAAAGAGAAAAAAATGGACGCCCGAAATCATTCAGTAAACATTAAACAATCAATCAATTGTAGCGATGACTTGATTTCAATGATGGAGGCCTTTGCCCAGCAGTGGGACAATTATAGGCTGTTTACTACCTATCTATCTATCTATCTATACATTAAACACAGTAAATTTATCTTCCATTATATAAAGAAAATATTTAAAATATTTAATAAAAGTTATCAAGTGCCGATAACTTGCAAGGAAGGAAGCTTAACAGAGGTTGCAAAAAAAAACATTTTTGTCTAATTTTTGGATAGCGTTGCGGGCTGCATTATTATAAAGTCTTATTTTTTCACTAATATTTTATTTTTGTTAAAAATGTTGTAAAGAAACAAAAAAAAAATGGCATAAAATCCACTTTTAAACAAAGCCAGGATCGTAAACGACATTTTGTAGTCTTTAATTTAATTAAAAAAAAAAAACTTCTCTGAGTAAATAACTCTATATTTTATCTGTGGTGTCAAAACTGACCTTAACATATTTAACCTTGTAAAGAAACGTTAACTTTATGGCTGCTACAGTAAACCATGATTGCACTTAGACAAAATTACTTCTATCCGTGTGGTGCAAGTTAGACGCCATGATTGATTTTTATTATGTAACTAGCAGTTTGCACGCGAGTTCGTTCAAGTTGATTTCGTGTTTCTAAAAACCAATATTTATCAAAATAATAATAATCAAACAAATTATAAATGTGTGGTGATTAAGCCCTTGATTTCAATGATGGAGGCCTTTGCCCAGCAGTGGAATAGTTATAGGCTCTTTACTTACCTAATGTTGGTTTAGTTAAATAAGACGACACAGCTAAAAACTACCACTTTTAACTATAACGCCGTATATAACTAAACCATAACATGTCAGATGTTTATTAGGTGACGTAAAAATCCAAAATTACTTCATTCAATAGATTGTTGAACATAATTTGATTTTCTATCCCTAATTACTAGATATGTTTTTTTTTCATTGGCGGCGCTAGTGTGCGACGTAAACGCTCTTAAGCGTTGCTATGCCATGATGTAACTATATTTTAAAATTTGTGACTTGTCCCATACAAGAAAGCTCGTATTGCTACTTACTGAAGTTACATGATACAGCTAAAGTGGTATTTAGTGCTTTATTCTATGGTGCATAGTAACCTGAAATATTATCTCAATGCTTTAGTATGTCTGTTTGTATGCTGTTACTGAGTTAACACTTTATTTATAGTAATATTTAGTTATTAACTTCTTATTCACATTTTATTTAAAAATAATTTTATATTAAAATTGGAAAAAATTGAAATTACACAACGTTAATAGTTGATTAAAAAATAAATATAGGTACCTAACTTCATCATCATCATCATCTCAGCCAAAAGACGTCCACTCCTACACTGGTACCTAACTTAAACTAAAAATATTATTAATTAAATTCATATAATAATATTTTATTTTAACTTACCAAAGTCCTAATTATTATTAATTAAAAAATACACAACATTAATAGTTGATAAAGAAATAAACATAGGTACTTAACTTAAACTAAAAATGTTATTAATTCAATTCAAATAATAATATTTTATTTTAATTTACCGAAGTCCTAATTATTATTATTATAAGTAATTCGGAGCTTATAGCCTTACGTTAGTATAAAGCAAATTGGATTTATATAAAACTAGTGGCCCGTCCTTACTTCGCACGGGTGGACATTTTTTTATTTTTTTTATTTTGAATATAGCTTAAGTTACTCAGCGCTAATGTAGCATTCTAATGGTTAAAGAATTTAAATCGGTCCAGTAGTTATTGAGTTTGTTCGTTGCAAACATACATGCATACAAAAATACAAAGGTTTCCTTTTTATAATGTTAGTGTAGATAAAACAATTTCAAATTAAATTAATTAAGTAATTAGCCTATATACTGTCCCACTCCCACAGCTGGGCAAAGGCCTGTCTCATTGAAATCAAGTCATCACTACAATCGATGGGTATTAGCTTAACACCATGCTTGCCAAATGCGGGTTGGTGTTCACAAGTTTGGGCTGTGCATCGAAAAATTCGAAACACATTTTGGCCTGGGAACTGAACCGAGTGAGGCCCTTCGGATTCGGATCCGGATATTGAGCCAAGCTTTGCTACTTAGAGATCGGATATTGATGACGTAGTTCATCATCATCATCATCATCAGCTCATTTTTATGTCCCCACTGCTGGGGCACGAGCCTTCCCTATGGATGGATAGGGAGAACGGGCCATAAACCACCACGCGGGCTCAGTGCGGTGCGGTGGTTGTTAACGACTGCTAATGCAGCCGGGACCAACGGCTTTACGTGCCTTCCGAAGCACGGAGAAGCTCGATGACGTAGTTATCGACATTGAATAGGACTCCCTTTGACTTACAGAGGAAGAGTAGGTAGTGTTGATTAATTTCGGCGAGTTGGATAGAGCCACGATAACATAGTTGGTAATGCACCTGACCCGGCACTGTCATGGGGTGCGGGTTCGAATCCCGCTCGTGGAAATTTTTTAATACTTTTTTTTTCCATGGAATTGTAATTTGCTTGCAACAGAATTTGCGGAAATGTTTGACATATAATCACGAGTGTGTCAAATAAGAATCTAGGATATCCCGATCAGCTGTATTGTATGTAATAAGTATATGTGGGTCGATTATTTAAAATATATAACATTGTTGATTGACTTACTTACTAGTTTAATAGCATTTCTGCGAATTTGATATGCTTTCATAGAATTTGCATGACTCTTTAATATGGCGCTAAGTGTCGAGTTTCAGATTCAACACTTGAATCGTTATAGTGAGTAGGTATTACATAACTATAACAGTACAATACTCATAGAAAACTATAAAATTATTTTTTAGGTGAGAATTTGCTGATTACCTCAAACGGCATTTACAGCTTTACCGGGCTTGTTTGGGGGCGGCGAGAAACTTAAAGCACGTTCCTCAAGCCGTGTGAAACGAATCACCTTCGGAGGTTTTCTAGAGGGAACGGCATCACGCACTAGTGCGTGTCCCCGTGCCCTACTAGATTCTGCGAAGGGTTCGGATAGGATCGGAAAGACTATAACACTTATTAATTCATAATAATACTTTTTTTTAATTTTTATTATTTATTGTGACACGCCATAATGGCTTCACCCTGCCTGATGAAAAGCAGCCAGTGAAGCCCAAGAAGTGAAAGCGTTCATCACAGCGCTACCACGCTATGCCGAACGCTCACACTATGGCGGCCTGCATAAATGCTTTTTCACGCCCCGCTTAAATAACCCGGGAGAGAAAGAGGAGGGAAACACGTGTGCGGGAAGCGCATTCCACATACGGGCAGTTCGGCAAAGGAACGATTGTCCAAACTTTTTGGTACGTGTCTTGATGGTCAGCACGGTATGAGGGTGGCTTCTCAGACCTGCACGCGTCGATCTGGAAAGGAATGGAGAGGGAGGAATGAGGTTAAAGAGCTCCTCAGAGCATTCACCGTGGTAAAGGCGGTAGAAAGCATTAAGGGAAGCAAATACATTTTAAACGCCTCCTCCTTTTATAGTAGTGGCACCAATGGTCGGCATAGTAACCCAGTTGTCGACTTCGATACCAGTTTTCGTCGCCAAAAAATTATATAGTACTAACGGCCGCTTGTGGTTTCACCCGCGTGGTTCCCGTTCATTTTTATTTTATTTATTTATTAAAACACATAACAGATTACAGTCAGTAAGTACCTATAATAATATTGGGGAAACTTAAAATAGTTGGATCAGACTATAACGCAATAAAATGCGTCTCTAACATGGACTATGGTTATAAGTGATAAACGTCAGTCACAACACAAACAATATCAAAATCAATAAATAAATTTAACATAATTTATCATAGTAATAATTTCAGAACTAAAACAATTAAAATTTAATTAAAATTTTTCAAATTTAATTCATTTTTATTATTAATCATTATTAATATAAGCATGAAAAGTAAACCAAATAACGTAAATAATGTAAAAATAACGTTTCCGTGGGAATATCGGGATAATAAGTATACTACGTGTTAATCCAGGTCTTAAACTATCTGTATGCCGAATTTCATCCAAATCCATCCATCCGTTGCAGCGTGAAGAAGCAACAAATATACACATATACATACACACAAACTTTCGCATTTATAATATTAGTGTGATTTTCGTGTTTATTTTGGCTTACGTCTTATAAACGTCTTATAAAATATTTAAGATAATTTTTTCAAGAAATATTTTGAGAGAATAGAGAATAATGGAAAGTTGTTAAGTTGCCAAGAAATCACATAACGCCATTATTTTTTCCTAGAATATTTTTTTATGCGTACCTAGATACATTTTTTTGTCGCTATAAAAGAAACAATGTTGCTATATTCAAAAAAACCTTTATTATGTTAAAAAAACTTTTAAAATATTAATTAAATATTATCACACTAATATTATGAATGCGAAAGTTTGTGTGTATGTCTGTATATTTGTTCCTTCTTCACGCTGCAACGGATGGATGGATTTGGATGAAATTCGGCATACAGATAGTTTATAACCTGGATTAACACATAGGATAGTTTTTATACTGATATTCCCCCGGGAATCACACTATAAATATATTAAAAACGACAATTTAATTTTCCAATACAAAATGATTTGTTTGTTTTGTTGTCATGGAAACAAAAGAGAATTTAATCACTTGATGGTAACTGTCAACGCGGTACGAAGTCCGCCGGGTCCACTAGTAATTTATAATAAGTGTGGTTTCATTGTATTACTGGATTATAGTTAGGAAGTAGGTGGTCTTTTTTTATTTTATTGGTTCTAGGCAGGCATTTGACTACACCTCACCTGATGTTAAGTGACGGTGCGGTCGAGGATGGAGCATGCCTGCCTAGAAATAGCCTATTCACTCTAGCCTTGAAGAGGTCCAGATTATACCTTTCAGGGAACACATTCGCAGGCAGCGCGTTCCATTCCCTAGCTGTACGCACTAAGAAAGTTGAACCGAATCGGCTCGTGCGACAAGGTGGCATATCTACAACATAGGGATGGAACTCGCGCCTCGCCTCGTGGGATTAGGTCGTGCAACTCCTTCGCGCACTCCCCGAAATGAATCCACCGAAATGGTCTACATTAAACTGATGCTAAAGTTTTAAAATCAGTTGCTGCTGATTTTTATTGATTAATGGAAAAATGTCGGTCACCGGTTCCTGTCGAAAACTGGTCCCACTAACCTACTTATTTATTAATATACATTTTAAACGCCTCTATGGTATAGTGGCAAGTCCCCAGCTTCAATTCCCAGTTGAGGTACATAAACTGTTTGATTAGTGGCAGGACTTGTCGTGATTCCGCCATGGCTGAGCTACCAGCACCAGCTACCACCATCTTATATTTAAGCCTGTCAACAAAACACTGTTAAGGCGATAGGTTTAGATCGTTATTGAGTTTCCTATAAGATGTGGGAGTTTAGAGAGATCTTAAATGGACTCCTTAAATAACCTCCTCGATTTCAAAAGTCAAACGCAGTCAAACGTCACTCATGACTGATGTCTTTCTTTTTCTTTTTTTACAGCTCTGGCTCTCTGCGACTGGTCCAACCTTCAGACGCGTCGTCGCAACCTAGCCCGGCGTCACTGCGGTCCGAAACAGCACACAGACAACTTCGCGCGCATCGGCAGCGTTGCTACTTTCGAATCCATAGAGCTCCTACAAACGCTGAAGGCTGTTGCATCCTTCACGGAGTCCAGCATCAACTTAAAACCTTATTTAATGACAACTGCTATGAACATGTTCAGCCACTACATGTGCAACATAAGGTTCGACTCTGAAACTGATGAGGACTTCAAGAGGATTGTCGACCATTTCGACGAGATATTCTGGGAGATCAACCAGGGGTATGCGGTAGACTTTTTGCCATGGCTAGAGCCTCTATACAAGAAGCATATGGACAAACTCTCTGGCTGGTCTCAAGATATACGCACCTTCATTCTGTCAAGAATAGTAGAACAAAGAGAAATGGCTTTAGAAGTAGATGTGCCAGAAAAGGACTTCCTAGACGGTCTGCTCAGAGTTTTGCATGACGACCCAACAGTCGATAGGAACACTATCATCTTTATGCTTGAAGACTTCTTGGGAGGGCACTCTTCGGTTGGTAACTTAGTGATGCTGTGTCTAGCTGCTGCCGCAAGAGACCCTGAAGTTGCTAAGAAGGTTAAGGCTGAAATAGACGGTCTTACTAAAGGTAAGCGAGCTATAACCTTATCTGATAGAAGTCACTTACCTTACACTGAAGCTACAGTTCTTGAATGTCTCAGATACGCCTCCTCACCTATCGTTCCTCATGTAGCTACTGAGAACGCAGTAGTAGCAGGTTATGGTGTAGAAAAAGGTACAATTGTCTTTATAAATAACTATGAGTTGAATACGTCAGAGCAGTATTGGAAGGAACCAGTGAAATTTGATCCTTCCAGATTTTTGGAACGCAGCAAGATTCGCGTCAGACGTAACTCTCAATGCGATTCTGGTATGGAGTCTGATGGCGAGAGGAATGGGCCTATCAACAAGACTATGGAGGTTGAGAAAGAAGTTGTGTCTGTAAAGAAGAATATACCACACTTCTTGCCATTCTCTATTGGCAAGAGGACGTGCATTGGACAGACGTTAGTCACAACTATGAGTTTCGTCATGTTCGCCAGTATAATGCAGGAGTTTGATGTGGCTGCTGAGAATCTTGAGGACTTAAGGCAGAAGCCAGCGTGCGTAGCTCTACCCAAAGACACCTTCAACTTGTACCTTGTGCCTAGGAAGCATTGAACTGATTTTTTTTTGTAATTGATAAATTCTCTTTTTGTAAATAACTCCTTGGCTTGGCTGGTTTGATGTTTCGTTGCGAGCGATTTGAAATTTAAAAAGTTGTTTTTTTTTCCATCTTGCCTAAGGGATCTTGTTCATGCAGCGTAGTCTTTAGTTTTTTCTTTGCTTAATGATGTTGATGAGAAACAGTGATAATTGATAAACGACATTTTGTGAATGATGAATGAATGATAAATTATATTTGAAGATCCCTTTCAGTTTTAGCAAAGATGTAGAACTAGAATGAGCCCTTACGCGAACCTAATTATATTCAACTAAAATATTTTAATTCAAAAACAATAAACAAATTATTTAAATTAAATACACGCCACTTACAAAACCCCGCATTTTTGTAAGACGGTTCGCAACGGAACCCAGAACATTCCGCCATCTGGGGTACGCTCAAAAACTTTTAATTTATTTAAAACAATGTTTATAAATAGTTTTTAATACTTTCGGGGTCCACTGTGTAGTCTTGACCAACCTTTTCAAGCCTAAACGCATTGCAAAGAGATCTCAATCTCAGCAACAAAAAAAATAATGTATTGGATATTTTTATTTACATACATAAACGACTGCTTGTCTCTTGGATAACGATTAGCGCTTTAAGTTACATTTTAAATTAGTGGTACCAGTCTTCGACACAGGAACCAGTTATCAACACTTGTTAACATAGAATTTGAATAAAAGTTAAAAAAAAAAACATTAAGTAAAAAAAAAAAAAATTTAAATAATGATTTTTTTTTAAACCAGTTACTGACCTTTTTCGATCGCTGGTTTCAGTCGAACACTGCTGCCATAACCTAGTATATTTTATTTGGCTTCTTTAATTTAGTAAAGTTTAGTAAACTAGTCTATGTTTAGTAGATAGGGTAGATTAGCGAATCAGTCAATTAAATAATTAGTCAGTTTTAATTAGGAATTAAAGAACGGACTGTGTGTAAGAAATGCATTTATGTAGTTTTATCAGTCCAATTGTAGTGTATAAAAATATTTTATTTCATTACGATTACAAAATATTAGTCAATTAGAGAGCCCTATCTATTATTGCATACTAATTGTTGGGTTAAATGTAAGATGCCAGAATGATGTAAAAACTATTACTTAGCGCATTTAAAGCAATAAAGACCTATTATATTCTATTCTTCTATTCCAACCTAGGGAATTTAATTGCAACCTTTAATCTACTAGTGGTTTTATTTTGTGATGAATGTTGTAATTTTTAGAGCTTTTTAGTTCCTTTTGTATGCTTTTGTTGAATGGTGTCGTTTTAACGGATATTATATTGAAACCTACTATCTTTTGAACCGTTGCTGATGTGTACGCGATACTTTCAGGAGAATAATACATTCAGATATAATTTTATTACTACTACTAACGACTAATATAGATTTATGGTTCTTTCACTGTCAAGCTCATCTGTCGCAATTTTCTTAGATTATTATATTTGTACTTTTATGCTCTTGATAAAATTGTCAGTCGGTTTTACTGTAAAGCTAAAATAACGATTGGCAATATGGGGCGATGTTTCAATAGACATTGGGCCGTTCATTTGTTTGTGGTTTATTTGGTTTGTGAATGAATTCATTGAATTTTAGTTAATACTATGCTGTTGCCCGCAACTTCGTTCGCGAGGACTATGTATCCCACAGGAACATAATATCGGAATGAATAATATCCTATGTCCTAGTCCGGATCATGATTTGTCTATGTGCAAATTTTAATTCAAATCCGTTCAGCCGTTCTCGAATTTTGCGCTTAGGAACATAAATTTTTATTTATTATAGATTATTCAAAATGTGCCTTAAAACTTTAATATACGATATAAATGTCACTTGTTATGTATTTCAAATTTTATGAACAACTATTGTAGTGGCTACAGTGTTCAACACAGCGACCCAGTCATCGACGCCATTTTGTTTTCGCCAAAAAAAAAAGAAAAGAACTGTAGCTAAAGTCAAAAATGCTGCTGACCTCTTTTATTAAAATGGAAAAATATCGATCACTAGTTCTACTATTAGATATAATAAATGCTAATAAGTTCTTATACTTAGTGCTTTAATTCAATGTGTAATGTTTTTGTAAATTAAAAAAAAAATCAGGAAAAAGTATTTAAGCTTTTAAAATTGGTTGAATGTATATAGAATAGTAACATAATAAGATATCTGTTATTATAAAGATGAATTTATTTTAGAATAACTACTGTCTGGCGCCTTCGTTTTTATTTAAAATAGGATTATAATATTTTCATTTTTGTAGCAACTCATGATAGATTCTGAAATTATAGTTAATAATTGCAATGAATAACTGGTGGTTTTATTTGTGTCCTTTTCTTACTGAAACGACGAAGCATTTTGTTTTCATCTTTACCTCTATTACAAAATATGGAGACTGCAGGAGGTAAGGTTTATTCAAACGCGATCGAGCAGCGCACACGCAGCTTAGGCGCAGGCCACACATAAATGGCGTCGGGCACGGACATGGCACGGGCGGCTTCCTCTTACATTCAAAGGAGATGTTCCATTTTTGTATGGAGGCTGGGCTGGGCTGGAAGAATTAGAGGTTCTTACAGTGATGACATCATATTTTATGAAAAGAGCACAAAATAAGAAACTTTTCCATGTATTAATATATTTTTTAAACATACCCAAACATTGTATTATATAATAAAAAAGGTCAGATAATTAAAATTCATAAAATAGCAACCCTAAACTTTTTCTACCTTGGCAACTTCGCTTTTCTTGACAACTTCGTAGAGTGAACTGTCAGGGTCAGATGTCAAATCTTACTTTTTAAATTAGTAATGAAATGGAACTATCTATTAAAGTATACAATCGATGTCTAAACAGAAATAGTGTCAGTTTATTTTTTTCAAAACAACCGGGTTCGATTCCCGAGCTGAGTACAGGTTTTTTTAAATGTATGGATGCAGTTTTTATTCTTATTAAAATCGATGACATGGTTCCTAAGAACAGATCTTCGTATGTCGTATAGTTTCAGACTTTCCCATACTGACCGATTTAAATGAGACACCATGTATAAAAAAAAACCTTGTGTAGTTAGTTTAACATGTATGGCGTTTAAGGTTTGGCACACACCTTAAACGCCATACATATGTCCGACAAACAATTGAATTTCTATATATTGTGTATGGGACCCGCAGCGTTCAATCTGTTAAGAAAAAGCTATGGAAATCTTCGGAAACAACCAATGATATGCCCTACGAGTTACCTTTTGGGTTCAAATAACTTCTTTTGACAGCGATCCGCTAATATCAGTTATGTTGTAAGGTAACGTGGGTTGCTCAATCGCGGCAGAGTGAACGAGAGTGCGACAACAGTGCCGTGACTTTGAATCGACGTACCGAGCTGTACCTACCGGCTAGGGTTGAGTCACACATAGTTAATTTATTATTGTGTGAATTTAGGTGTCTTATAAATCGTAAACTTACCTTGTTATATCTGTCGGCAAAGTAAAAAAGGACGAACAGGGATTATGGTTGTGTGTGTTGAGACATCCTCATACACAACAGGTTTGTTTTCCAGACATTTTCCACTTATAAGCAACAAAACTCCCAATCGTGACACTCAAACCAAGAAAAATACGTGTACACTGATCGGCAGCGCTCAGTGTCATACTTGTTATTCTCCGTTACCACAGCAACATACGCTGCTCGATCGGCGTTTGCGGGGGCAGCCCGCGTCATCGCGTACTCCTTTCCCGTGCTTTTTTCTGTATGCTAACGTAAGTAAGTAAGTAATCATTTATTCAGTGCTTCCAATACATAAACATTACAATAGGTTTCTTATATCTAAGGTATAGTGAGAAACAACTGAAAGGGCTGACCAGCTCAGCTCATGTTGTAACTTGTAGCCACAACGCTGATTTTCAGCTGGACCCATAAAAAATTAAATTAAAAGTAAAAACAAATACAAAATATCTGTTGTTGTGACAAACTCTTGTTTGAAACGTGGTTGAACTACGAGCTTGTGTGCGTGCGTATGGAGCGCTTGTATGAAGTTGCCGAATCATACAAGCGCTCACTCTCGTTCACTCTGATCGCGGTATGTAATGCTTACCTACCCTTTGTAGGTCTCTTTATTTGTGTCCTCATCTTTATCTATTCGATGGAGTTCTTCACGAGGTGTGTAGAAGCAACTTGCGGGTCGGCAACGTGAGGACGGGTAGTGAGACGGAATCCTTTTTTTAGGAGATGTATGCTGATTGCCTCAGCCGGCATTTTCAGCTTCACCGGGCTTGTTTGGGGGCGGCGAGAAACTTAAAGGGTTCCTCAAGCCGTGTGAACCGAATCACCGTCGGAGGTTTTCTAGAGGGAACGGCATCACTCACTAGTGCGTGTCCCCGTGCCCTACTAGATTCTCCGAAGGGTTCGGATCGGATCGGGGAGCGGAACAACCCGAGGGCGCCTCTAAAGATATTAAGAATTAGTTATTGTGATTGTCGCTAAGGTATACCTACTATAAGTTATTATTAATTAATTAATTTAATGTTATCAATAATATTTGCATGCCATTTTGTTTCGGCAAAACATGATTGTTCACATTATTTTAGTTTACCACCATGTAGGTATACCATGTTTTTATGCAATTAAATCATTTATTTATTTATTTAAAGGCTCGGACCTCGGCTCGGGTTGACCGGGCCGTGGTGAAGGAGAGAAGCGCCCAGGTACATGTCTGTACCTGGTATAGAGCGCGTGTGCGATCGGACTAATTTTATTGTAAACACGTTCGCACGTTCCCTTTGATACGAAATATACATTTTGTTTATTTAACACGATAGTATTTTCAATTACTTATATCAACATAGCCGTGACTGCATTTTTAGCATTTTTTGGTCGGCGCACCCTTAATTGTCGGTAAAGTCACAAATCAGTTGCTGCGACCCCAATTGTAATGATTAATGAATAATAATGACGATCACTGCTTTCTGTCGGTTAGTGGAGCCAGTCTCAGAACAATAACTAAAGCTATAGAAGGATAGCTAAAATAAAAATCGTGCAACTATGTTTAGTTCCGTTCTATCTTATGGCTAGAAAAGGAAGTTGGAGTGCGACAAATGGTTGACACTTAGTTTTTATTTTTTGTATTGTTATGTCAAACGGTCATCAGATAATCGGTGATCGAAAAAAATCTTTGAGTCCTTTATAAAGTCACTCACTACATTACCTCAAATATGACGTCACAAATCTGGTGACACCTTCGAAATAACGAAAGAAAAGGGACAATCGATCTCTTTCCAATACATCACTTAGGTTCATTAGTTAAAATAGTACGAACTGATGAATGAGTGTTGCTATTTTAGTCCGGTTTCTATAGCTTTAGTTATTATTCTGAGGTGCCAGTATTCTACACAGTGTACGCCTGCACATCAACATAATATCCAAAACAGTAAATTTATTTTAGTCAAATCTGTCAAAAGCTTATGTCTATGAGGAAATTTGACAGTTTTTTTTATGGCTTTGCACAAGCAATTAGCCAATGAAATATTTTTTTTCTGACTAGCAATACATAAACAAACAATATTTCCTTCCTGTATGATGATGATGAATGTTATTAGAAATGGGAAGTGAGAAAATGATATACCCCCCAACCCCTCGAGTATCTCAGTAAAGATGTGGGGCTTTACTAAGTCCTCAAGCGGATTTCTTGAGAGAATTTGAAAAGTGACTTTGCACTATTTTGTTTCATTAACCAACACTCATGCACACTCACGAACACTTAACGGTTAATAATCCACCATTATTTCAAATTAATATTCGACATATCACAAAATTTAGAAAATAAAACAAAATCGCAGACGTATGACTGTTCACTTTCCCGCCAAGAAGTCAATTTGACAGTTAGTTGTATTTTATTTATTTTATTTAATAGGACAACCAACAAAATTAGCACTAAATTAAATTAAAGTTGTTTTGGTACAAAAAAGGACTTAAGCTAAGTGTCATCTTACTTATAGGCTGCCACGGCATGCAATGTAGACTAAAATATACTATTTAAATACTATAATTATTCAAAACAAGTATACAATTAACGAAAAAACAAATACAATTTATGATAACCTACATATAATTTTACACAAATATTATTGCAACAAATCACAATTTGAAAAGTTGTAGTCTGATCAAGCGCGGATCCAGCACACAAAAACGGCTGTGGGCACGGCCACCCAAAAATCGGTCAAGTGCGAGTCGTAATCAAAATGTTGACTTCTGAATTTGGTTAGGTTTAAGCTGTGAATGGGTGCGTTTGTTCTGTGCTGCTCTACGTTCAGAATCACTTACGCACACGGTTCATTGCTAGTTTTTTAGAGGATAAATATAACCGCAGATAAAAAAGGAACATTTATTGACCTGCACAACACATAACAATGCAACATACAAAACGGATACATAATACATACGTATACAAAATGTTTTTGTTTTGTATAATTTTTAACGAAAATTTTGTTGCGAACAAATTACAAAAACACAAATGTGTAAAAAAAATCCACGAGCAGGATTTGAACCTGCACCCTTATGACATACCGGGTCAGGTGCTCTCCCAATTGAATTATCGTGGTTCTAACCAGCCCACCGAAATTATTTAACACTATTTGCTTTCAAAGTAAAAAAGTAAATAATGTTGATAATTTCGGCGGTGTTTATGTAACATACGTATACATTAAAACTCGTCCAGTTTTAAAAATACAAATAGCGCAAAAAAAATATCTTTGATCTAAATTAATCATGGTCCGATGTGCTGGCGTGTGTACAATAAAATACAGATAGACATAAGCTAGATATATTTTATACTGTTCACGTATCCGGTGAACAGTAATTGTGAAGTTGCTTATCTTCCAAGACGGTTGCTTAACCCGAAAACACTAGCGCTCGCTGCTCCATCATCATCATCATCATCATCTCAGCCAAAAGACGTCCATTGCTGGACAAAGGCCTCCCCCAAATAATCATGGGGGGTATTTCCCGTAATCGCCACGCTTGGCAGGCGGGTTGGCGATCGCAGTAGGTTGAGGGTAACCTCAGAGAGATGCTGCTGCCCATCCTCTGGAATGGTCCCTTAGTCGGCTTTTACGACACCCATGGGAAGAGATGGGGTGGTGCAATTCTTAATCCCCGGCACCCCACAGGGTAACAACCATCAACCTCCTCATTAATCTAAATAGCATTAACTATGTACGTCAACTTTGCTATTCGAAATGGTAAGGCGTTATGAAATTGTATGTAATCTCGTCGTGAATAATCACTGAATGATCTAATTCGCGAAACTCTGGGTTGTGATTTTTGAATTTCACCAGTTTGTAATCATGAAGTTAAAAATATTGAAAAACTAGTGGACCCGGCGGACTTCGTACCGCTTTGACAGTTTCCATCAAATGATTAAATTCTCTTTGGTTTCCATGACAACAAAACAAACAAATCATTTTGTATTGGAAAATTAAATTGTCGTTTTTAATATATTTATAGTGTGATTCCCGTGGGAATATCGGAATAAAAATCCTATGTGTTAATCCAGGTTATAAACTATCTGTATGCCGAATTTCATCCAAATCCATCCATTCGTTGCAGCGTGAAAAAGGAACAAATATACAGACATACACACAAACTTTCGCATATAATATTAGTGTGATAAATAAAAAATGAAATCCTTTTTATGTTATAATCTATTTTGCATTATTTTGAATTTTGCATTTACAATGCTATATTAAGTATAGTTACAAGATATTTTTTTACTTTCGGGTTCGATTTCCAATCGAGCTGCCTGAGTCCAATGATATTTGCCTGAAGCTGGTTGATTTTTTCTAGTATACATTTTATTACATACATTTTGTTTGTTTTAATATAAATCTAAGTATATAAAGATCCTTAATTGTTAGTAAACTTAAACTTATTGTTAGTATTAAATCTATATTGATACATTTGTAAGGTTAGAGGGTATTTATTTATTCTTAAGAGCGTTTACGCCGCACACTAGCGCCACAGTATTACCATTTAAACTGTGCTAGCGCCGCCAATGAAAAAAAAAACATATCTAGTAATTAGAGATAGAAAATCAAATTATGCTCAACAAACTATCTGAATGAAGTAATTTAGCATTTTTACGTCACCTAATGAACACCTCACATGTTATGGTTTAGTTAAATATGGCGTTATAGTTAAAAGTGGCCGTAACGTCTTATTTATTAATGCTAAATTACTTCATTCAAATAGTTTGTTGAGCATAATTTGATTTTCTATCTCTAATTACTAGATAATATGTTTTTTTTTTTTCATTAGTGGCGCTAGTGTGCGGCGTAAACGCTCTTAAAAAATAATTTAATCTTTCATCATCAT